>CANNZV010001080.1:235987-399255 GCA_947561585.1 Caprella mutica
CCACTATAACTATGTTGCCACTATAACTATGTTGCTACTATAACTATGTTGCCACTATAACTATGTTGCTACTATAACTATGTTGTTACTATAACTATGTTGCTACTGTAATTATGTTGCTACTATAACTATGTTGTTACTATAACTATGTTGCTACTATAACTATGTTGCTACTGTAATTATGTTGCTACTATAACTATGTTGTTACTATAACTATGTTGCTACTATAACTATGTTGTTACTATAACTATGTTTCTACTGTAATTATGTTGCTACTATAACTATGTTGTTACTATAACTATGTTGCTACTATAACTATGTTGTTACTATAACTATGTTGCCACTATAACTATGTTACCACTATAACTATGTTACTTCTATAACTATGTTGTTACTATAACTATGTTGCCACTATAACTATGTTGCCACTATAACTATGTTGCCACTATAACTATGTTACCACTATAACTATGTTGCCACTATAACTATGTTGCCACTATAACTATGTTGCCACTATAACTATGTTGTTACTATAACTATGTTGTTACTATAACTATGTTGTTACTATAACTATGTTGCCACTATAACTATGTTGCCACTATAACTATGTTACCACTATAACTATGTTGCCACTATAACTATGTTACCACTATAACTATGTTACCACTATAAATATGTTACCACTATAACTATGTTGCCACTATAACTATGTTGCCACTATAACTATGTTGTTACTATAACTATGTTGCTACTGTAATTATGTTGCTACTATAACTATGTTACCACTATAAATATGTTGTTACTATAACTATGTTGTTACTATAACTATGTTACTACTACTACTATAACCACTATAACTATGTTGCTACTATAACTATGTTGCTACTATAACTATGTTGTTACTATAACTATGTTGCTACTATAACTATGTTGCTACTGTAATTATGTTGCTACTATAACTATGTTACTACTACTACTATAACCACTATAACTATGTTGTTACTATAACTATGTTGCTACTATAACTATGTTGCTACTGTAATTATGTTGCTACTATAACTATGTTACCACTATAAATATGTTGCCACTATAACTATGTTACTACTACTACTATAACCACTATAACTATGTTGTTACTACAACTATGTTGCTACTATAACTATGTTGCTACTGTAATTATGTTGCTACTATAACTATGTTACCACTATAAATATGTTGTTACTATAACTATGTTGTTACTATAACTATGTTGCCACTATAATTATGTTGCCACTATAACTATGTTGCTACTATAACTATGTTGTTACTATAACTATGTTGCCACTATAATTATGTTACTACTACTACTATAACCACTATAACTATGTTGCTACTATAACTATGTTGCCACTATAACTATGTTGCTACTATAACTATGTTGCTACTGTAATTATGTTGCTACTATAACTATGTTACCACTATAAATATGTTGTTACTATAACTATGTTGTTACTATAACTATGTTGCCACTATAACTATGTTGCCACTATAACTATGTTGCCACTATAACTATGTTACTACTATAACTATGTTGTTACTATAACTATGTTGCCACTATAACTATGTTGCTACTATAACTATGTTGCCACTATAACTATGTTGTTACTATAACTATGTTGTTACTATAACTATTTTGTTACTATAACTATACTTTGTTGTTACTATAACTATGCATATGTTTATATTGGTAATATAAATTAATAGTTATTATATTTTCCTCTAATTCAGTATTACTTAAATCAAGGATTATATTTAAATTATCCTTGATCTTCAGTATAATTTGCATATGTATGTATTGATGTAATTTGTATATAAATACTGAAGCTACAAAGTGACCATTTGTGAACATTAGGCTACAAAGTGACCATTTGTGAACATTAAGCTACAAAGTGACCATTTGTGAACATTAAGCTACAAAGTGACCATTTGTGAACATTAAGCTACAAAGTGATTATATGTGAACATTATTTTTTATCACCGGGTTAACTCAGTCGTCTGTTCACTAACCTCACTACGGTTAACCTGTCATTTCCTGAAAACAGTCAGCAAATTGTGAAGTCAAGCAGCAGCACAAGCAGCAACACAAGCAGCAACACAAGCAAATCAATGATATTGCAAGAAATGACATATTGATTTCAATGGAAGTAACTCACTTTGTAATATTCCCAATGGAAAATTATGTTCACAGTTTGCTTTGTTTATAAGTTATGTTAGATCAGGTGGCAGTGAATAAGTTAATAACTAATTATTAATTAGGTTATATTCCTATTTACACAAGGAATAATGTCAGCAAATAATAGTGCTGTAACTTTACTTATCTTTAACTTTATTAATTTTGCATGAATGTCGCTTATAGAAAGCAATCACGACTCACAAGTATTAGTGAAATGAGTAGTATGTGAAATATGTTGTGATTTAATTGAACGTTATATTAGCTTTGTTGTATTAATATTATCTTTTGATCACATTTTAGAACCCTGATCTGTTTGTACTTTTCATGACAAAGTATTTACTAAGTGTACTTTATACACTTTTATACATAGCACCTAAGAACATTCGCATGCAAAAATTACCTGCATATAACTAGAAAAGCATTGTCCTGATAATCTGATATTAGTTATTTTGATAAATGCTTTAAATATATTGTAAAATCAAACAGAAATCAAACTAATTATATATTGAATCCACTGTATAGTTAATAGTCGGTTTATAAGTACAAGACTGTTTGATAATTTGCCCCCTAAAATGTAGAAATAATAGCTATATGTAACTAAATATGCGATCTTTATTTTGAAGGGAGGGGTAGTGCCCCTTTGGCCTTTGGCTCTCCTGACGGAGGGAGTGGTCCTGTAATTGAACTTCTCACTCCGCTACACCTATAATGATTAATTGCTCAGTTTGAGGCTCTACATTCCAGATCCATTAATCTAGCAATCAAAGTGTTGTTACAGCTCAAATATATCATGTGTCGAGAGCGATTACTTTTCCTCTATTATTTATTACACAGAATTATTGACAGGGAGTGTTACTTGAAGAGTAGGGTCAGTTCTGAGTTATTAAATGGTTTCACATTAACGATCATAATTATATGAATTTAAATCGTTGTTTTAATGGTATTCACAATACTTGCAGATAGAACTTAACCCGGCTGGTTTTAAATGCTATTGGTATATTTTACATTCTGATATACTATAGACTGTAGACTGTATAGTATACTGTATAGTAGACTGTATAGTATATTGTAGATACTATAGAGCATATCAAGGTCTAAGGATATACAGGGGGGGTGTGTATGAATGTATAGCGGATATAGCTCTAGATAGTGTAGTGTGTGGCTATAGCTTAGTACTTATTTAGTTAGAATGGTAATAGTGTACACTGAGCAGCTCTACTGACGTGGTTATTAATTGACACTGGTGCTAGGGGAAGTTATGAATTATCGGTCAGTTTCACATCTGCGGTCTTATATTAGAAACTGTATAAAATTAATTGAAATGAAAAATAATAATTACATAGTTTTTCTTATGTGACCGAAGATGTGAAACTGACCGATAATTCGCAACTAACCCTAGTAATATCTCAGGACTGAGATGAATTGTTATCCCAAGTATATTACAAAATAGCTAGACGGTGGAATGATAGGTTGTTTGTAATAGGAGCATATCAAGTTTTTATCAGTTATTAATATACACATTTATGTCAATGAATATATATTTTTATACATATTATCACACTATATATGTATGTAGTGTCATGATGATACAGAGAACACATGCCTGCCATTCCGTGCTACTGGTATTACACATGCTGCCACATGTATTATAATTATTATATAATAGTGTTATAGTAATTAATATACACTAAATCACTCATTAAATTATGAATTCAATGCATTCAGTGAAATAGAAATACAGTAAAAACAACTGCATATTAATCATCCAAAATTTCAATCTGCTCAGTAACATTTACCACAAACATCTGACAGGGAAAGCAACCAAGTACACATGTAAGAGTAGAGTGACAAAAGAATGGGAATGTTAAAAATTGAAGAAAGATTCACTTTAATATTTCCTATGGAGATAACACTCTCCCCCCCCCCCCCCCCTCCAAATGACTCCATTATTGCTATCTTCGTTAGTGGGGGAGCTGTGTAGAGATAAGGGGGGGAGATTTGAAAAATAGGGGGGGGGGAGTGATGGTAACAGATGACAACTTAAGTAAAATGTTAATTGGAATGTATGTTTGTTAATTGGAGAGACAAATGATTATTTTTATTATCTGGAATTTGTTTAATTTGTTGAATAAGTGGCGAACTGTGACAAGTTGATGTCAATTTTGGCAAAATATTTTATTGAAGTCATATTTCTTATTAATAATATTCAGTAAAAGTGATCTTAAATGTTACACTACGAACAATAACTGTAACTATTAAATACACATCAATTGGTTCGCTTACCTAATCACATTTTATCAAGTAACTCATTTCCACTGATATCTAATACTCTTTTTGCAGATTTAAACACCTTTAGACATTCAATTATAGCAGTCATTTATTTTTGACATGGCCTCACCTGTGGTCGGCGAGTGTCTTTGATCCTTAAATACCCTATTTATGTACACATAAATGCTACCATAAATCTCTTTATGTTATTTCATTTGATTTATAATCGTAAAGACCGTCCGTGATTCGTGCCTTCAAGTGATTTAACTCCTATTATAGAACTGCAGATTTTTTGCCACCGAACACATTGCACCGATATATATAATTTATATCATTGGCCCCAGGAGATAGATCATAATTATAAGTAATTATCGGTAGAAATAGTAACATTAAAGTGACTGTTAAATTAATGTCCATAGCGCTTGTTCATTGGAAAGAAGGTGATAAAGTTGCAAAGGAAATTCTCTGCCCACAGCTTCTTCACGACGTTATCTTTATAAGGTGAGTTTTATTAATATTTTATTGTTAATTTATTAATTATAAAACTCTAAAAGATAATTTTATAGTCTGTGTTTCCACCGTTATTTTTTAATTTGCGATATGATTTATTTAATTTTTTAATGCCCGTTATTTGAGTACAAGATTTATGGGTTCGAGTGACATAAAATGTGACCACTTCTCTCTCTCTCTCTCACTCTACAATTAAATAACAATGTATGAATATATATATGTAGAGCAAATATATTATGTTAATATAAACAAAGGCGACTCTTTAGAAACAATAGTCATTGTTACTATTTAGCAATAGTTGTTATTGTTCTGACTATAACAATGGACGATACAGTCTCTTTGGAACGGCCTCTCTGTAGCAAATACATGAAAAGAAATCAATATCTAATTTATTCGTTAAGGTAGTAATTCTAATTCTATTTTTATCTGCCCCTCTAATGTAAATTGCATGTTTAGTTATTTAGAAGTAGCACTGCTGTAGCAATAGATAATGAAGTCCCAATCTATCGTATGATTAGCAACCCCATCACTTTTTACAGCTCTAACATTTTTTGTGGTGAGCCCAACCCTACTGTCTGTTAACATTAATGTTGTAGAATGTTACAATGATGTAGAATGTGCACTGGCGATATCAGAATGCTATACGAATGGTATTTATGTGCCTTTGGTACGTCCATATCAACACTTCTATAATAAACATCATTCATTATGACAAAATATTTATTATATAATGTAAATCAATTGTCATTATATCAGGTACATAAAAAAAATATTTAATATTTTGAGGTAAACTGAAATTCTGAACTTATAAACTATCTTGAAAAATAACTCTTAGTATTATAAAATATAAATATTTAATTTCCACATAACTTATTATAATAAATGTATATTCTGAAATATAATTTAATTTTAGATTAATTTCTATGGGAATAAAAAAATACAATTATAGTAAATTTTATCTAGATTTTTTTTTTCTTTTACAACTTAATTAGAAATCAAATTTTGATTTTTTTTATAACTTGTTTCAAACTATTTCATAATTTACAAAATCTACTCTCTGTCAAATCATTCATAAATTATAATAAATATAATGAATGCAATATCATGTAATATATGAGTATGATGACAATACTACAATCCTATTTAATATCTAGGCATCACATCCCCATGTTCCTTAGCATTGTCCATAATAGTAGCTGTGTTATCTATCTCCATTGACCTTTAAAGATGGTAGTAATTGAACTCTATTTACTAGCATGTTAGACACCACCTCCCTACCTCAATAAACTTTATAGGATATGCATAAAGTAATTCACTTAGATTTGTTGAGACGATTCACACAGCTCTGTACATTGGGTACGATTGTTTGTAACTTTGTCACCATCGTGTGATGGCAAAAGAATTAGTGAAGAATAACCTTAACGTAAAAACTTTGATGATTTATTGAATCTCGAATCGAAATATATTGAGGTTTAAATATGATGTTGAATATAGGTAGCTGTAGTACCTAGAAAATGCATCCTGGTGGGATATTCAGTGTTGATCGTTTACTTTCCAGGGTATATGTATGGGAAATAGTACCTCTTATTTCCCCTTATTTATCTTATTTTGTAACCATTTCTGTTGTCTTATTTCTTTCTCTTGTCTTATTTTCTCCCAAATAACGAATAATGACTATCTTCTCTACTCCTTTTATTCAATATAATTCCTTTACATAGATGTTAGTCCTCTTCCTCATTACTCCCTTACTCACCAATCACTCTTCCTCTCTCTTCCCCATTCTGTGTGTATCTCTCCATATCTCCATATCTCACGTCAGAGAAAAAGCGCAGCACTCGTACCTCCACCGTCGTCACTTCTCAACGTCTCTCCAACTCACTTTTTGTCCACTTAGCGTCTGATCTTAGTGAGGCTCAAACAAACATCTTTTGTCACTGCAGTGAACATTCGAAGCAACATTTCAGAAAAGAGAATGTAAGGAGAGCCAACGAATGGTGGGCGGTTTGTAATAACTTTGAATCATATGAAACTTTTCTAAAGGATATTTCCAAATGAAAGTAATGTGTGGAGCTTGGACATAAGTTATTTTACTTATTTATTATAAACAGTTTTCAATTGGTTGTACAATATTAATAAACCGTGACTGATTTATGATAATTTCAAGCTGTAAATCTACATGAAATGCATAGTGATGGATAATATATGAAATTTGTGCATTATTGCTAAAAACACGGCAAACAAAGTCTTTTGGACACCAGACAAGGGTCACTTTTAGGTCTTCATTCACACAACAACAAATCTTATATTCTGCGTGTGAATAAAAGCTAGCAGAGGAGCTTGTTGTTGAACGTGACTCAGCATATTTGCTGAAGATGATATGAGCCGCTCCCAAGAAAGAGGGAGTGCCCGCTAAGAGGTACAAGCGGTCAAAGTAGTAAGGTAGTGCCCGCTAAGAGGTACAATCGGTCAAAGAAGAAAGGTAGTGCCCGGTAAGAAGTACAAGCGGGCAAAGAAGTAAAGTAGTGCCCGCTAAGGGGTACAATCGGTCAAAGAAGAAAGGTAGTGCCCGCTAAGGGGTACAAGCGGGCAAAGAAGTGAAGGAGTGCCCGGTAAGAGGTAAAAGTGGGCAAAGAAGTAAAGAAGTGCCCACTAAGGGGTACAGGCGGGCAAAGAAGTAAAGAAGTGCCCGCTATAAGGAGTACAAGCGGGCAAAGAAGTAAAGGAGTGCCCGCTAAGGGGTACAAACGGGCAAAGAAGTAAAGGAGTGCCCGCTAAGGGGTACAATCGGGAAAAGAAGTAAGGTAGTGCCCGCTAAGTGGTACAATCGGGCAAAGAAGTAAGGTAGTGCCCGCTAAGGGGTACAAGCGGGCAAAGAAGTAGGTTAGTGCCCAGTAAGGGTTAGAATGGAAATATTTTTTCCAAACGTATTTTTTTCTAGATAATTCCAATGTTCTAACTTTAGGTTCCTAATCATTGTGATTTTATGAAGGAAAGTCAGATGGTTCTATGGCTCCTTAAAGCAGCTTAGAGACTACCAATGGCATGCATCTTTATATGGTCTCCGTTTGATTTAAATTGAGTGCAGTCGTTCTATGTGGCTATAAAGAATGGATTGTAAAGAGGGTGGAGTCATTTGGATTTGTCTTTTATGGCTAAATGCTACATGTGTTCCTATTCAAAATAGCTTACTTAGAAAACACATATTGAATTTCATTGGAATTGAATTAATTGATATGGTAATAAAATGTTTTCTTTTATATATTACATCTGTAAATTCTTTTATTGATTTATACCAATATGTATATATACAAGTACTATCACTGTACATATTGATATAATAACATATATGTATAAAGATGATAGCCTTCTTCAGTATGAGTATAAGTGCTCTATGCATTTTTACTGTAAATACAAATAGGTGCAAGTAACACCCACTCGCAGGCATCTCCAGTAGCCTTTTTAATAATTTGTCATCGTCAAAACTTAGGTATAACATTGAGTAAAATATTATCTATCTAAATATGAGTATTCACTTCTAATTTTTCTCTGTTCTTATTTAATTAGATAGTAACTTTATCTATCTCATAGATTGTCATCTCAGTTGCTGTATCAATGAGAGTGTATGATTAGGCCATTGCTTCTAAAATAACAGTTAGAGGCTACAATATCATTAATCACTCTATTTGAGGTTAACTTAGAGTATAATGAACTGAATTCGCAACACGATATGTTTTTTAGGTTTGTTTTTCTTCTCATCAGTGACATTTAATATTAGATATAATGAGATAGATATGTTGTGAAGAAGTATAGTACGTTTGTGGGTCTCATGTTTTAGTATGAAGGGATTATAATGGCTAATAAAGTGAAGGATGAATAGGGTAATGAACCTATCTAACATTTTGAGATTTTTTATATCGTATCACGAAGGATCATATCACAACTAAGACCCTTTCTTTTAGAATAGTAAGGTTTTTTCTGAACAAATAGAAAATATAACTAGTTTGGAAAGAATATCTTTATTTCTTTCCTCCTAAAAAAGGCTGAATGGCCACAGGATATTATCTGCTCACTGACTGTCAAGATGAATTGATATCTGCTTTCCATCTTTTACTGAGCCTTAAATTCTGTAGTGCCGTAATAATTGTACTGTCAGCCGTACACTAAATTTATTAGCGTTATACTTACAGTAACAGTAACCACTGTTTGAGGTGACAATTTGTTATATTGTGACACCAAAGTAACACCAAAGTGATGACGCGTTTAGATTACGTCACCAAACTAGCAAAAAGCCACCAAAAAACCTATACTTGAAATAATGACATTCTGTATTATGGCATTTTTAAATTGTAGAGAGTACTCTCATATCATTTTAAGATATTCGTATTATGATATATGGAATAAATGTGTTATTTTATGTCATCTATATTTAATAAAAACCATTTTGCATTAAATCTCAACTACAGCTCCATATTTAATATTGATTGTTGACCTAATTACTATAGAAGATTCATTATTACCTATTTATCATTGTTTTACTTCAATAATTACTTGTGATTATTTCGATAGTTACCCTAATGATGAAACTTTAAAATTATGATAGTTACTCTTATAATAACAGTACTTTCAAATTGTGATAATTACCAATCTAATAACAGGACTTTAAAATTGTGATAGTTATTCCTATAATAACAGGACTTTAAAATTATGATAATTACCATTATAGTAACAGGACTTTAAAATTGCAATAGTTGCTCTTCTAATAACAAGACTTTAAAATTGTCATAGTTACTCCTATAATAACAGGACTTTAAAATTATGATAGTTACCCTTATAATAACAGGACTTTACAATTGCCATAGTTACCATTCTAATGACAGGACTTTAAAATTGTTATAGTTATCCTTATAATGACAGGACTTTAAAATTATGATAGTTACCCTTATAATAACAGGACTTTACAATTGCCATAGTTACCATTCTAATGACAGGACTTTAAAATTGTTATAGTTATCCTTATAATGACAGGACTTTAAAATTATGATAGTTACCCTTATAATAACAGGACTTTATAATTGCCATAGTTACCATTCTAATGACAGGACTTTAAAATTGTTATAGTTATCCTTATAATGACAGGACTTTAAAATTGTCATATTTACCTTTTAAATAGCAGGACTTTGAAATTATGATAGTTACCCTTTTAACAACAGGAGCTAGCTACCTTATAACAGGTTATTTTAGCAAATTTACAGATAAATATGTATAAGTCTTAACAAGCTCTTGATCTTTATTCATTCATTTTTATTACTAATTCGATAAATATCACCTATTTATTGGTACAGTCCTTGCAAGTAGCAAAATAATTACTATTCGTTGGTAATATTAATTGACAGTTGCTGGCTTCATGTACATATATTAAACTATATCTTCCAATATCTATCCGCTCTCGCATATTGTCCATTTAATTATATATATCATCGCATATAATGTAGTTAAGTGCTATATTTATACCTGAAATTATATACCTGTTAATTGATTATGAAAATATCCCCTGCATGCTAAGCATTTATTATAGTTTGACTGATTAAATTTAATCTCTTGGATTATATGTTTAGGTTATAGTAAGCACATAGTTAAAGTCTGTGGCACACACATAGTCTCATATTTATTACTATGTTCTCTTCATAATGCCACCCACTGTAAACTTTATTATGATCTCTAGAAAGCTTACAGCTACACAAACTATTATAAAAAACTTATGAATGATGAGTTTTTTTCTCTGTGTGCTACTATATATTAGAGTTTTTCACCTTTATTCAATTGATATGGATGAGGTTATCATAAGCCACTACATTATTTTCCTGGGTATCAAGGATGAGAGTACGAATTAATTTGATATATCGAGTTTGGTGTGACAATTCCTAGATAATTTCAATGTGCTTTCTATATTGTTTACATTATTTTATTGAGAAATACTCTGACAATTGTTATGAATATATGTATTATTGGATAAAATACATATTTAATATTTTCAGTATATAATTTAAACATTTCATCTCTTTATCAAATACTGCTATTGTTAATAATTTCTCATTTTAGTTTTATATATCGAGATATAAAATCTTCTTAATTATTTGTATTATGATTTCATTATTTGAAACTTTTTCAAATAAGCATTTAAACCCTATATGAATCTGAAATACAAAACACTACATCATTTTGCAGATAGATCATCATAAATGACACATCATAGATTTGATATATGATGGACATGCTCCAATCTAACACATATATGTGTATAACATATTATTTAATATTTTAACTGAGGCTATTTAACAGATTTCCCTATTTTTGAAACCTAACAGTATAATTTTAGTTTTTCAAACTTACATATATAGTTAACACCTAATTTACTGTCATATGTGAAACAATCAACTCAATACACAATTTTGGTAGATATATATATAATTTTACATCAAGTTCACATATATTACAATGCTCATAACCCTTACTTTTTCGCACGTTCTCACTTGATGAATAAGGAAGTTAATAAGATCATTTTATGTCGAAACAAATATTATATAGTAAGCTATTTGATTTATTTCAGGACTTGATTCATTTAAGCAATCAATCGTAGTGAATAAAATGTTCAGCGGCGGGTAGAAAAAAGTGACATAATTTTGCCTGTACGCTTGATATAATTACTGTTTCAAATTAAGGAAACATGAAAAATTATAATAAATATAATTACTTTATCAACATAAGATTTAATGACACTCTTGTGATGTCTACATGTCTACCTATTTTGAACTCCTTCCTAAGTGCCTATGGCTTAACTAGTGCTTTGAGATGTATCTAAAGTGAACCTCTAAGTCATATACGATGCAGCAGATCATCAGTTTGTGCTCTAAAAACACACACCGGGAGGTGATCTGTCTTTTTAATTGCACCAATGTGGTACTGGGGCAAAGAAGAGATACAACTCAAAGAAAAGTTAAATGTTAAAGAAAACAGTGAGCATCAAACAAAATTATAACTTTTTCTCACCTATTTATTCATACTTAATATATTTATGATTGTAATTGTTATATATGATTATAATTATCGTAAAACACTTAATGACAACTAAACAATTCTTGTTAGTAAACCAATAATATTATTTCTGAAATACATAATTTTCTCATATTACCTTAGTGTTAACCAATGTTTTAAATATCTACATTATATTATTTATATCTCATTGTAGATTGATTGACTACGGATAGATTGGTTGTTACATGTCCTTGTCTCAATCACAAAGGGTACGTACCTTATGTTAATATGTCTCCTAATCTTTAAGATGTTAATTAAGCAATTAATAAGTGTTATTATTGTGTTTCAGAATTAAATGATAAGCAGCTGTCAGCATAGCATTAAATTGACCCTTTTCAAATGTTAAGTCTTATCGTAATCCTACTTTATAGATCCTTTGCTCTGATATCTGCGGTGGGACTCTCACTTTTAGGGGAAAACACATCTAGTGATAGTACTGAGGTAACTATAGCAACTGATAGTACAGAGATAACTATAGTAACTGATAGTACTGAGGTAACTATAGCATCTGATAGTACAGAGGTAACTATAGTAACTGATAGTACTGAGGTAACTATAGCATCTGATAGTACAGAGGTAACTATAGTAACTGATAGTACTGAGGTAACTATAGTATCTGATAGTACAGAGGTAACTATAGTAACTGATAGTACTGAGGTAACTATAGCAACTGATAGTATAGTGAGGTAACTATAGTATCTGATAGTATAGTGAGGTAACTATAGTATCTGATAGTATAGTGAGGTAACTATAGCAACTGATAGTATAGTGAGGTAACTATAGCAACTGATAGTATAGTGAGGTAACTATAGTATCTGATAGTATAGTGAGGTAACTATAGTAACTGATAGTACTGAGGTAACTATAGCATCTGATAGTACAGAGGTAACTATAGTAACTGATAGTACTGAGGTAACTATAGCATCTGATAGTACAGAGGTAACTATAGTAACTGATAGTACTGAGGTAACTATAGCAACTGATAGTATAGTGAGGTAACTATAGTATCTGATAGTATAGTGAGGTAACTATAGTATCTGATAGTATAGTGAGGTAACTATAGCAACTGATAGTATAGTGAGGTAACTATAGCAACTGATAGTATAGTGAGGTAACTATAGTATCTGATAGTATAGTGAGGTAACTATAGTATCTGATAGTATAGTGAGGTAACTATAGTATCTGATAGTATAGTGAGGTAACTATAGTATCTGATAGTATAGTGAGGTAACTATAGTATCTGATAGTATAGTGAGGTAACTATAGCAACTGATAGTATAGTGAGGTAACTATAGTATCTGATAGTATAGTGGGGTAACTTTATTCACTATGCAGCTCATCTACATACATTTAAATTAAATTAGAATTAACACCTCGATAGCATTGGCAATTTTCTGTCTTGGAATTAGCACAGTTGCAAATTGGACTCGAAATCACCAGAAAATGCTCTAATTTCTTCATTTTATCACCTTTATTCACTGCTGAGGTTTAAGAAGTGTTAATCGTGTGCTTTATTTAGATACTAATTAAATGCCTAATCTTAGCTATCAACATAGTAGTAACTTTGCCATATTTGTTTATACATTGTCAAAATTTACATACGCTCAGTGGTCTTGGGTACGAATCTAGTCATTTGAATTTAATTCTTTGTGACTTTGAATTGTTTCCTCTCATTATATATTTTATCTGATGATTCAAAATAAAACTTCTTTTTAATGCAAAATAATAATAACAATAGTAGTGCATATAAATGTATGCATGACTCTTTTAAAGTGCTTGCTCTAATTTTAGGTATGCTAAGAACATAGCCGTCGATTGTAATCAGATAGGCAGGGTATGTTGACTATATTGGAGTAAGTGCTCAAGACATAGTACGTGTTCAATCGGCTAATAAAAGTTTAGTATGTATTGCACACAATACCAGATAGTGTTGATTATAGTCATCGATATCTTTATAGTTTGAAGGCTATAGATAGCTTTAGTTGAAAATATTCACTTAATTTAATGGTTATTGCTCCCTTTACAGCAAAGTAATAAATATTATATAGTTATACACATAATTATCTTTACATGTTGATCAATAAATTTAAATTTACTGCTTGAAGTAAAATATTTTTCAAAATTCAAAATTATTTATGGGCAATAAATGTTTAAACCAAAAGGGAAATTTCCGATTTAGATAAAGTGTTTATCTGTCAGTTATTATTTTCTACATTACTAGGTAAAGCATGTACCAATCATACGCACCACTTTACTAGGTATAGCATGTACCAGTCATACGCGCCACATTACTAGGTAAAGCATGTACCAGTCATACGCACCACTTTACTAGGTATAGCATGTACCAGTCATACGTGCCACATTACTAGGTAAAGCATGTACCAGTCATACGCACCACTTTACTAGGTAAAGCATGTACCAGTCATACGCACCACTTTACTAGGTATAGCATGTACCAGTCATACAAACCACTTTACTAGGTAAAGCATGTACCAGTCATACGCACCACTTTACTAGGTATAGCTTGTACCAGTCATATGCGCCACTTTACTAGGTAAAGCATGTACCAGCCATAACGTGTCTATTTACACCTATGTCAGTGCTGTTTGTCCACTGATTTTATGCCATATCAAATTAATCTAATTTTATATAATTATATTCGCTGGCGTGCCGATGTTGTGCAGTTTTGAAGGCTTGTGATTATGGTGATTGTTACACAGTATCTGCTAAAACACACCTATTTGAAGATATTTCCAAGGAATCAATTCAATAGTATTTAATTCTCTAGAGTTGAATGTTGATAAGGTCAGAATCACAACAATCAATTAATTGGCATTGAAATTGATAATTGATTACGAAAATCTATAGATGAAAAATATAGTTTGGTGAAATATTTAGGTACAATCGCAATATTATTTATATTCATATTACTATCAATTCTTTGACGATGATTGTTAAGCATGAATCTAAATATATTTATCAATTTTATCCACTTAATTCAGTTCCGCTAATTTAAATTGTTTATTTGTATTCGATGATATTATATAATGTGATAAATAATAAGTATCTGATATAGTACAGAGGTAACTATAGTATCTGATAGTACAGAGGTAACTATAGTATCTGATATAGTACAGATGTAACTATAGCAACTGATAGTACTGAGGTTACTATAGTATCTGATAGTACTGAGGTTACTATTGTATCTGATTGTACTGAGGTTACTATAGTATCTGATAGTACTGAGGTAACTATAGTATCTGATATTACAGAGGTAATTATAGTATCTGATAGTACAGAGGTAACTATAGCAGCTGATAGTACAGAGGTAACTATAGTATCTGATAGTACTGAGGTAACTATAATATCTGATAGTACTGAGGTTACTATAGTAACTGATAGTACAGAGGTAACTATAGTATCTGATAGTACTGAGGTTACTATAGTATCTGATAGTACTGAGGTTACTATAGTATCTGATAGTACTGAGGTAACTATAGTATCTGATATTACAGAGGTAACTATAGTATCTGATAGTACAGAGGTAACTATAGCAACTGATAGTACTGAGGTAACTATAGTATCTGATAGTACAAAGGTAACTATAGTATCTGATATAGTACTGAGGTAACTATAGTATCTGATAGTACAGAGGTAACTATAGCATCTGATAGTACAGAGGTAACTATAGTATCTGATAGTACAGAGGTAACTATAGCATCTGATAGTACAGAGGTAACTATAGTATCTGATAGTACAGAGGTAACTATAGCAACGATAGTACTGAGGTAACTATAGTATCTGATAGTACAGAGGTAAATATAGCATCTGATAGTAAAGAGGTAACTATAGTATCTGATAGTACAGAGGTAACTATAGTATCTGATTTAGTACAGAGGTAACTATAGTATCTGATAGTACTGAGGTAACTATAGTATCTGATAATACTGAGGTAACTATAGTATCTGATAGTACAGAGGCAACTATAGCATCTGATAGTAAAGAGGTAACTATAGTATCTGATAGTAAAGAGGTAACTATAGTATCTGATAGTACAGAGGTAACTATAGCATCTGATAGTACTGAGGTAACTATAGTATCTGATAGTACTGAGGTAACTATAGTATCTGATAGTACTGAGGTAACTATAGTATCTGATATAGTACAGAGGTAACTATAGTATCTGATAGTATTGAGGCAACATCATGCACAATGTATAGTGTATACAGCTCATTTACATACATTTACTTCATATCACTATAATGATATAGACACTCTAAATGTACTATAACACTGAATCTGTACATGTATCCTAAACTTTTATTCATAACTTTTAATAGATCACATCATGGAGCAAACATGGTCTCAATATTGTAGAATATTGGGACTGTTATATGTAACAATATTGGGCCAATGTTGTCACAAAAATCGCAATTACCTGTGATGTATATTCATTCAAAAATGTATAGAAAAAAAATTAAATATCCTGTAGTATTTATAGTTTACTGTACAAAAATCCTCCTCCTAATTTACTATATATTATATGTAGATAAGTAACTGTACGTGAATCTCTATAGACTTGAGACTAATCAATTTATGGATATGGTAGGCACTCCCATAATTAGTTTCAACCATAAAGTCTCAATGATATTAATTATGCATCACACTACATTAGATTATCAACACAAAAAGACGAATATGATATCACGATCCATTTACTGCATTAATTATATGTTCTTGCAGCATTACATTAACTGCTTCGATTAGCATATAGGGAAAACAAGCTCTGTGAACTATTGGGAGCGTGCAATACTCATTATTTGTTAGGTACTGTCTAATTTTAAAGGAATCTCTATAATAATATAGAATAAATAGATGTAAACTTTTAACATTTTATCGTATAGCTAAATAACTTCATGCAACAAAATTAAAATTGTTGCATTGTCTGTCACATTTCAATAGCTGTAATTAGTCCTTTGCAAATAAAAACAAGTGATCAGAACATCACCTGAGCATTATATGGATGCATTTGAACAAATAACTTTTTTCGCTAATCTCCTTAACTACCAGCTATTGTCTTTAATAAATGAGAGCAGACATCTAGTCTGCCTGTGATCAGGTTTTTGCCACTGCCTCACCATAGATCATTGACAACTGTAGGGATATTCTGAGGTCAGAATAGCAATATCTCTGTTATAAATTCCCTAACCAGTTGGCAATTAAATACAAGATGCAAGCAAATAGATCTAACTTTCAAGACTCAATTTCAATGTAGATAACTTGTTTTCAAAAAACAACATTTCTATGGCGGTCAGTCAACTCGGTCTCTACACATGAATAATCATATTAAATCAATGATTGAAGATAATCTAAATGAAGTGGATTATATATATTCTACCATAACTTGATATTCACGTGTCTCTGAATAGATAACATCAATTACTTCAAAGTGAGTCTTCACTATTTTTAGATCAATTTACTGCTCTGAACAATATCGTAACGCTACCGCAATAAGTGAACTACATTTACAGTCAGGCATTCTATTCTTAAAGAGTTATCTCATGAATTTTAAATTGGAAGATAAAATGTCAGGTGACTTCAATTGAATACTGCCAAGTAGTTCATATTGAATATTAGGCTAATTTCTATTCTCTTGAGTATAATCTACATTGTTTAGATCTTTACTCTGCATGGTGGTCGTAGACTTGAAATGCATTAGACATTCTGCAAAGTGCATATTGCTTTGCATTAGAAAACTGATGCATTAGTTTTTTTCTATATCGCATAGTTTTTTCCCACCAACAATGGGGGTGATTTACTAGTGTTTTGGCTAATGTTAGTAATGAGCGAACAGAATAATAGAGCTTAATGTAGACCTTGTAGTCAATTGTACGACTCGATTTGAGTTGTACTTTGGTAACATAGGAATTGATATATACACTTAAAACAAAAAATATTGTTTATTAGTTATTAGTGCGATGCAACTTTCTTCAGTTGATGAAACATAAATTAATTCTTACATACTTCTTTAAGTTCCTATACTTATACGATCGTTAATGAAGAATTGTAAATAATTTTTGTTAATATTACACATGTAAATCTCTTTCAAATTTTTTGATACTTTCCTCCAAAAGCCAAAATATATTTCAAGTCCTCATGGTACTTAAATGTATAATCTTTTTATAATTATTTATATCTAAATCTAAACATCACAATGAACAAAACCCATAAAAATAATTAGTTTTAATTATGTAGTTTTGTAGATATTAACGTTTCTGGCAATTCAGAAATGAAACCTTTAATTTAAATCTATGAAACCATGTCATTCTTGTTAAACTTACACATAACCTCTATTTACTGCGACATATTCATCAGAATGATTTCAAAGAGATGTCCAACTGTTAAATAGTTCAACTAGAATATATTTAAGTGTATTACATCTTTTAGTAATTTATAGATAGTGTAATCAGGCCACCAAAACATATAATAAAATGTTCAATTCCGTAATGAAAGTCGACATTCATTTTGAACATAATGTATTTCCAGGTTGGTTCAGATTTTCATGCCAGAATGTGTAATAATTAGTTATCGAATGATTTTAAGACTTATATATTTTAAATAGAGTTAACTGTTTGAATACTTATAAGTAGTATATTCTTGAAGATTCCTTAAAATTATTTATTTGAAAGCCGGAAAATATTGATATACTAAAGTATAATGATGTTGTTTAAAAGATATCGTTAGTTTGAAGAGTTATTGTTATTTAGTTATTGTTTATTTGATTTTACTGCTATTCAATTGGTTACTTTTTTATCAGGTATACATTTCTTTTATAGTTATTTTTGGTTTTAGAGATATTTTGTTTAATCATTTTCAATAATTTTTAGATCTTCTATCTACATCTAAAAACTATTCATATTAGAATTTCAACCAAGTATATTTTAAGACCTATATGGCCTGAAAAGATCTACGTTTAAATACACAATTTTACTTACTCTTTAAAATGGGTTCCATTCATTTTAGGCTATCCACTAAAGAATTTATATTTTATATACCAGAACAGATAGCATTGGTGCCATCTACGTGAATGTATTTTCTTTCTACTTTCCTCTGTTGCCATTCAGAGAGTGTCATTAAATGTGTCACGGGATATTCCTCCATCCAAATCAAACATACCCACACCCAGCCCGCCATACATAAACCCCGTGATGGGCCATAATGAACCCATTCCATAAAGGGTTTAGAAACAGGGAAGGGAGATTTAGGGCGGTGACATCGTACATAATGTTGGGCGCCGCCATCCATAAATTAGGGTGCCCTGGTCTATGATAATAAGTGGATCGCTGAAATACAAGAAATGATGTGAACTATCTTCCTTCTTTTATAGTTTCTGTACTTTAAAGATACGCGCAATAATTATAGTGAAACAAATTTATAAGCTATGATATTAGTCATATGCTGATAACAGCAAACGAACACTCTCATGCCATTTAAATGTTATAAAGATATTTAGAACATAACTGAAACATTATAGTGACAGGTGTAGATAGTATTCCAATACACTATAGAGTGCTCCATATGTAAATGCTTTTGTTTTTAGTACAGTGTTAAATATTACCAATATCCATAAAGGTATATGCTATGATATAAACAAGCATGTTTGACATGGTTAATCTGGAATATCTTAGATAGGGTGGGGTTTTAATATGTTCACATGTTTTTGAGGCAGAGGGTGTCACCTCATTTCTATCTAGGAGAGTCTGCCCTAACCTTGCGACTACATGCACTAATTATGCATCTATCAATCACGCCATATTTAATTAGTTCATCTATTGTTAAGAACGAGCAAACATGCCTGAAATATTAGCCCATTCATTTATAAATTACACGTACAGGGAGAACACATGCGGAACTGATTTAAGGTTCAATTTATCACTATTATTTAGATTGGATACATCACACATTTAACTAATTCCTAAGGCGAAATGTTTCACGTATTGCCGCTCATGTTTTTCTAGAGCATATTTATTTAATTGGTTGTAAAGGCTTTAGCTAAAGTCTAACAAGCGTGTCAGACAAATCTATCGCATGCTTCATGCCCCAGTTGTATGGGGTACACCGCACAGAATTCATACTTTTTCCTACGATGAGTATGCTCTGATTATTTTGTTTATTTTCGTCTCATTCGATTAATATGAAAGAAAAATTAAGGTACAGTTAACTAGTTCATAGTTTATGTTGTACCATTATATTTATTATTATTCGTAAACAAGTGAATGTTATAGGTACTACTCATAGAAGCTTTGTTAATTATAACGGAAATGAAATGATTTGTATAATAGATATACAACTGCCCGCATATCACAATAAACCTGTGAAACTATCACATACATGTATATAACACACCTCCATCTACACACCATGTAACACACCCCCATCTACACACCATGAGCTGTATACACCTCCGCCCCTATCGCATATTCTATGTACATCACATGTGTATATTGTCTATGATATGATATTACATATGTTACTGCCGCAAATAAAACATATTTACCTTTTCATTTATTAACTATAATTTGAAGATATGATTAATTAATATATTTCTCTTTTTTTCAGGTACGGGCATAAAATGATTGACTGAAAAAAGAATTACGGTATGTATTCTTTATTAATTATTATAATTGAATAAATTCTTCACACTATTTTAATGGGTTGGTTATTTATGTATGTAATATATTTATCACCCAATTATTTTCCTCACCTAATAGTAGTTTTTCACTCAGATAGTCAATAGACATCCATTGTAACAGTTTCTGTTGTTTTTCGCGTCTACGTGTGTTGCTGAAGTATAAACATATCTCAGCTCTAAATTGATAGTAAAAGTGAGTTAAATGGACCAATAAAAGCGAAGATGTACGTTCACATTTGAATAGAACCTGCACAAAGTGATGCACTTTTATTTCTCTACACTTTGAATACTCACATTGCATTATTTAGGATAAGTGATGAGAATTTACAAACTATGAATGGTACAGACTATAGGGTGAGTTACGAATTATCGGTCGGTACTACATCTTCGGTCATATAAGAAAAAATGACATAAAAATTGTTAGTATTACACATTGCTATCTAATGATAATATTTTTTATATCGTTTTTCTTATATGACCAAAGATGTAGTACCGACCGATAATTCGTAACTTACCCTAGAGTAATAATAATTTCAATCCCTAAGTTATAGAATTGGATATTGATTCTTGTTCTTTGATTTAATTCACACCTCCTTAATATAACATAGAATAAACATTAAAATAACACCTTTTTATTTGTGTTACATTATTGGATAAACATGAAGATGCATTGACCAGTTTTTGGGTGTTTGCTTCATATGCTTAGTTGTGAAATCTTCTGACTATCTATTTATGACTTTGTTGATTCTTTAACTCTCACTAGTGGAAATGAATTGAATTGTTTTTAGTTTCCAAGGAATGCCATTGGTAACAATTGAAACGCTTTCCAATAGAAATATATCGATAATGTGTTGATTTTATTAGCTGTAGTTGAAAATAGAGTGGTGCAGTCTTTACATTGTGCTGGGGTTATAGATGGTTATAGTTATAGTAACATGGTTATAGTTATAGTAACATGGTTAGGGTTATAGTGTTTTTCGTTTATAATTCAAACTTAAATTATAACTTTGATGATATTTAAAATTCTTAGGTTCATTGTTTTCAATTCTGAGTCTATGAACATGACAATTAGATTTGCTTTGACAATTCATTAAAGGTTTTTCACGAGTATAGTTCTAACAAGCAACTGATGTGTATAATTTACTCCTCTTACTTACAGTATAGTATATTTAATAAGAGGTATTTGTAGATAAATAAAAAAGAGTACACTAGATCATGCTGTCACATTTGTCATGCATAAGGCTTTGATAAGTGAAATGATCTACTTCCACCTAACTATATTTAAGATATTTTTTTATTTAGGAGTTACTGAACTAGTTCGTCACCTGATTTACTTAAAAAAAGTAATTAGAACTTACTTGAGGTTTTTATTTATTGTAGAAATGAAAGGGGTTATCCTATTTGAATTAAATATTTCAGTTAGTTAATTTGAAGAAATTAGTTACGTAAAAATATCTTCGCATGATTTAACTTCTAAAATATTTTATAACTTGTGAAGTCTTAGATTAGATATGCATATGTTGTTGTAAGTTGTTTTCCTAAGGTTTGGTTGTTAGAGGTTAGTATGTCTGTTGTGTGGATTTTGTTGTTTTATTCCTGTAGGTTGAAGTGGATGCACAACACAGCATGTCACTGACTTGCTAGAAGACAAACAGGGGGAGTGAGATGGGACAGTACAGCTAAATAAAGGATCCACTCGTTCCTGTCTTTTACCAAGAGAAAATAATAGAAAATAACATTATGTGACAACTGCATGTAATTTAAAGTATAATTTAAATTTTGATGATAAATGTAGTTAGAATATAGGTGATTTACATATAACAAAAAATATCTCAGTCAGTGTTTTATGATATTTATTCATAATAGCTATAAAAAAATGACTGTTGATAAACCTTTAATATCAATTTGCGAAATTTATTTAACATTTCTATTTCTATTCACTCTTTAAAATTAGTTCTTACATATTTACAAGACATTGGCCATTAATTTGACATTGAATTTATTAATATATTAACGAACATTCTTACCACCAACATTAGCTCATTTAAATAAATATATTGATACGTAGTGACGCTTAGAGTCTCTTAATTAGCTTAAGTGCTGTAGAATATTTTGAAGGTAAAAAAGCTCACTAGAAAGAGGTGATATATACCGCTAATGAGTGAGCTAACCCAATACTGTGACAGGCAGCAGTAAAGCTCACTGTAAAGCTCACTCGCACCCACTCACTAGTATTTAAAGTCACTGTATTTGTTATAATGGCACTGAAATGTGAAGAAATATATCACAGTTACCGCAATGATCCAGGTTGTATTAATGTGGATGATTATTTAAATACCACATTTAATTTAAACGAGATTTCTATACCTTGTACGAGCATATGAAACTGCAGGTTAAACCAACTGAATGCTCCTTTAACCATGAAATTAATACATTATATTAAAATAGAGGGTTGAAAATAATTCATTGTTTTAATTGTTGTGAGTGTTTGTTTAATGTTATTTTTTGAGTACATAGTTAAGGTGTTAGTGAGGTATGTACCTACTTAACCACTGACTGGTGTAGAGTGATGGTCTGAACTGGCTACTGTCGTGTTAGCTTATGCTGCACCTATTGTTATTTTGCCATTCGAAATAGTCACCTCTAGTGTTGTTCTAGCGCTCCACTAGATTACTAGAGAAAACATCACCTATTTCGCACTGAAACGGTAGCTTGGATGTAAATAATATGGTACAGCGATAACCACATTATTATTTTTATAGTACATATTCAAATAAGTATTAATACAAGTCTTATACGATATATAATTTAATTAAACTACTAATTAATTAGATTCTGTGAGTATAAGTGATATCAAACAGTTTTAAGTTTTTTCTTTGCAGACTATAAGAATGAACGATTGTTTCTTTGAATTTGTCTCGGAGGAGAGAGTTTAGTATATTTCTTGACTAATTAGTTAATTATCACACAAATACCCAAACTAATGCAAACCTGACATCGTAAATTGCACACTGACTTAATTAGTAAATCATCTTGGTGCTTTGCGATTGCCTGCATTGTAATCAATGCATATGCTGCTAAATAGCGTTAGTGTGACAATGAACATGCTGCTAAATAGCGTTAGTGTGACAATGCATATGCTGCTAAATAGCGTTAGTGTGACAATGCACATGCTGCTAAGTAGCGTTAGTGTGACAATGCACATGCTGCTAAATAGCGTTAGTGTGACAATGTACATGCTGCTAAATAGCGTTAGTGTGACAATGTACATGCTGCTAAGTAGCGTTAGTGTGACAATGCACATGCTGCTAAATAGCGTTAGTGTGACAATGTACATGCTGCTAAATAGCGTTAGTGTGACAATGCACATGCTGCTAAATAGCGTTAGTGTGACAATGCACATGCTGCTAAATAGCGTTAGTGTGACAATGCACATGCTGCTAAGTAGCGTTAGTGTGACAATGCACATGCTGCTAAATAGCGTTAGTGTGACAATGTACATGCTGCTAAATAGCGTTAGTGTGACAATGCACATGCTGCTAAATAGCGTTAGTGTGACAATGCACATGCTGCTAAGTAGCGTTAGTGTGACAATGCACATGCTGCTAAATAGCGTTAGTGTGACAATGCACATGCTGCTAAATAGCGTTAGTGTGACAATGCACATGCTGCTAAGTAGCGTTAGTGTGACAATGCACATGCTGCTAAATAGCGTTAGTGTGACAATGCACATGCTGCTAAATAGCGTTAGTGTGACAATGCACATGCTGCTATATAGCGTTAGTGTGACAATGCACATGCTGGTCAACTCTAGTCTGAAAATTATACACTAATTTCTAACTAGCTGTTTCATACATATAAAAAAAATTTAAACTTGTATTCATGTTTTATTTTTCATTTCTAAATATGTTCTAAATGTTGAATTAAGATTTCGCACAATAACCATCTATTTAATAATTACAAGCTTTACAATAACTCTATCACCTGTACAGTCAACTCCATAGGTGTACAGTGACTGTACAGGTAAAGCCTCTCAAGTACAGCCCCAGGGTATTACCTGCTAATGACAGCAGGGAGAAGGGCGTTGGTCAGTTCTTCCTATAGCACTCACTATACATAACCTCATGTATGGACAAATATACATGTAAAATGTCAATATATACATGAATTATCAACTCATTACGTCAACTTCTTAATGAGACTCTGACTGTAATATATTAGTTTGTAATTTATTGCTACACTCCTAATATGGGGTGCAACTCTCTCACATTATTACCTTGTTATTTATTTACTATTAACTTACTTTATTTTGTCTCTTTATTATTTACTTCGATGTTTCGTATTAACTGTTTCTAAAATGGTTAATACTTAGAAAGTAAAAAAGTATCTCTATTACTGGAACTACTTTATTATA
Organism: Caprella mutica; assembly: GCA_947561585.1. Lineage (NCBI taxonomy): Eukaryota > Metazoa > Arthropoda > Malacostraca > Amphipoda > Caprellidae > Caprella > Caprella mutica. The sequence goes on from CANNZV010001080.1 coordinate 261,176, forward strand.
AGATGGTTATTATTCGAGAGTCTCATTCCTGATATGTTTGGTTCTCATTCCGAATATTGCACTCTCCATTCGAAATGTTTAAATTGTTCAATTAGTTAAGGCGGGTCTGTAAATTTTGAATGGATGTTTACTCTTCGTGTCGGAATGTTGAAAGCATTAGTCCCCTGAAAACTATTGCTGCTATCAAAACACTAAGAAGTCTGCCTGTCATAAATATTTGCTAGGTATGACCTAAACAGAATTGCTTTTGAGAGCTCTTGCAACCGCTCTTCCTCTTACCTCTTATTTGAAAGCGAAAACACTTAGTCCCTGTGGAATATGAACAAATTAATGAAATGGATTATAGACGAATTATATTTACCATCAATATTAATTAAATATATCCATTGTCGGACAAAATCCATGGAAAGCAGTACTATCTGGCACTGTCGTCCCTAGTACAATAGTATACTTATTGTCTCTGTACAAATAGCACTAATCTATTGGCTTTTTATTAATGGATATTTCAAGGGAATTAATCACAGCCACTAATTTCGTTTCTTGTGTTTCCTTTAAAGAAAAAGCACATGTGTGTTTGTTCATGCATTATAACAGTGAGTCGAGCAGCATATGTTACACACAAAAAACAGTAGAACAGTTCGAACAACATGTGCTCTCCTTCTTTAACAGTTCAGAAAATAACTGGTATCTCTTCTTTAACAGTTAAGAAAATAATTGCCATCTCTTCTCTAACAGTTCGAACAATAACTGCTATCTCTTCTCTAGCAGTTCAAACAATAACTACTATCTCTTCTCTAGCAGTTCAAACAATAACTACTATCTCTTCTCTAGCAGTTCAAACAATAACTACTATCTCTTCTCTAGCAGTTCAAACAATAACTACTATCTCTTCTCTAGCAGTTCAAACAATAACTACTATCTCTTCTCTAGCAGTTCAAACAATAACTACTATCTCTTCTCTAGCAGTTCAAACAATAACTACTATCTCTTCTCTAACAGTTCAAACAATAACTACTATTTCTTCTCTAGCAGTTCGAACAATAACTGCTATCTCTTCTCTAGCAGTTCAAACAATAACTACTATCTCTTCTCTAGCAGTTCAAACAATAACTACTATCTCTTCTCTAGCAGTTCAAACAATAACTACTATCTCTTCTCTAACAGTTCAAACAATAACTACTATATCTTCTCTAACAGTTCAAACAATAACTACTATCTCTTCTCTAACAGTTCAAACAATAACTACTATCTCTTCTCTAACAGTTCGAACAATAACTACTATCTCTTCTCTAACAGTTCGAACAACAGGTGTAAATCTAAGGCAGGGTGTAAGATGTAGGCAGGTATAAGATGTAGGCAGGGTATAAGATGTAGGCAGAGTATAAGATGTAGTCAGGGTGTAAGATGTAGGCAGGGTATAAGATGTAGGCAGGGTGTAAGATGTAGGCAGGGTGTAAGATGTAGGCAGGGTGTAAGATGTAGTCAGAGTGTAAGATGTAGGCAGAGTGTAAGATGTAGGCAGAGTATAAGATGTAGGCAGAGTATAAGATGTAGGCAGAGTGTAAGATGTAGGGAGAGTGTAAGATGTAGGCAGAGTATAAGATGTAGGCAGAGTATAAGATGTAGGCAGAGTATAAGATGTAGGCAGAGTGTAAGATGTAGGCAGGGTATAAGATGTAGGCAGAGTGTAAGATGTAGGCAGGGTATAAGATGTAGGCAGGGTATAAGATGTAGGCAAGGTGTAAGATGTAGGCAGAGTGTAGGATGTAGGCAGGTATAAGATGTAGGCAGGTGTAAGATGTAGGCAGGGTGTAAGATGTAGGCAGGGTATAAGATGTAGGCAGAGTGTAAGATGTAGGGAGAGTGTAAGATGTAGGCAGAGTATAAGATGTAGGCAGAGTATAAGATGTAGGCAGAGTGTAAGATGTAGGCAGAGTGTAAGATGTAGGCAGAGTGTAAGATGTAGGCAGAGTATAAGATGTAGGCAGGGTGTAAGATGTAGGCAGAGTGTAAGATGTAGGCAGAGTATAAGATGTAGGCAGAGTGTAAGATGTAGGCAGAGTATAAGATGTAGGCAGGGTATAAGATGTAGGCAGAGTATAAGATGTAGGCAGAGTGTAAGATGTAGGCAGAGTGTAAGATGTAGGCAGAGTGTAAGATGTAGGCAGAGTATAAGATGTAGGCAGGGTGTAAGATGTAGGCAGAGTGTAAGATGTAGGCAGAGTGTAAGATGTAGGCAGGGTATAAGATGTAGGCAGAGTGTAAGATGTAGGCAGGGTATAAGATGTAGGCAGGGTATAAGATGTAGGCAAGGTGTAAGATGTAGGCAGAGTGTAGGATGTAGGCAGGTATAAGATGTAGGCAGGTGTAAGATGTAGGCAGGGTGTAAGATGTAGGCAGAGTGTAAGATGTAGGCAGGGTATAAGATGTAGGCAGGGTATAAGATGTAGGCAAGGTGTAAGATGTAGGCAGAGTGTAGGATGTAGGCAGGTATAAGATGTAGGCAGGTGTAAGATGTAGGCAGAGTGTAAGATGTAGGCAGGGTATAAGATGTAGGCAGAGTGTAAGATGTAGGCAGGGTATAAGATGTAGGCAGGGTATAAGATGTAGGCAAGGTGTAAGATGAAGGCAGAGTGTAGGATGTAGGCAGGTATAAGATGTAGGCAGGTGTAAGATGTAGGCAGGGTGTAAGATGTAGGCAGGGTATAAGATGTAGGCAGGATATTTTAAAATCTCGTCAATAATATAAATAGTTACTGATCGTATATATACTATGTACTGTCCCGATATGTTCAATTAATTAAAATATCGCTTAATAATATATAACTAATATACACCTATGTAGGTATAAGCAGATGTTTCCCGGAAAAGGTGTGGTGTAAATTATAGTGAGGTACTATCGGTGTAAATTATAGTGAGGTACTATCGGTGTAAATTATAGTGAGGTACTATCGGTGTAAATTATAGTGAGGTACTATCGGTGTATATTATAGTGAGGTACTATCGGTGTAAATTATAGTGAGGTACTATCGGTGTATATTATAGTGAGGTACTATCGGTGTAAATTATAGTGAGGTACTATCGGTGCATATTATAGTGAGGTACTATCGGTGTAAATTATAGTGAGGTACTATCGGTGTAAATTATAGTGAGGTACTATCGGTGTAAATTATAGTGAGGTACTATCGGTGTATATTATAGTGAGGTACTATCGGTGTAAATTATAGTGAGGTACTATCGGTGCATATTATAGTGAGGTACTATCGGTGTATATTATAGTGAGGTACTATCGGTGTATATTATAGTGAGGTACTATCGGTGTATATTATAGTGAGGTACTATCGGTGTATATTATAGTGAGGTACTATCGGTGTATATTATAGTGAGGTACTATCGGTGTGTATTATAGTGAGGTACTATCGGTGTATATTATAGTGAGGTACTATCGGTGTATATTATAGTGAGGTACTATCGGTGCATATTATAGTGAGGTACTATCGGTGTGTATTATAGTGAGGTACTATCGGTGTATATTATAGTGAGGTACTATCGGTGTATATTATAGTGAGGTACTATCGGTGTATATTATAGTGAGGTACTATCGGTGCATATTATAGTGAGGTACTATCGGTGTATATTATAGTGAGGTATTATCGGTGTATATTATAGTGAGGTACTATCGTTACTTTTCAATGACAGAGGATAGAGTAGAATACGATAGTTTATAATTTAGATATATTTTATTAGGATAGTAATTCATTTCATAAAGTTAATATTTGAAACTATGATTTAATATTAATTAATTGTTAATGAAATTTAATATATTAATCTGTTTTATTTTGAATAAATTTAATTTTTATTAGCAATTTTTTTCTATAGTTTTTAACAGAAGTGGATTTTCATTTTAAATTTCTTAATACTATATATTATAAAGTATATTATCTATGTGGTATATATTAATGTATTTACTTCTATTCTGCTATAGTTTGGATAGTTTTACATTATATATTTAATATAATGCTAATTGCAGGAAAATCTATCAACATTTATTTAATGTTTTCAGTCTGCTGACTAATGTTCCAAACATTGAAAGCAACTTACACTCTATTGACTCTATTTTGAGGAGAGAATTCAACATTCTTGTCTAAATATTAGCTTGCCATGAAAAATATCATATCCTGCTCTACTGTAATTTAATTATAGGATTTTATAGTCACTATGGTATAGTTTGTGCTATGCTATAATTATAATGTTATTAGTATGATTATTTTACTAAGGTTTGATGTTTAGATTACACAGTAGGGAAAATAGCACAAAAAATGAAATTATAGTGTCACTAAAATATATTCTTTAATTTCACACATATATGTGTTAGGGAAAAAAATCCGTACGATTATTTGATGTAAGTCTTGTACAATAATCATTGTATCTATTTTCTAAAACTCTTCTTAAGATTTTTGCAATTACTTGGAATATTTAATGATGGTTATATTGTTCAGATTTATAGATCTGTGTAAGTGACAATACTATCACTGAACATTGATGTGTAGGGTGACTTACTACTCTAGCCACTGCTATAGATAGTCCCTGCCTTGTAATTGTCACTCAACTGACCTATATATCTTCATAAATTTCTAAGGTAGCTTATAAAGTAGCTTATAAAAAGCTATAGTTTGATGTTAAAGTGATTACAAGGTAATAATTATATATAGGTATAATTTCTACAGAAAATACCATTATCGAAAGATGGTGTGGGGGAGCTAGCGATATTGTTTTTAATTCAGTTAAAATGATATTTAAACTACACTAAAAGAAACATTATTATGTACAAATGTGAACCTATATTTTATAATTAAATGATATTAAAATTTCTTTAAAAAATTATTCCTTAAAAAATTTATAGAGGAAAAAGCATTTATTTGATAATACTCATTATTTTATATCTGCAAATTAATAAATTAAAATTTTTATTATATTTTTTGTTAAGATCTATAAATTTTTTTTTACTAATCATTTCATATTATAAGATACTCTACTGCTTTAATATTTGTATTAATATTATGTTTCTCATTGTCAGTTAAAAAGTGTAACAACCACTGTATATCTTTAGGTTACTTTCTGACTATGTACCATAGTTAATGTAGACAGTACCATACACTCTCTATAGACCGGTCTACAGGTTTCTTAGAAAAATGTATGTTTAATATCATACCGAATGCTAGTTTCGGAGAAAACTTATCTTTAGTGATCTATCATGATCTTGATTCTGATCCTCTAACTGTATATACTGTAATTAAATGATAACAACCACTATAAGATCTACTTACAGGCAGTCATTAGTTTTACAGCCTCTACACTTAGAACAAAATACTAACCATTTGCCAATTTTGTGAACACTGTCCTTTTTGTGGACAATTTTTATACCCATATATGTAATGTTTTCCATACATCTATTCACAGTAATACAAGTTGTATCTACAAAATGTTTTTGATTGTCTTCGTACTAAATATTTTAGCTAAGAAATTCGTATACTCTTCTTCATAATATAATATTGTCAACCGCGTGAAGAAATCCCTTATTTACGATATCACATATAATTCGTATAAGCAGAGCTACAGTTACATCTCAATCGCCATACACACTACCTATCCATCACCATTCACATTTTTCCGACCAACCCCAGATAGCATCTTGGCAAAAAACAAACAAGAGCACTTTATTAAATAAGTTGGATGCATGAGATGGAGATCAGATTGGGATACTTTTATAAATTTAAATTCCCTCTCTGACACCATAATAGCCCTATGACATTGATTTTAGGTGATGAAAGTACTTCAAAAGAACATAGTCGCTGTGGTTGTACCAACCCTCTTCTGTCTTCTGTGACAACTTTACTATGCATTATAGTAGCGTTAGCACTAGTTAGGACAGTATGTGGTTTATTGTGCTTAAAGTCTTTAGTTGTTAGGTGTTTGGCGTAAATTAACCAAGTCATACCCTTCCTCTACCATCAATATTGGTTAGTTAACACTGTAGAACATTGTAGTCTGTTTTAAGTATGACTGTGCAAAATATTAAGTGATACAGTATTCAAATGTTTCATTGATTGTAGGAATTATTCTCTTGTTAGTCAGTTTTTGATGTATCTATACTAGATTATGCGTGACGTCAAAATTGAAGACAATTTTATAATATTAATTTTAAGCAAACTGATAAAAAGTTCAATATTATGCAATTATAATCATTTCTGGACATCTTTTTTCTCGAATATTTTCAGCTGAATAAAATGAAACAATTTTTTTTTTGAACAATTTATTGAAATTCATCAGAAAAATTTCGTAAGCAGCTGACAGAAGCCGCTCTTACTATAATATTGATTACACAGATTGATGATATGCATACTGTAAAGTTTAATGCAGTTAATAAATGCATAAAGTCTTCATTAAATGCAGTTGATGGTACACTGACCTTTAGTTTAAGTCTTCAAAGTCGTTCATATTTATTCTCTCTGGCCTATATTTATTGAATACAAAAGAGTTTAAAATGACACCCAAATGGTGCCGTTTGTTCCAAATTGAGATCACAGAGAGTAAAGTCACTTGCAGCAGTTGGCAGTCACTAACTCATTGGTCTGATGTCCTTACAAAGGACTGTATGTACAACTTAGGGAATTAATTAATCTGACAGTATTTTGATTTTTTAATATTACTATTTTTTAATAGTTTTATTTTTCAATAATTGAATTTTTTAATATTTATAGTTATTTAGTTAAGTAGCGTTCTTTTACCCCGCTATATTTTTATAGTTACTTTATAGATATCTTGTAAATATGATATGGTGCAGTGAGTGTAGAAATGATGGGTGATGTAAGATGTGAGATGATAGAGAGTGATGTATGTACATCACATGAGATGATAGAGAGTGATGTATGTACATCACATGAGATGATAGAGAGTGATGTATGTACATCACATGAGATGATAGAGAGTGATGTGAAATATATTACACACAGATTGACTTTATTTTATTTCTTACATTAGGTCAAAATAAGTTTTCAACTATTGATGTCAATCAATAAATAATAAAGTAAATATTGATTTACGACTAATAAAGTTAAGATCAATGAAATTTGGAAACATTAAGATACAACAAATACGTGTACGATTTTAGTATAGACGATTTCTTGCACATGCACATTGATTTGTAGATTGTAATATCAAAAAATATTTGGTATCTGGATCGAATAGATATCAGGAAATAATAATATAAATATATTCTATGTGAAAATCCCAACTGATCAACCAAGTCCAATACCAAATATGGATGTAAAATGTTGTAATTTTAAAACAATACAATAGTTTCTCGATTATTCATCACTATTTATTATATGATGTTAAAGCTCTCCCCTATTTGCTCACTATACTGGATAGCACACCTCTACTTTCTAACAGACTGTCACAGGAACTACAGAGGAGATGCTATCCAATTTGAGGCCGTGAAATTAGCAGCAATTTACGGTAATTGTTTAGCGCGATGACCTCCGTAAGAATAGAACATCTAACGCTACGCACCGCGGTACCGATAATGCATAGCTAGCGTCACGATACCTACGCTAAATATGGCACTACGCTGCGACTCCACCCTCCGCCGCTATTGACGGGGGACCTGGGCAGCTTTCGGGGAAATAGGCCGTCACGAAGGTTTAATATTGACTTGACCTCCAGTTAGCAGTTGCCGTTAATAGTTACATGTACACTATAAATAGTAACGCTAATGAATTGGGCATAGGGAAATGTTAGTCCTCTCTGTAGCCATGGCTTAATGACGGCATTATATGGCATTTCAATGCCATTACCAATGCCATGTTGGCACGATTGCATTGACGGTCTGTGTATTAACTACATATTGGGGCGATAACTGACACCAAATTACAGTTTCTAACACTAATTACAGGTGCGCCAGTCAAACACCTGTGTACAGTGTAATTAATGTACAGTAATACAAGGACATGTAATGGCTATGTGTGCTATTATTGAAAATAGTAATTAGAGCACTATTACTTGTAGTAATTTGCATGGATTAATATCAAACTCTATATAGCTAACATTCTGTAGCTATATTAACTACAACATCAGATTATATTCATTAATGTCAATTGAATAACAATTGTTGTGCCAGATGAATGAATACAATAATGATGCTTTAACTGTTTTCTATTGAAAATCCGAAACATCAGACTTAAATTTTTTTTCATATGAATATGATTTTACCTGCATGCTCTCTTTATCCTGATATAACTATGACTAATTACCATTAAACTTGAACTATAATTCATCTAAATATTTTATCAATACATTATTATTGGAATTGTAGTACATTGTAGTTACTCTACAATGACTTTGTCATATATTTAATCTATTCTTTAGTGCACTATTTTAATTTTACTACATTAATTCACTAAATATTTCGATTGGTAATTTCTTTAATTTTATTTCTCATATCAAATGAATAAATAGTTCTTGTATTATATTAATTGTAATCGCTCTCACAATATACTTACTCCTGAAAAAGATTCACTCTGAACTGACAAAAAGGGCTATTTTTTATTTTCTGTGCAGTGCTCATCAATTACTGACTGGGTTTGCGTGGTTGATGGATGGATGACATGATGACAATAAGTTACTTGTCTCGTATTCAAATTAATGAACATTTCGGTGATTCATGCGCAATACCTTGTGAGTTAGGAAGAGTTATGTTTTTAGTGCGTACTTATACTTTGTGGCTAAGCTGTGATGAATGACATTCACATTCACTGCTACAACTATCACTGTAGAATGAATGACATACACATTCACTGCTACAACTATCACTGTAGAATGAATGACATACACATTCACTGCTACAACCATCACTGTGGAATGAATGACACTCGAAGTTTTTCCACTGGATTCTGAAAAAAAATATTGAAGGATTATTTTATTTTCCAATGGGTAAAAAGTGACTAAAATGGTATAAAAAAGTGTCAGCTGTTTATTAGTTTTTCCTAAGTTGTATTATTATTAAAATTACTCATCTGAATAAGTGAAATAGAGTGTAGTTCTTTGTTGTATTTTGATTATTGAAATGGTCTATAAATAGATATGAAGGAATATGTTTTTGTTCTGGCGACAAAGATCTCTCTCTCCGTATCTTGCCTATCTCTATCTGGGTCCGCCCTGTCATAGACTGTGTGATATGGTATGTAAGGGCTTGGCACACAGTCACTCGCACTACTCACCCCCACTGTGATACAATTACTAGCTAGTCATCAGCAGGTAAAGTTACGAGTGACTGTACCTGTCTTATCTCCTCACAATTTAGATAAGGTGACATCCATTATTCTTCAAATAAATATTGATTAGTTCTAATTTTATTTGTGTATGTGTTTTAATTATAGCCTTTGCCTGTTCACAGTAAGAGTTACTTCATTGGGTGACAAGAGTTTTGCTAGGGTGGGGCACTTCGTAGGCTGAACTCATAAGTTAGAGGCGGAAAAAGTCGTTAAACAGGCTTGCTCCATGCTCTCGATATACTTCTGTTCTGTCTCTTTATAAAGTCTGCTGCAATTGACTTTGCATTGCCCGCATCGACTTATTTGGAGCTCAATCCTATCGGGGATAAATAACTATCTTGATTGGCTCTGCTACATCTTTGAACTTGAAGATTCGATTGAGAGGCAGAAACCATATGTTATCAACTGGTAAACTGATGCAATGATATTTATATGAATTATGCATAGGCAATATATATACTGAGTTAGACAATATACTACACGACTAATTGTTTATAATAACAATTGACTTATAATTTTATATTAACTTCAAAATAAGGAATGTTTTTTTTATCTCACATGTATATTGACCATTACCACCATATATTGTGTGTGTTTACCAAGAGTCCTAAAAGGAGTGGCAGGATATATTCTCTTATCGAAACAAAGCTCACAGGATACCCCATTTAAAATGGTCACTAACGTCGTAACCACTGTACCCTGTTGTCTATCAATTCACATTAGTGTGTAATGGGTATTTCCTATGTGTGTAAAAACCTGTCTCTCTACAGGTCTTCATTGGACGCTCTATGAGAATAAAGTAATTCAATAAATTCATTGTCTTTCTTTGTCTAACTTTAGTGTAGTTCACATCAATTAAACTAGATTATTTCGCCCACGTTCCTAATATATCAATTAAACCAAACTCACACAATGAAATCAGTTTTAATTGAAGTTATTCATTCATAAGAAAGAGTCTGCCAAATATAGGTATTTACCCCATTATTCTATTTAAACATTAATCTGTATATAGGAGTAAGACAGTCCTGCCCCATCTAGAACACGCGATCGTATCCGCTAACATGGGCGATTTAGAGGAGAGTATCTCTGGCATATCCTGCGATGCCACACCTAGCATATATTATTATATCTATTCTCTCAATCCGGTTGGTAAAGCCTCAAATAATATCTATTATTCCATGGAATGAATTGTTCTTATTTATATTACACCATTATGTATTTTCTAACTGTTTATATCAAAAGTCAATTTTTATTGGATGAAAAATATTAACAAATATAAAACTACTCTGCCCGTCAATCGGAATATTTATTTTAAGATAAATACATTAATGTGCCAAACTATTATTAAATCATTAATTTATATCTTCATGATATCTTCATTATATAAAATACTGCTTATAAAATATTCATATATGGTGAAGCCATATGGAACTCTATTTTTTGTGACTGCAAAATATTAAATAGTAATATTTTAGAACTGTACCTAAATAAATGTGCACAGACTATCATTAACTTGTCAGAAAGATTTTACTCTCTTGTCCGATAATTCTTGATAAATATCTGTACATTATTCTCTAGATATCGCACCAAAATCGCTTTATCTAATCACATAGAATAGAGGTTCGAACTGTTTTGTATTTCCGTAAAGAATATTCTAACATTATGTTGGTCTGGGGCGTATTCTGTGAGCGAACAAGGAGAATAATTGTGTTATGTAATAATTTTCCTGTAATCATCTTCCAAAATAGTGAAGTATTTCGAAAGCACACACGTAACATTTCACAGTAACATTTGTGGTTGATTTGGTACGATGTACCTCATGGAAAAAATAATACACAAATGTAATTATCCATGGATAAGATACAACGTAAACAATTTCCATATAAATCAATGGATGAAATTTCTTATTCAAAATCGATTTTATATTTAGTAAATAATGCACAAATTAACTAAAGTGTTTCTGATCCCTTAACATCACAATCATTTGCCACAGCAATATTATTTTCCATCACCAGATGGCTCTGAGATATTTTTATAGAGCCTTATGGATTAGCCTTATACATATACCTACTAAAAGACAACCTTAATTCATTTATTGTAACTACATACCCATTGAATTGCTTCAGAACTCCTTCTTCGGATGACTTTACACTTAATGAAAGGTTCGGGAATATCTTTAGAACCATTAAAGTAAGATTTAGTGAAGGAGTTAGATAGACATACATTCCGTTCTAGGACTATTAGGTGTGCCTTCAAGGTACATGAACGCTGGGACATACCTGTGGTTTGGAACTTTGGTCATGGCTTTTGTAACCTATGTGATGGTAAACATAAACAACCGATTAGTCCATTCAGGTCATTATTGCAATTATGAGTCATTTTATTCACTGTCACTAATCAATACTTTCCATCCTTCAATTTCTTATCATCAACTGGTTTCTTATTATTTATTACCTAACTCATCTAAGCTCTTCATATAAACATACTATACAATGTTATCACCTCTTGAACCAAAATATTGTAAATAAATCACCACTTCCATTACATGATACTGTTAACTATAGTGCTAACCATGTGACTATACTGATGAGGGACGATAAAGCTGACACCTAGTCATACATAGCCATCCTTTGAGGCAAGTAAAGGTGTGGTGGCGGCGTCCATAACTTCAACATCTGTTCCTGTGGTCTGCGACAGCAATAATAAGGGACCAATGAGCTCCTAAACCTGTAATTATAATTGATCAACTGGTAAAACTGAGAATCAATTAATAAATGTTCGAAAGTATTTGGTGGCGGACACCGTGTGTTGGCAATCTTTAGGTCAGCCCGAGGTAAGTAAGATTAGCTACCATTTGACTACTCCTTAACGCCCAGGCCCCAGGCACTAACCTACCTATAGTACCTATATCAGAACCTACTAACACCTGTTTCTCATTACTACATTCCAAGTCATTTCTGTGATTGCTTGCTATTGGAATGAAGTCATGACAGGAATTAGATTTATTGTTATTTGCTCACTTAAAAATATACCTAATCACATTTGTCTTTGAAAATGTTTTATTCTTTAATAATATATATATACATATATATATACTGGCAAGTTACACTTTTCAATTTATTTGACAATATGGTACTATCAACAATCTATCTATTATAATTGTTAGTTCCTATATGTTACCTGTCAATTAACTAGACCCATACAAAACACATATCATATACGCATTTATTTACTTCTAAATGTCAAGTAATGTGTACACAGTGGTATAAAAACCATAGAATTCATTTGCCCGATGTAATGCTCAACTGCCGATAAAGTTAAGATTTCTATCGGGGCTGTGTCGTTTGTCGCCAGTCAGCTGATCGCAAAAAACGTTATCGACTACATTGATTTCTACCGCAAAATGAGACCACTCATTATTAGTTGCGAGTGAAAATCTCCTAATTTGGTATGGCTTGGTTGAGGCATTGGGTCTGGTTGTTCTGATTTATTTATATTGTATATGGGGTGTTAATTGTAACGAAATGAATGTCTGGCTGTCTGTTTATTGAGAGATTTATTTACCGACACAAAAAACTAGAAAAAGATATCAATTATATCTTGCATATTAATCACCTGATTACGAAGTATCATCACCGTTCTAATAATTTCCTGTGACTGCATGTCAAGTGGATGCAGTAACACCCTGGCAGAGACATGGCACCCAGTGCTCGTCTGGATTAGTTTTTGCCGCTGAAACTCATTGCTTTTATTTGAATATCTGCGAAGTGGCCATAAAACAATCGCCTAGAAGATAGCGGCTACAATCAATTACTATCTGCAGCACTGGAATTAACACCACACGCATGTTTTAGGGACCATTAAAGTGGACCCTAAGACGTTATTCTTGTATAGAAGGCAATTGCGTGGCCATTTCAAACTTTTTTTGGTGGGTTCTCCTCTAAAATTTATTGGTAAACTTGATCCATATCCGTAAGTTGAGTTTTTCTACCAAGTAAGTGCTATTTGCAAAATCTTAATATGGTAAGTCTGTTATTGATACTTGATGCCTAATCTTTAAATTATGGATATTAATTGTGAGTGAAGTAGGTAGCCTATGTTACTCTGATTATCGAAAAAAGGAACAATTATTTGATTATAAATAAATGAAATCATTTTGATAATATTTAGATTCATTTTTTAAATTTACCTATGTAACAAAATTATATGAATATTAGAATTAACTTTTACTTTTGATTGAAAAACTTCTTTTACGTGACAATAATTTTTATGTATTTATAATAACATGTCGCTAGCTATTTATTTCACACTACGCATTATAGAATATACTTACACATAGGCATACAGTATATATCTAAATATATGGTAGATTGTAGAGTTAGGCTTCACTCAAAGTTATTATTTTTAAAACACTCCAAATTATCTCTGAAACGTTAGAATAAGCAACACTGCATTTCTTTGTCTAAAGTATTATACCGTATCTCTAGCATATAAATAAATATACTTTATTATTTCCTCGAGAGAGTACTATGGATGTAGATAAAACTTACCATTTTAAACATGCTAAACACTTACAGTTTATCTAATGTATTATATTCTTGGTGGAAGTAAATTTCAGATTATTCTATTTATAACTTTGTGAGATATTTTAACATTATACTTTATATGTATAATTGAATACTCTTTTTCTTTAATTAGTTTCTCCATTAGTCATGACTTAGTAACTCTGACTAATATGACCTGGTAACTAATTATCCGTAACTAAGTAAAGGCAAACAGTAGCCACTGGTAGACTGTAAAACTGATCCATTTCTTAGGAACATCATTAGCTGCAAAAAAGTCATCTCTCTTTTTCTACCAGCTGTTAGAATTTTAACTGTTCTCCAATAGATTTAGGTTACTCTTTTTTTTAAGTATTTCATCTCATCATGCTTTGTTTATTTAACGAATGTACGTGATTGTTGTCCATTATATTAAGTAGAAATAACTCTAGATGTTATTTCCTTTACTTTATTTTCTTTTACTAAATAAGATCACATTAATCAAATCGCTTCATTTATAATCTTGTTCCGTTCTAGATTTAGTGTTCATTCATCATTCGATATCGCCTTTTTTACGTCTCTCGCGGTGTTCTTGGGAGTGTTTGACAATATTTCACTAGGTTTTAGGTGTCGGTGTAGATAGCGTAACTGAAAGACATCAAGCTGTAAATTCAGAGATAAAGCTTCTCCCTGATAATAACATTAGAGTCTCTTTCATAAATAAATAGATTTGAGGTGGTGAATTGAAGTAACGCACAATGGTGTCTTTTCAGGGACTGACTGCTATAAAGTCGTTCAAATGTTAGCGAGCTAGTGAAGCTAATCTATAATTTCTTTGAATTCATCTCAGTGCAATTTGTGTCTCCTCCTAGTTTCGAAATAGTTATATTAATCTTTTTGAATATCTTTTTCTGTGAAATTGGTCCTTTTGATAGGTTTTGTGATTAGAAAATTTGTTGGATGGATGAGTTGAAAGTCTAAATCTTAGACTGTATATGTTCTTTTTTATAGAGTGTATTCTTTGATGGGACATCTAGATAATAAAAGTAATGCGTGGTGGCAGAGCGTAAAGCAGATGTTATGGGGTGATGTCCTATTAGAGACTTACTATAAAACTCTTCGAAATTTACTTTAGAATCGTAAAGAACTTTTATGAACGGGCAAAGTATTTAAAAATTGTTCTATTGAGAAATGTTTTTTTTATTCTTTAAATGCTTTTGGATTTCTGATTAAATTAATTTAATTTTGTTTGAAAAAAAAACAGGTAAAATTTATTATATTAAGCTTGCATAGACTTTTATATTCGTCATATATTAGTTTATTTAAATTTGTTAATGTTTCACAATAGCCTATAAGGGCCATATTTCTTTATACAGTCATACATACATACTATTAAGAATTACAGGGATGATGTCACCTGCATGTGACTGGTGTTACAGTACATATAGTGATGTGTTATGTGACTGATTGTACTCTTGTCCACATAGTGATGTGTTATGTGACTGGTAGTACTCCTGTGCCACATAGTGATGTGATATGTGTGACTGGTTAGTACTCATGTGTCACATAGTGATGTGAATGTGACTGGTTAGTACTCCTGTGTCACATAGTGATGTGATATGTGACTGGTAGTACTCCTGTGCCACATAGTGATGTGATATGTGACTGGTTAGTACTCTTGTGCCACATAGTGATGTGTAATGTGACTGGTAGTACTCCTGTGCCATATAGTGATGTGATATGTGACTGGTAAGTACTCCTGTGCCACATAGTGATGTGATATGTGACTGGTAGTACTCCTGTGCCACATAGTGATGTGATATGTGACTGGTAGTACTCCTGTGCCATATAGTGATGTGTTATGTGACTGGTAGTACTCCTGTGCCACATAGTGATGTGATATGTGACTGGTTAGTACTCCTGTGCCACATAGTGATGTGATAAGTGACTGGTAGTACTCCTGTGCCACATAGTGATGTGATATGTGACTGGTAGTCTCTACACTCTTTTTCATAGTCACATTTCTTCTAACTGTCACTGGGGCATGAACAAACTTGTTAAAAACTGTTCATTAGCTCATAGATTGGACGCTGATGCTTCAGATAAGGAATGATAGTCACTATGTGGCTCTTATGTTGGGCCCTGCATACGCTATGTTTCATGTACCAAAGTGCATCATAGCGTAAAATGTGTGCCAACATAAGAATGTGCCCTATTTTACATCAAAGAAAAATAATGATGTTACATTCCCCTAGCTTTCTTTACTCTATTCTGTTAAACTGAAGAAACAACACTAACTACTCTGACACCATTTCACCGTCAGATATGCCTCGGTAGTTATCTGTTATCTCGGTATGTGTACTGATAACACTCTTACCGCCAAGATGAGGGCTAATGAGGCTTTGAAACAAGACACCTGATAGTGAACTACAAACCAGACATAGGGGATCAACTGGGGTAACATACTAGTTATCGAACGATTACGCATTTTCGAGCGTATGAAATAAATATATTATTTATCTCGTATTTTAATTCTCATACATTCCTATCCATGATATCATGTATATCATTAGTATTTATGATTTCAATTCGTACCTGTGAGAATTGAAAATTATTTAAAAAAATATATATATTTTGTATTTTATGACCGAAAATGTGGAATCGTACGATAAATTGACACTTACCCTACGTGGTTAAACACATAAAAAAACTTAAATATCTAAATATTAGCATAAATGTAATTAATATTAAATGAAAATTGCCCATTTAAATTAGCAGGTTATTTTAGAATAAGTAAAACCTACCTTTTGAGTTCTAAACCGACTTAATAGTTAGAAATAACTCCCCCTCTTACAGCTCAATATTTGTTTTTGTTTGTTATTTACGGTGTGTAAATGTTTGGGCTGACATTAAGGCTCTATAATGGCCCTCTGATGCTTTACTTCATGTCATATTAGTGGCCTGAATGATGTGCGCCTTCACCCCACAAAATTAAATAGCTCTAATTAAATGAACGAGCAAAATGAAACTAATGTGAAAAGCGAATTGCAATGCGCTTTATTGCTTCAATGCTAATGTGATTATTATACACACAACCAATAAAATGTGATAAATGATAGCAAAGAGGAAAATATGTATTGAAATACAATAAATTTTAATGTATTTGGTTAAGGTTAGCAATTAACTTATGAATGAAAATATTCTTTAATGTTTTTCCCTCAATGCTTACGAATGTTGTCATGCATTACACCGTGCATAACATGTAATAAATCTTGTCTGCAGTAACGTCTAAATTGATGAGAGATACACTCTCTTGTATTTATTACAGTCATTAGGCATGGTCAAATAAAAACAAATGCCTACTCTCACTAGCATCTCAAAGGACATTAAAATAAACCTACAGAAACTACATGTGACTACACATCACCAAAATAACATTGCAGTAACATGTAGAAAAGTACGACAGTAAATTATTGACTGTCTATGAGAATTATTTCTAATTTCTCTCATCTCAATTTTCTCATCTCAATTCTTTCATTTCTTCTCTCATCTCTTCTCTCATCTCAATTCTCTCATCTCTTCTCTCATCTCTCCTCTCATTTCTTCTCTCATCTCTTCTCTCATCTCTTCTCTCATCTCTTCTCTCATCTCAATTTTCTCATCTCAATTCTCTCATCTCAATTCTCTCATTTCAATTCTCTCATCTCAATTCTCTCATCTCTTCTCTCACCTCTCCTCTCATTTCTTCTCTCATCTCTTCTCTCATCTCAATTTTCTCATCTCAATTCTCTCATCTCAATTCTCTCATCTCAATTCTCTCATCTCAATTCTCTCATCTCTTCTCTCATCTCTCCTCTCATTTCTTCTCTCATCTCTTCTTTCATCTCTTCTCTCATCTCTTCTCTCATCTCAATTCTCTCATCTCAATTCTTGCATTTCTTCTCTCATCTCTCATCTCATTTCTTCTCTCATCTCTTCTCCCATCTCAATTCTCTCATCTCAATTCTCTCATCTCAATTCTCTCATCTCTTCTCTCATCTCTCCTCTCATTTCTTCTCTCATCTCTCCTCTAATTTCTTCTCTCATCTCTCCTCTCATTTCTTCTCTCATCTCTTCTCTCATTTCTTCTCCCATCTCTTCTCTCATCTCTTCTCTCATCACTCCTCTCATCTCTTCTCTCATCTCAATTCTCTCATTTTTTCTCTAATCTCTTCTCTCATCTCATCTCTTTTCTCTGTTGTTGGTATTTAATGTATTTTCTCGTTTATAAGTAGAAAATATAGACCTCGTTAAAGTAAAAATACACTCTGTTACAATGAGATAGACCTCGTCACAGTGAGATAGACCTCATCACAATGAGATAGACCTCATCACAGTGAGATAAACCTTATCACAATGAGATAGACCTCATCACAGTGAGATAAACCTTATCACAATGAGATAGACCTTATCACAGTGAGATAGACCTCATCACAGTGAGATAAACCTTATCACAATGAGATAGACTTCAACACAGTGAGATAGACCTCATCACAGTGAGATAGACCTCATCACAATGAGATAGACCTTATCTCAGTGAGATAGACCTCCTCACAGTGAGATAGACCTCATCACAGTGAGATCGACCTCATCACAGTGAGATAGACCTCATCACAGTGAGATAGACCTCCTCACAGTGAGATAGACCTCATCACAGTGAGATAGACCTCATCACAGTGAGATAGACCTCCTCACAGTGAGATAGACCTCCTCACAGTGAGATAGACCTCCTCACAGTGAGATAGACCTCATCACAATGAGATAGACCTCATCACAGTGAGATCGACCTCATCACAGTGAGATAGACCTCATCACAGTGAGATAGACCTCCTCACAGTGAGATAGACCTCATCACAGTGAGATAGACCTCATCACAGTGAGATAGACCTCCTCACAGTGAGATAGACCTCCTCACAGTGAGATAGACCTCCTCACAGTGAGATAGACCTCATCACAATGAGATAGACCTCATCACAGTGAGATAGACCTCATCACAATGAGATAGACCTCATCACAATGAGATAGACCTCATCACAGTGAGATAGACCTCATCACACAGAGATAGACCTCATCACAGTGAGATAGACCTCATCACAATGATATATTTAAAGAGATTATCTTAATCGCTTTGTTTTGAGTGACTTTCTATTTAATATTTTCTTCAAAAGTATATACCTACATCATTTTTTTCACTTTTTTTAGTGATAAGAACATGTGACTAAAATACATATAACACCTATGTTGATGATTTGGCTGTAGTTTTTATGTTTGCTTTAGGTGTAACACCTAAAATATGGCTACATAATTTCCCATTATAAATTGCACTATCAAAGATATTAATTTCTACCTTCATCATTTTGAGTGCAATATTGGTGACCTTTTCACCCGATTGTACCCTGCACCACCTACACTCTATGGTGCAAATTGGTGCTAATTTATGTGTTGGAGCTTTCCTTTGGTGATACCCACTCCCACTCGATAGTGAAACTGCTTATTTGAATTGGTAAGCCTCCTATCACGATATAGCGTTAGTGATTTAAATGGGGAAAAGACTCAAATCTGTGAATTACCAAATGGATGTGGAATAAGACTTCAATTATGTTTAGTGGACTTTTTCTTTTGTTGCTGTGTGAAATTTGTAACTTGGATTGACATTAATAACAATTATGATTGTCATCAGTCATATCCTACAATAGTCATCAGTCAATTCCTACAATTGTCATCAGTCAATTCCTACAATTGTCATCAGTCAATTCCTACAATAGTCATCAGTCAATTCCTACAATTGTCATCAGTCAATTCCTACAATTTTCATCAGTCAATTCCTACAATAGTCATCAGTCAATTCCTACAATTGTCATCAGTCAATTCCTACAATTGTCATCAGTCAATTCCTACAATTGTCATCAGTCAATTCCTACAATTGTCATCAGTCAATTCCTACAATTGTCATCAGTCAATCCCCCCCCCCCCATTTCCAAATTCACATCAAGGAGTGTCTATTTTGGGGTGAGATGACCCCGGTAGAAGGGTTAGGGGTCACATAGGAAGAAGATGTCCCATGGAATAGCATATATTCACTATTACTAAAATGATTATCAGTAATGCACTACGCACTTATACGTTTGCATCAAATGAAAATAATCTTAGAGATCTATTGTTTGTTTGCTCTTTATTATACATAACTTAACTAAAAGTATTATTGCAATTCCTTATAAGCCCACTACAGCTACATTATAAACACTTAGCATGCACTTACATGGATTACATGGATAACACTTAGCATGCACTTACATGGATTTCACATCCTATGCCAAAACATGTGCATAAAGCTATACAAGAGATAAAAATTAGTTTTGTTCTGTTATCAGCTATACACGTAAATAGAACGAAACTCTCTCTTTGTACATTACTTTTTATTAGAAATTCATGATTTAAAAATCTATAATATCACTGCATCAGTTGTATAATCAATAATTATATAATACAAAGTGGATTAAAAATGCCTTCCTTCCTGTAAGTCAATAACCACCTCCATAGTAACATTTAAATATCATTAAAAGTAAAAGGACCTAATAAAACAAGTAACTACTTCGTGTCATCCCTACGCAACTGGCAATTCCCTTCGCCCTGTCCAATTTGCAGGGCAATTTGAAGGATTCTGTTACAACTTTTACTGTCCCAGAATGCTGTATAAGAGACCCACATATGTTTGTCAAATCAATTCACACGATGTATGTAATCTCTCTATTTGCATCTTATATGAGCATCATCACTTGCAGTTTATAAAGAAATGTTTACTCGCCTATTTTCGAGAAGAATTTATAACATGAATATTTTTTACTGAAATTTGAATAAAATATGAATATGAGATAAATTTATAATATAAATTATAGGTACTTCTAATTAAGTATAGTTTTAACAAAAAATGTATTTCCACAGAGTTTTCATTTGTTAGTACTCACTAGAAATTTTATTCTTGTATTTGTGACGATTTGGTGCCAAAACAAATAGTTTGGAGCGAGTTCCCCGCTAGAATATTTGGGTGTGGCCTCTTATTTTGAAGATAAGTCGCTAGAAGAATCTTTATTGTGTTACATTCGTTTTGGAAGGTAATTCGCCTTTGACAACTGCAAGTGTGTCTCCTACTCATATTAATAATGACAAATTATATTCCTCACAAGGTACGTTAATTCTGAACCTTTTTCGCAATAGCAATTTGAAACATTCGCCAAGATGAATTTATTGAGAGATAAAATGCGACAGCAATCATTTATTTAAACGAAATGATTGCAAATTCCTAAAATGCCGGGAGCTAAATAATTAAAAGTAAATTATATTTAAATGATTTCGTGTAGTGAAAAATATAGGAGAAAAAAAATATTTTAAAGAGTGCTACGAATTATAAATAAACTTATTAGTATGACATAGGTTCAAAACATTATTTAAAAATTATTTATTGTTTATCATCTCTTGAGGAATATTCCGTTGCTTTTTCAACCAATTTATAGAGATATAAATATTCCATGGTTAATAATCTTTAGAAACTTTATTGATACCAAAGTTAATTAATGAAAGTTTAAACAGAATATTATGTCCTGTTCTTTAATAAAAATTGAAAGTATTCGGACTGTAAAATATCTAAATTCATCCTCTTCAATTTTGAGATTTGTTATCATTGGAAAAATCATTGAATACAGGTCAGTTTAGTCAGTAAGTTTTGCTATCTATTTGTCACAAGCCACTGAGTTCTGGTACTATTAACCAACTCTCCAACTTTTAATGTCTTCTCATGTCACTTTTTTTCAATTAAGAAATTGAGAAGGTGAAAATGAGCAGGTGGAACTAGATACCCGCCAGCAGCGATAGTCGCTTCAGTAGTCAAGGGATGACAATAATGCATTCTACCCGCCTCATTAATACCTGCAATTGAATTACTTATTCTAGTAATTATCTGACAATGGACTCTTTCAACCTTACCACCAGTCATTGCCTCCACTCTTCCTTTAACAATTAAACTGATAAAAAGAATCAAGGGATTGCTAATGAGTTTACCAAGACTTACAATTAGTGCGATATGACTAACAAAATAAAACATTTTATTACAGCGGAATCAGCGCATTACAATGTATTACTGTGTGTTTTGACCATCAAAAGGTGATAGAGTGATATCCCAATGTTATATCAGCGCATTACAATGTATTACTGTGTGTTTTGACCATCAAAAGGTGATAGAGTGATATCCCAATGTTAATAACTGCAACTGCAGACAATGGATAAACTGCGTGACTGCATCAGATCAGCTGAAGTTCAATGTCACGACTCTTGACTGCCACACCCTGTAGAACTTAGAATCACTCCCTCCGGTGGTTTGTGGTTCGCGCCTATTGTTATTGTGGTATGGAATCACACCTATTGTTATTGTGGTATGGAATCACACCTATTGTTATTGTGGTGTGGAATCACACCTATTGTTATTGTGGTATGGAATCACACCTATTGTTGTTGTGGTATGGAATCACACCTATTGTTGTTGTGGTATGGAATCACACCTATTGTTATTGTGGTATGGAATCACACCTATTGTTGTTGTGGTATGGAATCACACCTATTGTTATTGTGGTGTGGAATCACACCTATTGTTGTTGTGGTATGGAATCACACCTATTGTTATTGTGGTATGGAATCACACCTATTGTTATTGTGGTGTGGAATCACACCTATTGTTATTGTGGTATGAAATCACACCTATTGTTATTGTGGTGTGGAATCACACCTATTGTTGTTGTGGTATGGAATCACACCTATTGTTGTTGTGGTATGGAATCACACCTATTGTTATTGTGGTGTGGAATCACACCTATTGTTATTGTGGTGTGGAATCACACCTATTGTTATTGTGGTGTGGAATCACACCTATTGTTATTGTGGTGTGGAATCACACCTATTGTTGTTGTGGTATGGAATCACACCTATTGTTATTGTGGTATGGAATCCCACCTATTGTTATTGTGGTGTGGAATCACACCTATTGTTATTGTGGTGTGGAATCACACCTATTGTTGTTGTGGTATGGAATCACACCTATTGTTATTGTGGTATGGAATCACACCTATTGTTATTGTGGTGTGGAATCACACCTATTGTTGTTTATTCACATATTCGCAGGTAGTTAATTAATTTCATTCACTATATAAAATGATATAAACTAATTGATTTGTTTCATGTTTTATAATGATGAGCGCAGATGGACTAAAAATAAATTAACATAATAAAATATATTCTCATTCAAATAGTTTTATCATATAGTTTCAATTACGTTTGAGCAATGTTTGTAAGTGTAATTGCCGAACCTGCGTAGCGATGCCTTTTCTTGCAAATACCATCACACTCTTATTTCCATGGCTAACAGTCACACCTTAAAAAAGACAAATAAAAAGAAATGCCATTAAATACAATGAAAAATGAACGTGATAATTAGTGTTGCAAAATATCGCCATGCAATCGTACTGCAGAGAATATAGTGGAAATGATTACTCTATTGCAAATTCTGTGTCTAATTTACCTATACTAAACAAAATGATTTCCGTAAGAAATATATGCTCTATTTAGTAATTGATATTATAATCTAATAATTTAACAAAATAACATTCTATTATGTTGGACACTCTCATTTTTGGTGTTATTTTGTTAAATCAATTTCCTTTTATTTTTACCGAGTGAGTGAATCTATAAAATAAACTAATAGAATAAAAATATACTTATTAGTACGTAAGATGTACGCTTCATTTTTGTATGAGGCACAGATAAATTATATTCAAATTATATTAACTCAATCGGTTATTGAGATGACAATCAAATGACAAGATAAATAATAATTAAATGTAACTCTTTAAACCAATTAAAATATGCTATTCAAGTGAAAATTTAATATATATTTTTATAAATATATTTAGCATATGTAATTCATTGAATTCATTTATAAAAACTCGTATAAGTTGTTCTTTCTAAAAACAACTTTTTTCAGTTATTGGGTTTATTTGAATTACCAGATATTCTCACAGC
Source organism: Caprella mutica (assembly GCA_947561585.1). Classification (NCBI taxonomy): domain Eukaryota; kingdom Metazoa; phylum Arthropoda; class Malacostraca; order Amphipoda; family Caprellidae; genus Caprella; species Caprella mutica. The sequence continues at coordinate 285,153 of CANNZV010001080.1, forward strand.
TATATTTCAATATTTTCCCGCACGTTCTCCATTGTAACCGAACGATTTATGTTCTATTTTGCTATTTCCTATACCTTTATATATTTTCTGAGAAATAACAAACAAGTAAATGAAGAGCATCTCACAACCACATTATTATTTGTCAACACCGAAAAAAGGTTCAAAATACCAGAGGTAAATGACAAAGATCACTCACATGTTCCCTAGAGCTGAGGGAGGCTTGGCAGTTATTTGCGCTGAAATTAAAGGATGGCTATGAGATCATTTTCATTGTAAAAAATATGGCTTGCAATTCAAAGAAAAAAACCGTGAACAATATATATTTTATCTTAACATACTGTTATAGATTAAGTACAATAAATGTCATTAATCACAATAGATGATAAGGAATTGCTTTGTCAAAATTACAGTTCCTAGAAGTTATAAAATTATTTACAATTACAATTCATAAAATAATCATTGTGATAGAAAATAAATATTTCTAATGAATGCTTTAGATGTCTGGTTACTACTTTCTTTCTTTTTTAATACAATAAGTTTTGATGCCTAATAAACTATATATTATTATCCTTACCTTTTTAACGTTTTTTAGAGTTGCAAATTCTATTCAGTTGCCTAGGGGAAACTACAAAAAAACTATAAAAAAAACTAAGAGTCAAATAGAGGACAACAAGTGACTAGAATATACTAGTAGAGATACAGGTGTCTGTACTAGTATAGATGAAGGTGTCTGTACTAGTAAGATACAGGTGTCTTTACTAGTAGCGATACAGGTGTCTGTACTAGTAGAGATACAGGTGTCTTTACTAGTAGCGATACAGGTGTCTTTACTAGTAAGATACAGGTGTGTGTACTAGTATAGATGAAGGTGTCTGTACTAGTAAGATACAGGTGTCTTTACTAGTAGCGATACAGGTGTCTGTACTAGTAAGATACAGGTGTCTTTACTAGTAGCGATACAGGTGTCTGTACTAGTAGAGATACAGGTGTCTTTACTAGTAGCGATACAGGTGTCTGTACTAGTAAGATACAGGTGTGTGTACTAGTATAGATACAGGTGTCTGTACTAGTAGGATACAGGTGTCTTTACTAGTAAGATACAGGTGTGTGTACTAGTAAGATACAGGTGTCTGTACTAGTAGCGATACAGGTGTCTGTACTAGTAAGATACAGGTGTCTGTACTAGTAAGATACAGGTGTGTGTACTAGTAAGATACAGGTGTCTGTACTAGTAGAGTTATAAATATAACATTTTCCCGATGCTGTGGCAGTATTGTATTAATGTTGCCACTATAACCAATGCTACCTTGGTTATTGCTCAATTTATAATTTGTAATTATAAAATCAATGTAGCATTATAACAATAATATATTTAAATATAATGAAAGTAGCAACCTATAATTTTACACTTAATAACATACTTGAAAGTTACCTAATCATAAACAATGAATATAAAAGAATTACTATGAAACAATATTCATGGGTGTGTCCATATACAAACCATACACACGTACACTGCATACACTCATTGAGCGACACCCAACTATAGAATATACACACAGTCTATACACATTTATTGATATTTTATAAATGTGTATACAGATGTGTATTATATAATTAAATATCTAAATAACATTTAGATAATTATATTGCACTATAAGAGGTGTGTATAGTGTCACTATAAGAGGTGTGTATAGTGTCACTATAAGAGGTGTGTATAGTGTCACTATAAGAGGTGTGTATAGTATAAGAGGTGTGTATAGTATAAGAGGTGTGTATAGTATAAGAGGTGTGTATAGTATAAGAGGTGTGTATAGTGTCACTATAAGAGGTGTGTATAGTGTCACTATAAGAGGTGTGTATAGTATAAGAGGTGTGTACAGTATAAGAGGTGTGTATAGTGTCACTATAAGAGGTGTGTACAGTATAAGAGGTGTGTATAGTATAAGAGGTGTGTATAGTATAAGAGGTGTGTACAGTATAAGAGGTGTGTACAGTATAAGAGGTGTGTACAGTATAAGAGGTGTGTATAGTATAAGAGGTGTGTATAGTATAAGAGGTGTGTATAGTATAAGAGGTGTGTATAGTATAAGAGGTGTGTACAGTATAAGAGGTGTGTATAGTATAAGAGGTGTGTATAGTATAAGAGGTGTGTATAGTATAAGAGGTGTGTACAGTATAAGAGGTGTGTACAGTATAAGAGGTGTGTACAGTATAAGAGGTGTGTATAGTATAAGAGGTGTGTATAGTATAAGAGGTGTGTATAGTATAAGAGGTGTGTACAGTATAAGAGGTGTGTACAGTATAAGAGGTGTGTATAGTATAAGAGGTGTGTATAGTATAAGAGGTGTGTATAGTATAAGAGGTGTGTATAGTATAAGAGGTGTGTATAGTATAAGAGGTGTGTATAGTATAAGAGGTGTGTATAGTATAAGAGGTGTGTATAGTATAAGAGGTGTGTATAGTATAAGAGGTGTGTATAGTATAAGAGGTGTGTATAGTATAAGAGGTGTGTATAGTATAAGAGGTGTGTATAGTATAAGAGGTGTGTACAGTATAAGAGGTGTGTACAGTATAAGAGGTGTGTACAGTATAAGAGGTGTGTATAGTATAAGAGGTGTGTACAGTATAAGAGGTGTGTATAGTATAAGAGGTGTGTATAGTATAAGAGGTGTGTATAGTATAAGAGGTGTGTATAGTATAAGAGGTGTGTACAGTATAAGAGGTGTGTATAGTATAAGAGGTGTGTATAGTATAAGAGGTGTGTATAGTATAAGAGGTGTGTATAGTATAAGAGGTGTGTATAGTATAAGAGGTGTGTACAGTTTAAGAGGTGTGTACAGTATAAGAGGTGTATACAGTATAAGAGGTGTGTACAGTATAAGAGGTGTACAATATAAGAGGTGTGTTTGTTTGGGAGTGGCTGGTGGGGGTGTAACCAGATCATTGGGGTAGGGGTCCATTGGGGGGCCAATGCCAAGGTTGTTTAGGCTCCTTTTTCCTTCTATTCTTGCTCTGTTTATTTGCAAGCACATGTCTACAGGTACTAATGCATTCACTGAACACTTGCCTGCATAGAGTCTGCAGTTAGGATTGTATAGTGAAATATATTCTAAATAATATTATAGTAATACTATAAATCAAGTCAGTAATTTTTTAAGTTACATTAAAACCTGACTTGAAATTACCATAATTTTCTTCATTAAGGGATAACTCTACTAATGTTTAAATGTTTTTATCGATGTTACACCCCAGTGACAGTATGGTGGGGCCATAGGAGATTATCAGAGGTTTCTCTACCATATATCGTATGACTGTGCATGTTTATTATCATTATTGTGAGTCAATGAAAGTATATTATTATAGCAAGCTAATTGGAATTGCTCTAAATCCAGCAAAAACACATCTAACAACACGTAAATAGCACGTAAATAGCATGTAAATAGCATGTAAATAGCATGTAAATGAAGTAATGTATCCATGTCTGTTCACAACCACATGTGCTCTCTATAGAATATTATAATGATGAACTATATATTTATTGGTATAATTAGTTGTAGAATGATTTAGGTAAAAAAAAAATCTTTTTTTTTCTTTGAAATATTTTCCCAATTAAAATAATATTTTATAAATATATTACAACCCAAACTTTTTCAATTCAATATACTAATCATTATAGGCTAAAATAATTTACTAACAGTAGCATCAAAGTCTATTCTATTTATGCACATTTGAATTCACTGCATTGAGACTGATTTAAGCTACAATAGGTAACTTTCAATTTCTGTAGCTTAGAAGCTCTTCATTTCTAAGATATTCATAAGCCACAACAAACATGTGTTTAGAACATTGCGCAAGGTGAGTGTACTTCATTATCATAGTGATAGTGTCTTTTTTATCATAGTGATAGTGTCTTTTTTATCAGTCACTGTGCCATCAATTATTATTAACCTTTCAAATCAACAGAAGCATATTGATAGGGAGTGTAAACAATGTAATAGAGAACGTACCACACGTACCAAGTAGTTTCTTGACCGCCAAACGTCTCCCTGATTATATGGGACAGCAATGCATGATTTAGTAGTAAAAGAAACATAAAAGGAACAAACAATATTCATAGTAGTGTATTTAGTGTACGTTATCATTTACATTCATTGATTTTTGCACTCAAAACACCGTAGACTTTTTTAATATTTGCACCTTTTTCACGTTCTCACTTCGATGTTCTACATTGATATTTTTTTATTTAAAAACGAATTAATTTTCCATAATTCTTTCATCATTCCCTCTATATCTAGTATGATTGTATTTTATCATACTAATGATATATCATTCAAGGAAATAGTTGACAGAGACACAATGATTGATTAGTTTCTAAAATGTATTTCTCAACAAAAGTTGCCTTTAATTTCAGGAGTCACTCATTACCTATGCACATGTTTTCTCTTCAGTTATTTCCTGTTAATTTTCTCTGTGGTCTACTGTGCGATGAGTTACTTCGTGATGAGGTGTTTTAATCACTGTTAGAGGTTAGAAAATATTACCGACCAAAGCGCCGTTTTTTAGAGCAAATGTGCGAGCCAGAGGTCAGGTTTGAACACTGTACTTAGTAGCAGTGGGATCCTGTGATAAAATGTGTGTAAATAGTGTATGTGTGAACTATGGAGATGGGTAACTTTTCTATGGAAATTAACGAATAGTTATTTAGGAATATACAATTCTAAACAAAAAGTAGGTAGACATTTTTTCAGTTAAACTAACATCGTGTCTCCTAAATTATGTCATTGACTCATTAAAGTAGCTAATGCTAACAATCTATGTCATTACCCAATGTTCGTCACTACCCAATCTTCTTCATTACCCAATCTTCTTCATTACCCAATCTCCGTCATCTCCCAATGTTCGTCACTCCCCAATGTTCTACTCCAATCGATGCAGACACAATAGGTACAAATGGCAGTCATTTCTGCCTCACTGCCTCACTGTCTCTCTTTGCTATTTTCTTTGGTGTGAATCACAATAGCAAGACATTATATCGACCTACACTCTCAATTAGTTAAACGACTCTACTGGCCTGCCTAAGGTACTGTCACCTGAAGATACTGTCACCTGCAGGTACTGTCACCTGAAGGTACTGTCACCTGAAGGTACTGCCACCTGAAGGTACTGTCACCTGAAGGTACTGTCACCTGAAGGTACTGCCACCTGAAGGTACATCCACCTGAAGTTAAGGCCACATGAAGGTACTGTCACCTTCAGGTACTGTCACCTGAAGGTACTGTCACCTGAAGGTACTGCCACCTGAGGGTTCTGCCACCTGAAGGTACTGCCACCTGAAGGTACTGCCACCTGAAGGTACATCCACCTGAGGGTTCTGCCACCTGAAGGTACTGCCACCTGAAGGTACTGCCACCTGAAGGTACTCTCACCCTCAGGTACTGCCACCTGAAGGTACTGCAGGCTCATGAGTTTATAAATGTGGAATATTTATCTCCATCTGTAGTTACAATTACAGGGTGAATGGATAAAACCAATAGTTTTCCTAACATATCATACCACCAATTCAAATTATATTTCCTCAATCAATAGAATTAATTACCTCTAGCATCAATGTGTCTCAAAAGTTATGATCGCCAGAAAAATATCACAATTTAGTGTATATAGTCGGCGAATTTGTAATGAATTATGATAAAAATTTTGTTTTTATCTTTCATCGTCGTGGACAGATTATTTTCTTATAGTGGACTATAACAGCCGATTGAAGGTGACAATCATCGTTAATACTTTCCCACTAGGTACCTCAAGACTATTTACCTGGAGGTAGAATGTCAATGATTTATTAGTGAGTTTGAAAGTTGTCACAGCATGCTAATCCTTAGCTACATTTACAAGAACATTCATCACACTAAACTATGGGTTCATTCACACATCAGTTTCCCATGTCGCTTTCCTGTGACTTTCTTCTATCGACCATCAACCACCGATAAATGTACACAAACCGATAAATGTACACACGATAGCCTATAAATCACAGTGTAGTAGAATGTAAATGATATCATTGGTGTGTTGAAAACACCATAAATCTTACGGCTTGTTAACTAAACTCCATATTGATTGCCTTGTTCTTTCATTTCGACAAATAGTTTCCTCTTTTAACTTTTGTTTACTCCTAATAAAGTCACGATGATTAAAAGGATGAAATTCATCTAGTAGTTGAGCTCAATTTTGCGTACACGTTTAGGTCGTTCATATTTCCTGATAATATAATAATAATACTGAGGGTGAGAGTGGTGTCATTCCAGGAAATGAGTTTAGAGTTAACCTTTTTTAGATCAGGTGAATTGATAAGAAAATTGATTAGAAAATATAGTAGTTATAGCGCTGCTACTTCTTAACTGATAAAGCATAGTATATGTATGTGATTGATAGAAATCATGTCTCGTTATTTAACTTGTTTTGAACATTGAACAAAGCAACAACTATATCACCTGCTGTTATTTTCATATTCATCGCTATATTTACTTTCAGCCGTCGATAATATGAAGAATTTTCTTTTATTTTCGGATTGCAAACATCCTATATTTCATAATACATATAAAAGGAACATAACCTTCTCCAACTGATCACTGCCTTAAAGTAGGAACATTACCTTCTCCAACTGATCACTCCTCTAAAGTAGGAACATTACCTTCTCCCACTGATCACTGCTCTAAAGTAGGAACATTACCTTCTCCCTCTGATCACTGCTCTAAAATAGGAACATTACCTTCTCCCACTGATCACCGCTCTAAAGTAGGAACATTACCTTCTCCCACTGATCACCGCTCTAAAGTAGGAACATTACCTTCTCCCACTGATCACTGCTCTAAAGTAGGAACATTACCTTCTCCCTCTGATCACTGCTCTAAAGTAGGAACATTACCTTCTCCCTCTGATCACTGCTCTAAAATAGGTCTTCTCCACGACTACATTAGTTACAATGTCTCACCACACATTATCTAAGCTGCAAATATTAGGTAATGTTCTCGACAGTGTTAGCGCGAGTTTAATTGACATTACTCCATGTAATTATCATTGATATTCCCCATAAAGTATGGTTTATATGGGTGTTCCAAGGCGTTAATTCATGTCAAGAGATAAAATGAGAATGATAACAATTGAACATCCTCTTGTGAATTCTCTTTATTGATTTCATTGATATTTTCAATTAAATGTCTTGCATTGTTTGTGATGTTGAATATGATTCTGATGAGCATTTGAAGGTTAAAAGGTTATCTTTTAGCTGTCGTAAAACAATGCTCTATTGGCTGCTAAATTATCAATTACACTTTTATGAACATTGAAATAATGAAAATTTCATTTGTATTACTTCGGTGTTACAAAAATATTATTATCTTAGTTGTTTAATTGACATTATCATTTTTCGATTCCTTTCCTTTATTTTTTATATTTTTTCTCTGTTTTACAATTGCAAATATTGTAACTATATAATACTTTCACACTTTTCACTCCTGTTAACAGTGATATTTCATTCTTATTTCCCGTGCATTATATTTGTTGACTAATATTCAGTTCCACGTCAGTTGCTAAATAGTGTCTTCGTCAAACACTGCTAGCGTGTCAATAATCAAGTCTCGATGTCAAATGAATAGAAGTAGGAGCACCATTAGCACTATTTATTGCTGTCACAGATATTAACTTTGCCGAAACTTCACAGAGAGTTTCATGTGCGGTTCAAAACAAGTTTATTCTGCAATAATGTTATTTTCAGTGCTTGTGACTTTCATTAGAAGTTGCTGGTGCAATAACAATAAAGTAATTCATGTTTCCACTATGTCGGTCATAGCTAGAATTGCACAGTTTTTAAAATACAATTTAGTCTTTCTATTATTTCAATTAAAATTATATTCATATATGAGTAGAACGGTTTTTGTTCTTTATTAATTTTAGACCAATTAATAATAAATATATTCGGTCATGTTACAAAAATACACTCTCTATTTTGCTAAAAATTCTATTCCATAAACTACCTTCTACACAAATTCAATAAATTCCTACCTTCCTGTACTAATAAAGTTTTGATTTCTTTCTCAGAGTGTTGGAGTTTCAAAGAGTCAGTACAGTCCAGTGCTGCTGAAAGTGCCTCCTGCACCGCAGCGATACAACTACACAACCAATAACATGCATCCCGAAATGATGGTCCAAGAGGTAAGATAGAATAAACTTTCCGAATTGGAATAGAATGACTTCGCTACATTTCTTTAAAGATATAAATTGAAATGCCTGCACTTTTGATATTGCATGTTCGATGTATAACCATTTCTCTGCCTAACATCTCGCCTGTTTCTTCTCGTTCTTCCAGGCGACAGTTCCACCAGAACAAATGGAACCAGTTGATTTAAGTGTCCGGACAAAATATTCATCCACTCCTCCCAACACTGAAATAAATGGTGTTCTAAATCTCACAACAAAAGAAGACAGAAATAGGAACCATAAAATCGATGCAACAAAGAAGGATGGAGTCTGTGCAAGAGGTGTGGTGCTAAAGGTTCCACATTTTCAGTCCCTCGCCTTGCAGACACTAGGCTTGGACCTCACTCTTAGAACAGGTAATACTTAACTAAGAAAACCTTATACTTAACTAAGAAAATTGTTTTTAAATATACCAAATATTCGGCATATAGCAAACTACTTGAGTATCGAACACATTAAGGTTTGAATTGCTATTTAGTTCAATCTTTCACTATGATAGTAGAAAACGGAATTCATTTTCTATGCTCCTGCATGACTTACAAGTTATAGGCTCTAGGTTCTATAGCGACGATAGGCAAATAGATGGCCCAGATTATTAAATAGCTTGAGACATTATTCATCAATCTTTAGATATTTTATTGATTTCTCATTGTTAACAGCTGATTCGCCTCCTAACTCGGCTGAGCCAATGGGTATGAACATAGAAGCAGCTTTACGGTCCTCCTCCAACCCTCATATATCGTGGGAAAGAATCAGAGAAGTCACAAGGTAAATAATCACATTGAAATCTCATCATTAATTATCCATAATTTAAAATGATACTCACCTTGCATTTTATTGGTAATTTTTCAGGAATTTGAACAGCAAGAGACCGTACAGTGAAAGCCCCTCTCCACCTCCCGACGGAACAGATATTTTATCCACCAGACTATCCACATTCACATCCTCCTCCACTCATAAAACCTTAGCATCGATGCTTTCTCCGAACACGCAATCGTTTTTAGCCTCCACGTCCCCCACCTCCACCTCCAATTCTATCTCCGCCAGTCAGGTGAAAAACAGAACGCACCCAAATTCTTCAGACTACACAGATGCTCTAAGAAGGAGGAAGGTGCACAAATGTGACTTCAGAGGCTGTGAGAAGGTATACACCAAGAGTTCACATCTGAAGGCACATAAAAGAACACATACTGGTACGTTCATTAATCAAATGTGCATAATATGATATACATAAACGTAACTAATAATCTCTTATTACTAGATTATCTATAATTGCCATTAAGGCTTAAAATTCTCCTTTTCCCATATGAATATAACCTGTATAACTGCACATAGTCTCTTTATTTACATAGTCATTACATGAGTCTGAGTTGTTATACAATGTGTGCTGATTTCACTCTACCTCTTCACCAGGGGAGAAACCATACCAATGTTCCTGGGAAGGATGTCTCTGGAGATTTGCCAGATCGGATGAACTCACGAGACACTATCGCAAACACACCGGAGACAAGCCCTTTAAATGCTCTCTGTGTCAAAGGTCATTCTCGCGATCAGATCACCTCTCTCTGCATATGAAGAGGCACTGATTTCTCTGTAGAAGAGCCTGGGAAGAAAAGCCACGCTGAAAGATATTGGCTTTGTGTGGTTAATAATGGATCTTCCTGCATACTGCTCAATTCCATATGCTACTTACAAACATTTATACCAATATTGTTCCTTGATTTTACTGTAATCTATCGAATATGTGAATATTCTCTATGTTGGTCGATGATTTTCAATCACTATATTTTGATATCGTTCTTCCTTCACTATTTATTTATATAACAGCTAATTTCTATTAATTATAAAGTGAAAGTTTTTGATAGAGTTATATGAATATATATGTCAATCCTAGAATATAAAGTCTTCCAAAAATATAACTATTTTAACTGTAAATGACAAGATGTTGAATGTTTAGTCAGGAATTTTAAGGTTTCAATGTTACGAAATAGGTTGTGTTTTCGTCCTATATAGAGAATTTATAGTTCAAATAAAGTCACACTACTTCACTATCGTATATTGACAACAGTACTTTATTTGGCGTCAATCTTAAAAATAATTCATTTTCGCTATCAGTGGTTTAACAGCTCCGTAGACTTAATAAAAAGTACAAAAATGTTGAAAAAAACTTTCTTGATTATTAACATTAATTTTGTTTATGAAATTTAGCAACCATGATTTATCAAATTAAAATTATTTTATATATAGTACTGATGTCAATATACAGATTTAATAGTTTTTATCCCTAAATAGAGAAGTAGGTTACCAGGGTAGGTGTTGGTAGGGTCAGTAGTTAGGGTTGTTATCCTCGTGAAAAATGCTTTCTAAAGTCTTCCATGTGAGCATTGTGCTTCCTCAAGAAGGGGCCACTTCATTCAAATGTTCCTCCATAGTTACTTAGAGGAGTTAGAGTTAATGTTATTCTCCCTCAATGAAATCGAAAGTGAATTCAAACAATGTCTGCGTTACGCTCTTCCTTGCGTACCAAACAGTCATATTTTTTACCCTAGATTTATTAAATTATACAGAGAAATTTGTTGTACTATCAAAATATTCAATGACAATTGATAAATATCTGATCTAATTATCTTTGAGATTATTATAAGGAATTAACTCCATAGTCAGTTATTGTAGATGAAATAACAATTAATGACAACATTTAGTAAAAGTATAATTGTGGCATTTAAATCTCTAAATCCCAAACTTCCATAATGTAATTGACTTTAGATAGTGCAATGCCATTTAAATAGTTATAGATTGCCATTTACAGACACTAGGTATATAGTATATTATTGCTACAGTAAACACAGGTTCTTGCAATCGATTCTTCCACCTAATCTTCCATTTTAATGCTAATTCTTTAAGATTGAGTTAGCACTGTAGGTAGAGATGTTTATTGTGTGTATATAAAATGTACTATTGTTAGTTATAATTAGTGTGCTATTTAATAGTGTCACAGAATATAGGCCAGGAGCTTAATTAGGCAGTTCATAAATCCAGCCATGTAACATTTTCGTAAATGGAGATACTTAATTATCTAACATAGGGTCCTACTTAACCAAAGTTATTCCCAGACGTTATTTTTGCAGCAACTTCAACACTTTTTTCTGTATGGTGGCACTAGCTATCGTTGTGGATATCATTTTTAATACTAACTGCAATATAATTATTATTCTGAGATAATCTGTGACAATTCATAGTGGACTATCAAAATAGTTTCTCTGTTGATAGTCAGTACTATCAGTTTATAACAGTGGTACCTTTGAGAACTACTGATAGTAGTATTAGAAGTACAGTTCATCACAGCAGTTTACCTAGTCACTACAGATTGGTTATTTAGCCTTCGTCTTCTTTTAGACACGTGTGAAATTTAAAAAAGTTTAGTTTTATAGAAGAAATATATTTGTAGGAATTGAATATCTGAAACTTAGTGAAAAGCACTGTTGAAAGTATGATCATCTTTTCCTTTTATATGCTGGATGGTAGAACGAAGTGACTGTACAATCATTTCTTACTTTAAATAGTCACTAGAATGTTTATCTTTGATGTCCATATCAATAAGATTTCTATGGCACAGCATTTGGTGTTCAACGAACTCGGCAAAAATTTGTAGTAGTCATTTGTTGCTAGAAATTTCTCTGAATTCTGCACGTAGGCATATGCATATTTATTTTCTTTGGAAAGAAACATATCAAAGTGAAGTGTAGATTTATGCACCGAGTAGCTTTTTTGCATACATTCTTAATTTGAGTTCATTTTTAATAGCTTTGTCCTTTTCATTGAAAGTTTTATATTTGGTGATTTTGGACGAAATAATTAAAAAAAAAAGATCAAAATTCTGAGCCATTTTAAATTTCCTGATTAGCAAATAAACAACTATAAATAGGAATATTCTTCAGAAACACGCATGGCAGAAAGATCTAATTATTTAGTCCCATATTAGTCAATTATTTTGAGTAAGATAAATTTTATTAACTTACAGTCACTATCAATATTCTAACAGATTTTCTTGTTCACAAAATTATGACTACAGCTGGTTTTGAAACTCGTTATTAATTCCCTGATTTGTTTTAAACACTAACTATCATTTTAATTTTGATATTTAAATTAGAAAAGATTCGAATTAATCGTCAATATTGAATTTATTATTTAATTCGCCCTTAAAAGTAAAATTATACAGTTACAATATCCAATAAAAATTCATTGCATCTTATTTAAATAGACACCAAATTTTCCAATAAGTTCTAATAATAATAGTTGAGCACATTCACTGACAAAAAGTGAATAGTTTGCCCGTATCTTTTAGTTTATTAGCGGTATATATTAGACATGTCGTAAAACTCATTGCTATTGAAAAAGTTTAGTCAAAAAGATCATTTTTAGCTTTTTTTAAATCTAATCTAGGATTTGTTCAAAAAGAAGACATTAGTTGTGCACTTTAATTATTGGCTGTAAAATGTATGCTGTTATAGCAAGTCTTCCTGTACCAAGAGTCCTAACGATAGTAAATTGTCCTCAACTAAAATGTCTACCACCACCTTCAGTAAGGCCTAGGAGTAAAATGTTCGTCTTCCAACCTAGTCGAGAAAAAGAAATAGCAGTTAAGAAAAGGTACAATAAGCATTTAAAGGAAAATGTACTTGCATGTTTCAAGGATTCCATAACTAATATTAATCATCTGTTAGATTTTTAATTGTTAAATGAATTAGCTGGACACTTAACTACCTATATATTTCATGTATTTTTTGCATTGTGAAGGGTATTAATACTAGTAATTCTTTTTAACCAATTTAGTTCGTTATTTTCACCTGTTCTTCTCAATTGGACAGCAATTGCATTAACTTTTTATGACTTCATTAACAGATAATTTTATTATGTCACTAATCTTGTTATATCTATTTTGTATTGTATACCTTTTTGTATATAGTTTATTAATATTAACTCTATTGAATTATGAAAAATATAATTTAAAAACTGTAAATAAGGATTGAATATACTTTTTGTAGATAAAATATGTTGATATATGAAAATTTGAGATGTTAAAATTTGTGGTTTTATTTTCTTTATTCACATTTAAGATTATTTAGATCCATTCACACATATGATTGTGATTAATAGTTAAAAGTTATAGGTAGAAATTGCAAACAAATAATCACACTACAAGCTATATCATTTCCTATATACTTCATAGAATGATGACAAAGTATAATAGGTATAGTTTTTGCAAGGTGTTTTATAGTTCCAAATGAGTAATACCTCCCTGTACCATATTTAGTTAATTTATTCAGCCTATGTACGCAGTGTATGATGATCCATACCAAGCGACTCAGGATAATACCCGTCTGGTCAGAAAACATTGTGTCTCATTTGTAAGTTTATGAATCAAGTTGTTCGAGCTACCCATGGAATACTAATGAATTTAACTATCTAAAGGTAGTGTCTGCCTATCCTACAATCTATTAACTATATTAATAGGTAGGTTGAGTTAAAAACTACCTATCCACAGATGGGGATTTGCCGTCAGTTTGGATTTATGTTTTCAGTAATCGAATTGAATGTTGTGGTGTCCATTTGATGGATAGGCCGTTAATGCCGTCACATTTCTCACCTACAGTGAAAAGGAAATTGGAAATCACTCGTTTAATTTATCCTTAAAAACGAATAATAGAATGAAATACAAATCACATTTTTGTCTGTTTGAAAAAGTGAACCCGACTAGAAAGCTTCAATCGCTGTACAATTAATAAAACACAACTTCAATTCGTAACTAACGACACTTACGAATTAGATGTGAGAATTTGTTGCTATATTTCCAACATAATTCATACTTGCATGACAGTTAACTAATTCATGCAACAATTCGTGAATAAAAGCATGTTTCAACAAGAGCTGAGCAGATTCTCGAAACTGTACTTGGGATCACATAAATCCGAACTGAAGATTGCCTTGCACGACCATGGCCATAGTCACCTACCTAGTTAATTACTGCACCAATATATCTAGATAGAACCACTGCATCCACCGACCAAATAAATAATTAATTAAAAGCATATTGAACATCGAATATATTTATGGTCTAAATCATGATAGAGGGTATAGGTACTCATTGGAATTTTAATCAATATTCCTTAGGTAGTAACAATAATTGAAGAGGTTAATAAGGTGCTATGTTCTTTTTAAATTCCTCTTCATACTTCAGAGGAAGAGGAAATCTTTGTGAAAAAGATTCAGGTGGCAAATAAGTACACTAACTAAAGACATAATTAAATAATTTTTTAAATTGCCTTGAAGATGAGCATGAACTAAATTAATTATCAATGTAAAAGTCCATGTAATCTTTTAGTTTATTGACAACCAAATGATCTTTTCAGAGCAAAGTCACCTAATAAACACCTAATTAATGATGATAATTTAAGTCTAGTAACTTGTCAGTGATTAGCATTGGTAACTTTACGAAGACTAAATTACGACACAAACGCTAAAACTAGAATATAATGCAATGGAACGTTCGTCTTCACCGATGTACATCCATCGTAAGATTAGTCAGGTTACATTTCTAATAAGATTTTATCATTTAATTGAACTTTAAAAGGATCAGAGTAGGTGTAAATAGTTCCAAGCGAATTGCATCGTTTGATAGAAAGATTTAATATAAATAACAATTTTTAAATGTTAATATTTCATATCAACTTATTATAGACTAATGTTGAAATGAAATCTTTAAACAGATACCAAATTAATATCTTCAACTTAATATGTTGAAATGGAATCTTTAGATTGACTTCTTGGCAAAGGTTTACCCCAGTGTTGTATGATTCTTTGGGCAGTAGAATAATGTTTTTATCCATTGTTTAGTATATGTTGCAATGGTATTCTACTCACGACCTCACAGGCCACACTAGGTACTTACACCAAATGACAGTGTTAATGAGCCTCTAAATGCTTCAAAAGAATCTCTATCTACACTCACTCCATGTGATTACAGATATAAACATTTCATTTTCGTTAGTCATGTTGTTTCGATCGGAAAAATATTTTTTAATAGTTATAAAAGGAAAAATTGATATATATGTACTTCAACCCAATCATAGTACCGAGGCCATTTTCACCTACATCTTTTCTTATGAACCGCTTCATATATTGCTTATCAGTATAGATAAAATGAATATACCTCTAAATAATATATATGAATAATGAAAATAAACTTTGTGATTAAAAACAGCCTTTGAAAATTGAAATTAAATAAACAGTCATACCAATAGTTATTTATCTGCAATATGTATTTGCAACAAACATCAGTTGGCAAATACACTATAATTATATCTTGATTTATCAATTGCATCCTCTTATTTTTCTTCACATAATATTTGACGAAACGGAAACAGTTCAGCAGTAAATAAAATAGAAACTTACAGTTCTTTACTTCCAGTAACCCCCCCCCCCCCTAATCTTTGCCCCGATAATTCTAACCACAAACAACCAAATGAAGACTGTAAAACCCACACAATTACAGACTGTTAGAGTAACTACACATTTCAGGCGAATTATCATCACGTGTACGTATGACCTCTGCTGTCGTGTGATGCCAAAGTGTACTCCGAATTGACATGTTTGTGGGTTAGAGTACCAATTGCAAGCCACGTGCAATTTTAGCCATTAGCTTCATTTTTTATCAGTTTGCATCAATCTATTGCTATTATTTCCTAAATGCTGTAGTGATTGAATTTACATTATATTCCGTATTTAATATATTCAACTAATGACACTTTTTTTCAATCGCTTCGGCTTCAACTCTAAAATTCCCTAACATAAAGAAGCCTTCAATATGCATTTGAGCCTAACAATTACAACCTAGTTAGTTATTTTGCCTTGCCATCACATAGTGTGCTACAGAGTGTTAGGAGTAATATTCTCTAGCGAGACACTATAAAGAGTGACTGCCTATTAAATGCATTACAATTCACTGAGTGTATCAATTACTCTCCATGACTTTCCAACTCTGTCCAAAAAAACACACAACATCTTTCGTAATGGACATAAGAATTATTAATGGAACCATAAATTACTGATGTCAAAGTGACGATATAATATTTAGAAGATAGTGTTAATATAATTTTTAGAAGATAGTGTTAATGTAATATTTAGAAGATAGTGTTAATGTAATATTTAGAAGATAGTGTTAATATAATATTTAGAAGATAGTGTTAATGTAATATTTAGAAGATAGAGTTAATGTAATATTTAGAAGATAGAGTTAATGTAATATTTAGAAGATAGAGTTAATGTAATATTTAGAAGATAGAGTTACTGCAAGAAAACGAAAAAATGTACTGAATGAAAAAATTATTGTAAACAAAATTGGTACTTCTTCTCTCGCCTTAATTTAATTTGTTTATTTAAAGTGATACCAGCTTGACGTAAGTATTTATTGTAGCTATGGTAAAAACTTTGGAAATTAAAAAGTTTAAACATTTTGAAAATTCTTTCGTCATCACCACAAATTAAGTGCTACATTTTTTCAATGCTTTTAATATATATCACAGATTTTATAAATAAATATAAATATTTTATATTTTATAAATAAAAATTATCACAGCAGTAATATAGAATCGTTGTAGTTTGCAAACTGTTGCTGGAAGACTGCAACACATTCTATTAAAAAAAGCATGGTACATAATTTCGTAAGATCTTAATTTTTAAATGATAGTCTCGAGTAAAATCATCATCTATAACACACAAAATGGGTCGGTTATTTTCACTCTGCGGCAGAATTGAAAGCCCGAGTAGCGATTATAAAAATGCTCATAATAGTTAAATGATTGAAGGAAAAGTATTTCAGTATTAGATAAACTTATAAACTAACAAAACACAGTTAGTGCATTTTAGAATGTAAATTAAATAAACAAAATATCTGTATATATGAAACTTGTGTCCTCTCTATAGGTATTAAATATGTTTTGCAAGTATATTGTTAGTTACCTATGTCCGTGGTTTCACCAATAGTTAAAAGATAATTTAATATTTAAATCTCTTACAGGTACTAACTAATGCATATGTTTCGATTACTTACTTTTTATTTTGTTTTCTCCAATCGAACATATTGGCAGGAAAGTACCTGCCGTAACAATAAGATATTTATTATACAAGATTCAGTAAAAAGTAGCCTTCCTGAGTTGTATAACATAAACATAACTAATTATAGGTACCTATGGTAGATACCTAACTTATGTTTTTAAAGATCACCCTAGTAGCCTGTACATCTAAGCATCATAATCAAGGAAATATCGAAAGGTACAGCCAAATCACATATAGGATATCACGAAACTGATCATTCAAAATCTGCACGATGTAATTTTGACGTCACGTAATAGTTACATGGTTCCAATAATGTTTATCGTGAATTAACTTCTCTTCCAATCTTTTATCTATGATGTTAATGGCATAATTTTTATTTAATTCGAGTGTGGTCACCTGTTAAACGAATTATTGTTTTGAAAATCCATACACTCCCCAAAAATAACAGAATGGTGTGTAGTAAATGGAAATATGATTTATAGTCCATACTTTACAGGCATAATCAAGTAAGAGCGATACATATCTACTAGAAATACTGACAAGAACTTTTCCTAATAACGAGTATATACGTATCATGATGAATGGTTCATGATGGAACCCACACCACTCACGCAACTGCGATATGGTTGAAGGTTCGATTTTATCAACCCAATTTTACTTGGTTTTCAATGTAACTGATTCGTCCCCTTTAGATTTTTTTCTGCGGTTTGTAAAAGGAAGAGTTTTGGCCAACTGAAAATACGGTACGAGAAGTCATCGCAACCATAGATGTTAATACTTAGATGTGTTATAGAAAATCTTAAGTTTCATTTTAAATAATATGCTCCACCCAAATCGTATGTGATGTCTGGTGGACTGGAGAAGTAATAGGACGTATGCAGCAGTGGACTGATTCTGTAATATTAGTTAAAATAATTCTCTGAATGTACATAACAATAAAAGGTATAGCCAAGTTTTAAAAACTAGTACCAAGTTCTAGATCATAATTATAAAGAGGCAAGTTGATGGAGGCGGCTACTGATGTAAAGCTTAGCAATGGTGTAAGCCGGACTGCCGTTAGCTGCACGCACTCTTTGATCTCGAATGGCATATGAGGACGTTGGAACCATGCCATATATGTGCCATAACCAGCTTTTCTCGTGTGAGAGCATTTTCTCACAAAATTCACACCTACCATCAACTAAACCAACCATATTACACTACACATAGCAGGTATAAACGGGGTATGGTCAAAATCCTCCAGATTGCCCAGTAGCTCAAAACGAAAAACTCTTACCGCTTCTCTAATAATGGCTCTTTGGATTTTGTTCGAAAAAAGTCACACCCTCTATATTCTTCTGCAATGGCTCACGTGATCTGCCTTCAGGACCTTGCAGTCGGAGGTCATTTTGTTCTTCAAATAACGTCAAAATTATTCTGAAAGCCTGAATATTGAACACTAATTAATTAATATATCTTCTGAATGCCCTTTGGACCTCTTTGATGCTCCTGAACTTTTCATACATTGCGATGATATTTGATGCTTGTTGACCGTCGAAGGGAGAATAATTTCTGAAGTGGCGACTTTGGCTGCGTACTGAATCCATTTTCGAGGGTCCAATTGTAGGAGATACAATGATTAATATCGAAAATCAGCTATTTCTATACAAATCTCCCAGCATCTGGGTAGCATAGATACAATTCTTTGATTAATATTATCTATGGTATCATTATTGTGGATCATACTCTATCATGCATGTTGTAGATCGAAATATACTGATGATACTCCACAAAGAAGACGGAACAAATTCGTCTATTGCAAAGATGTTCGAATTAATAGTTCAAATACTTTGAAAACTGTTGAAAAGTTCAAGAAGACTGCATGGTTTAGCCTCCGGTATATTCGTAAACGAAGCGCACGCACTGATCAAAAATGCACATGTGGGTGAAGTTGCATTGATATCCACGTCAATATCACAGTAAACTAACGTCTACCGGAAGATCTAACCTTTTATTTAGTAAGAACTCAGAACGTAACATTTCTATCATTCTGGAATTGAAGTTTCTACAATGGGCTAAAACAAGTTCAGTGTTCACAATGGAGTCTCAAAAAAGACTCAGCACCATCACACTGCTCGATATTGACCCCCAGCCCTGAATTTAAAGATATACATTCCATCTTTCATAGTAAAAGATGTGTGGTCAGCAAATTTTGTTGACAAGAATCTGAGCTTCCTCACACTATACTTTAATGCAAAATTGCAAGTGAAATGGGAAGCAATTCTGAAAGAACAGATACGTGCCGCTTGTGATTCAGTTGTTCATAGACTGAAAGCTGTAGTTCGTAATCAGGGAGGTTATATTAAATAAATGTGACACTGTATCGTTGGCTTATAGTTCATTTTCAAATTACAATATTTCAAATCCAATCCTTTTGAATTTTAATATACGTAGGTATATATCAAGCGTTTTGCCTCCATTCTAAAACACCCAGTATAGTTATTATTGAGATTAGCGTTAATAACTGAATGAAATCAATTATTATCTTTCAATTGAAACACAAAAGTAAATTAATTATGAGCTGACTACACGCAATTCTTAAATTAATTTGAACTGTTAAACATTTTATGTTACTGAAGATGTGGCAAATGAAATTACACTCATTTCATTAAGAGAAACACAATCTTTCGGATTAACTGCAATGCATCTTTAGTTAATTATTGTCTCTTAAATATTAAAATACGAGCACCACAATCCTGTTATTCTGGCTTACTATTCACTTTATTATAGTTTTCGATTGTATTTAATGGAATAATTGGTGAAATTCTCCTTTAAAATGGTAAAAATACAATATTAAATAAGATTAAATTTCTCTATCACCCTATACAGATTAATATACAGTGTGTAATTGTGTACTAATCTCTTGGTTGTTTGGATGGTTCCGAATAACAGAAAAATCCAAAAATTGTATCCGGATTATCAAATTCGCATAATTGAATAAAAATTACTGTCATAGGTACTTCCATTATATTAGAAGAATTAAACTGGTTCTGGGTATATTCCACCCCAGGTATGTTCCACCCCGGTAAATTCCACCCCGGTATATTCCACCCCAGGTATGTTCCACCCAGGTAAATTCCACCCCTGTGACAATGCTCATTTGGGTGACAATAAAAATTCAAAGATTTTATTTTTAGATGACCATTTGTTAAATAATTCGTACCGATGAAAAAATAACTCAGACGATGTCCTGAGACATTTGGACAATATTTAGAAATAGCTCAAGTCAACTAGATTTTATCCTAATAGAATTACAAATATTCTTAATATGGTAGTTTATTTCAAAATTTGCGTGTTGAACAAGTTAAGGAGACCGTCCGTGAAGGAAATCTCGAAATTGCATCATTTGTTTTTTATTTCATAAATAGGTACCTAACAACCTTATAAATGATTGTACAAAAAATCAGAACTCTAGAGTGTGCCTGTGTGACGCTATGCCCCTGGGGAGAGGGAGGAGGGGTGGGTATAGTGCTCTGTTAGTACGAATAACTCGTTTTCTATGGGTCTAATTGAAAAAATGCTATGAACAAAACCGATAGGGAATTCAATTTTATAATTGGGTGCGAAGTTTCAGAACCGTTTCTTCATTTTTTTTTATTTTAAACATGGTCGTTCGCCCGGATGCCATTTTGAGGCACTTCAAAATAACTACAAATTTCAGTATTCAAACATGTACCTCTAATACAGTTTTGAAACTTCGGGTTTGCGGGTTTTGTAAGCCGGACTGCCGTTAGCTGCACGCACTCTTTGATCTCGAATGGCATATGAGGACGTTGGAACCATGCCATATATGTGCCATAACCAGCTTTTCTCGTGTGAGAGCATTTTCTCACAAAATTCACACCTACCATCAACTAAACCAACCATATTACACTACACATAGCAGGTATAAACGGGGTATGGTCAAAATCCTCCAGATTGCCCAGTAGCTCAAAACGAAAAACTCTTACCGCTTCTCTAATAATGGCTCTTTGGATTTTGTTCGAAAAAAGTCACACCCTCTATATTCTTCTGCAATGGCTCACGTGATCTGCCTTCAGGACCTTGCAGTCGGAGGTCATTTTGTTCTTCAAATAACGTCAAAATTATTCTGAAAGCCTGAATATTGAACACTAATTAATTAATATATCTTCTGAATGCCCTTTGGACCTCTTTGATGCTCCTGAACTTTTCATACATTGCGATGATATTTGATGCTTGTTGACCGTCGAAGGGAGAATAATTTCTGAAGTGGCGACTTTGGCTGCGTACTGAATCCATTTTCGAGGGTCCAATTGTAGGAGATACAATGATTAATATCGAAAATCAGCTATTTCTATACAAATCTCCCAGCATCTGGGTAGCATAGATACAATTCTTTGATTAATATTATCTATGGTATCATTATTGTGGATCATACTCTATCATGCATGTTGTAGATCGAAATATACTGATGATACTCCACAAAGAAGACGGAACAAATTCGTCTATTGCAAAGATGTTCGAATTAATAGTTCAAATACTTTGAAAACTGTTGAAAAGTTCAAGAAGACTGCATGGTTTAGCCTCCGGTATATTCGTAAACGAAGCGCACGCACTGATCAAAAATGCACATGTGGGTGAAGTTGCATTGATATCCACGTCAATATCACAGTAAACTAACGTCTACCGGAAGATCTAACCTTTTATTTAGTAAGAACTCAGAACGTAACATTTCTATCATTCTGGAATTGAAGTTTCTACCATGGGCTAAAACAAGTTCAGTGTTCACAATGGAGTCTCAAAAAAGACTCAGCACCATCACACTGCTCGATATTGACCCCCAGCCCTGAATTTAAAGATATACATTCCATCTTTCATAGTAAAAGATGTGTGGTCAGCAAATTTTGTTGACAAGAATCTGAGCTTCCTCACACTATACTTTAATGCAAAATTGCAAGTGAAATGGGAAGCAATTCTGAAAGAACAGATACGTGCCGCTTGTGATTCAGTTGTTCATAGACTGAAAGCTGTAGTTCGTAATCAGGGAGGTTATATTAAATAAATGTGACACTGTATCGTTGGCTTATAGTTCATTTTCAAATTACAATATTTCAAATCCAATCCTTTTGAATTTTAATATACGTAGGTATATATCAAGCGTTTTGCCTCCATTCTAAAACACCCAGTATAGTTATTATTGAGATTAGCGTTAATAACTGAATGAAATCAATTATTATCTTTCAATTGAAACACAAAAGTAAATTAATTATGAGCTGACTACACGCAATTCTTAAATTAATTTGAACTGTTAAACATTTTATGTTACTGAAGATGTGGCAAATGAAATTACACTCATTTCATTAAGAGAAACACAATCTTTCGGATTAACTGCAATGCATCTTTAGTTAATTATTGTCTCTTAAATATTAAAATACGAGCACCACAATCCTGTTATTCTGTCTTACTATTCACTTTATTATAGTTTTCGATTGTATTTAATGGAATAATTGGTGAAATTCTCCTTTAAAATGGTAAAAATACAATATTAAATAAGATTAAATTTCTCTATCACCCTATACAGATTAATATACAGTGTGTAATTGTGTACTAATCTCTTGGTTGTTTGGATGGTTCCGAATAACAGAAAAATCCAAAAATTGTATCCGGATTATCAAATTCGCATAATTGAATAAAAATTACTGTCATAGGTACTTCCATTATATTAGAAGAATTAAACTGGTTCTGGGTATATTCCACCCCAGGTATGTTCCACCCCGGTAAATTCCACCCCGGTATATTCCACCCCAGGTATGTTCCACCCAGGTAAATTCCACCCCTGTGACAATGCTCATTTGGGTGACAATAAAAATTCAAAGATTTTATTTTTAGATGACCATTTGTTAAATAATTCGTACCGATGAAAAAATAACTCAGACGATGTCCTGAGACATTTGGACAATATTTAGAAATAGCTCAAGTCAACTAGATTTTATCCTAATAGAATTACAAATATTCTTAATATGGTAGTTTATTTCAAAATTTGCGTGTTGAACAAGTTAAGGAGACCGTCCGTGAAGGAAATCTCGAAATTGCATCATTTGTTTTTTATTTCATAAATAGGTACCTAACAACCTTATAAATGATTGTACAAAAAATCAGAACTCTAGAGTGTGCCTGTGTGACGCTATGCCCCTGGGGAGAGGGAGGAGGGGTGGGTATAGTGCTCTGTTAGTACGAATAACTCGTTTTCTATGGGTCTAATTGAAAAAATGCTATGAACAAAACCGATAGGGAATTCAATTTTATAATTGGGTGCGAAGTTTCAGAACCGTTTCTTCATTTTTTTTTATTTTAAACATGGTCGTTCGCCCGGATGCCATTTTGAGGCACTTCAAAATAACTACAAATTTCAGTATTCAAACATGTACCTCTAATACAGTTTTGAAACTTCGGGTTTGCGGGTTTTTTCATTCGATTATCCTGGTTATTCTCTACAAAATGGTTTAAAGCGATTTTTGAATTTTGAATTTTGTTTCGAGATATAAATTTAAAAAAAATATTAAATTTTTTGTATTTTTTCGAAAAATTGAATTTTTCGAAAAAAAATTAAAAATTCAAAAATCACTTCCAACCGTTCTGTAGAAAATGTTATGAGGAAGCGAATGAAAAAAACTGCAAAGCTGTAGCTTCAGAAGTGTATTAGAGGTACATGGTTTGAAACCAGCTTGAAATTCGTTCGAAATTCGAATAACTTGTTTTCTATACGTCTTATCGAAAAAATGCCACGAACAAAAACGATGGAGAATTCAATTTTATATTTAGGAACTAAGTTTCATAACCGTAGCTTTATTAATAATTTTTTTTACAAAATTTACGGACGGTCCCCTTAATATTAATAAATTTTTAACATGAAACTGCAGTATATGCTCGCTCTTTGCTAATAAGTTGCTGTTTTGGATTCTAGGACCAGCATTCCTGTGCTTAAATTCTCTCATTGTAAAAAGGCAATAACTTCCCAGTCTTAAAACCCTGTACAATAATCTTCACCTCCCTATCGAAACCTTCCTGGTCAAAAATAAACGTAAAAAAAGATTTCGGTTAAAAACCACCACTTTTACAAGAAGTTAAAATACCAAATTCAAAATGAAATAACATGAAGTACTATTATGACCTCATCTTACAATTGGTATCGCTGTTGTGTTGGCGATAGGGAAGAAAATCAGCTTGTGATTGAAAATCTAAATACCTCAACTGATAAAGAGCGTTTACACAACCTTTCTTTTCTGCTGTTCTGTCACATGTGTAGTGAAAAATTTATAGCTTGTGATTAGCCAGCAAAATGTTTAATTTGATGCAGTGAAAATGAAAGTTACCTAGTATTATAAATAATATTAATAAATGATAAATATTAATAACTAAACAAACCTAACCCGTAAAGTGGGGGGAATTTACCGGGGTGGAATATACCTAGGGCGGAATATACCTGGGGTGGAATAAACCGTGGTGGAATATACCGGGGTGGAATATACCGGGGTGGAATATACCGGGGTGGAATTTACCGAGGTGGAATATACCGGGGTGGAATTTACCGGGGTGGAATATACCGGGGTGGAATATACCGGGGTGGAATATACCAGGGTGGAATTTACCTGGGTGGAATCTCCTTGGGTGGAATATACCGGGGTGGAATATACCGGGGTGGAATATACCGGGGTGGAATTTACCGGGGTGGAATATACCGGGGTGGAATTTACCGAGTTGGAATATACCGGGGTGGAATATACTGGGGTGGAACATACCGGAGTGGAGTTTACCGGGATGGAATTTACCGGGGTGGAATTTACCGGGTTGGAATATACCGGGGTGGAATATACTGGGGTGGAATATACCGGAGTGGAATTTACCGGGATGGAATTTACCGGAGTGGAATATACCGGGGTGGAATATACCGGGGTGGAATATACCGAGGTGGAATTTACCGAGGTGTAATATACCGGGGTGTAATATACCAGTCACCGATAAAACTGTTCTATCTGTTTTTTGATGGTTTTACTGATATTGAATGATTCATTATATAAGCATGATCCTAATTTTAATTATATTTAGCTAATGAACTCTCGTTAAACATTTCAATTTTCTATAGTCCGTCATTTTGACGGGTAATACACTACTAGCACATTGTTATCTCCCACTGGTAAAGATGAATTAATTGAATAAACTTTAATTGCAATATATTCGCATGGAAGGTATTCATTATTATTTATATATAACCTGTAATATATTATTATTGATATAAATTTCAATTTTTACAATCTTCAATTCCATTATCTGAAGAATTTAACAGTTTGATTTAAATCACCTAAATATTGCTCCATATATAATTAAATTAGTATCAACTTTCAAATAGAATCTGGGTCTATGCATTCTCAAGATTGCGTAAGTTCCGTCTGTGTGAATTAGTTGTCACGAAAATCTCGAGATTGTGCTAGGGCCGGTTGCGCGTTTTATCAAAGCCCCCTAGGACATATGCTCCGCTGGTGTAGGTACGCATACACAGACACACCCCGCTTTAAGTCAAAAATCATAACTCACATTAATTTAGAAATTGCTCTTAAAGCGGGGGAGACCCCACTTTAAGTTTAGCATTGTTACTCCATCTTTTCGTTTTCTATTAACAAAATCAAAGAATGTTTGCATGGTACCTACATCTAATAGTATGCACAATTTTTTATAGGTTCCTTCAATGTACATACAATTGCTTAAAAATAATTTTCCGATACAACTGATGTAAGTAAGTAAGCCGCTTTAAGTCGTCTGTTATAAAAGCGGGGTCTACTTAATTAAAGCGGAACTGCCTGTAGTTATATCTAACTTCTTTGAGTTACATTCAGAGATTTTGAGTTGATCTGAGGTTTTTAGATTTATATAAATTGCAAGTCTTGATATTAATGATTGTTTTTATTTACTACAAATGTTTAATAATTTATTTCGACATGTGGAATAATACATTTCAAAATGAGGAAAGATAACTTATTCATCAGAAAAATCTTTTGTATTGCAGGTACCAAGTTTTGTATATATTGTATCATTTATTAAGTTGAACATTTGAAAAATATTGAAAATACTTGGATGCTCTAGTTATGTAATTTCCTCCATTCCCTCTAGCTGACTGCATCTCCTTATTTGGGGTGTTTCCCCATCAGTGGCAACCATGCTTCATACCCTTGCATGCCTTGAGCAATCTCGAGATTGCCGCGCAAGTAATATATGCTGTATAAAGCAGATAATTTAGACATTCAATATATAACACAGTAAAAATAATTATTATTGAGACACTGATACATTTTTAAACTTCTACAGTTATACATTTCAATTCTTGGCGTCTAGTGAAACAAATCCTAGATTCGCAACTCTTTGTCACATTTTAATGAAGATCAAAGACTTCTTGTCGATTGAAGATAAAAAGAAGATAATGGCAGATATTTATATCGCTCCAAAGGTGTTTATTTAATTGCTTCAATCACAAGTTTTCTTACTATCATAACTCAGGATTAACTCACCAATGAGAACATACTCTGAGATGTTTACTAGTAAAGCTACCAACAAAAAAAAAAACCTATCTGTGATCTTTATCACAATATCTTAGAAAAGAGTTCCATCGAGATTAAAAATATAGATTATGACTAGAAATGTTTTTCATCTATTCACGATAAGCGTGTTGAGAAATACTTTCGATTTTCATATTAATATGGAATTCATTTTCCCTTTCAACATGAAACATGAAATAACATATTCTCTTTTGTTCAAAGGAAAAATGTCCAAACTAAATTTGTTGATCTGAATTAATTAAATGTATGAAGTATTGAGGTGACTTATAATGAAAATAATCCGAATGGATATCTGAATAAATAGATTTTCAATGTAATCACATCCTCAATTTTTACTTAAATTCAAATTATAGTTAAAAAAATTCATATATTTTGATGATAAAAGTTACATCAATTATTTTTTATAAAATGTTGTAATTTTATATGCAACTTTAAATTACTATGCAAAAATTTATTTTTATATTTTTATATTACTAGTTTGCAATATAACTAACTATAAATGTATACATTTACAAATGTTTTTTTTCTTTATTACATTGACCGTTTAAGTAGTTCACAATAAAAAAAACTCTTAAATCTCTAACGGCCTTCATTTTTTACACTGGCTTTGAATTTCTTGATCATTATTCTCTAATCAACATTATATGAATACAAACATCTCTTGAATTTTGATAAGCTGTATTTCAAATGAGTGTAATATAAACAATGGAATTAATTCCTCGTTAATCATTAGGAGCAAACATTACTCAGCAACTCTAGCTACTTTCACCTGCTTTAATAAAACACCTTGTTTGTACACACTTCAGGGACAAAAAGACTCGGTCTGTTTTCCCACGAAAATGTTACACGTTGTAGTTTCAGGCAATTCATCTTAATCAGCTTATCTGCTGGATCTACAAAAGTGACTTAAAGTTCACCAGCTTCATGTAAAGTGGTTCATAATGATGGATTTAACCTCACTATATTAATGCATTTTGAAACACAAATTGAAAAATAGTCACACTTTTTTCATGCTAAAGAGCAACGTATTAACAGAAGAGCAAATTGTGGTGAAACTGATTGAATGTACTAGCTATAGGTCCTTCGATTTTAACCTACATTGCTATATTTTTTAGTTACTATGTTTAATGTTTATATATGATGCATAGCATAAAATTGGTAGCATAACCATATAAGTAAATATTGTAACACCTCTCCAAGAACAATTTCAATTGTGACACATTTTAGTGTAAAATATGTAGCACGACAAAGCATAAGTTTTTAAATTTACCGGCGACAAAGTGTCCGGCAGAGCCCTAATAGCATCATTAAAGTAGACTACTTTAGAACTTTACGAAATAGGCAGAGGTGTTGTAAGTCAAAGCGGTCATGATGCTAAGCACCAATCAATATTTGATCGAAGGTGTTAACGGAATCATGAAATGCACCTCCAGATTCTTTTTTGTGTCTACAAGACTAGTAAAAGATTGGGCCAGTGCAGTGCATCTCACTTGGATGTTGAATGCATATGTGTACGTGAGCACTATAACTCATGACTTTATCAGTAATTTATTTAATAGTCAACTGTCTGGGAACAATCAAAATAATGCACAATCATCTGCTATCTAGGATTAGTCACGGCTCAAATTGGTGATTGGGTTTCATTATGCCGAGACTCTCTTTATCGCTGAAATCTTTATCTGTGCAGATGCTAAGGCAGCAAATACCTAAAAACTGAACGATTGGCCAATTTTCTATAAGAATAAATAGGCATTAATAAAAAGTTAAATTTATATTCGCTAATTGATGTTAAGAACCCTTCAAAATAATATTATGGAGAGAAAATATAATGTGGCATTATTTTGAGGAAATCTTTATCAAAGAAATCGTGATTGAAATTCATTACACTGATATGAAATTGTCTGGTCTTAAATGCACATTTCGGGAATAGATCAAAAATGATAGTAGCATTTATAATATAAATGTATGCCTTATTACACTCATTATATTGTCTAGATATCTGTCGAATTTTGTTAATTAACTTGACATTAGCGTGTCCGATCTATTCAGAGAATTGCAAGCGATGATGCCAGTTTGTAAAGTGTGTATCTTCCTCAATGAAAGCTGACAATTGGCAAGTTGTATCCATACAAATCACAGACCTCAGAAGATATTGTAGGGCTAATACCATCGCTTCTATCATCAATGATTCATTTCGTTTTAGTTGCTTTGAGATAAGTCTCTAGTTTAGATTTATTGTTCATCGTGATGGGCTTTGCCTCCCTGTTGTATCACGAGCCTTTTTAGCCCATCACTAAATGCCAAATAATGTGGAAGGTGCAATTACAGTTGGCCTAAGTATCAGGGTAAGGCAAGAGTACGTTGCAGGTACCATTTAAAAAGATCCAAAACAATTGAGCAGGTTTGATACTTTCAGGCGACTATAAATAGTAAGTTGTGATGCACCTACATGCAGTTATGGCTAATTATTATTGATACCTTAGGTATTTTGGTGTGTGGTCCTATACCATGACTACCACGAGATGCCAATTCAATCATTCATTACATAAAGATTTATTTAATAGGTAATGAACATCATCATGCAGCATAACAAATAACAACGTATTTAAAGATTGCAAATCCATTATGTAAATGACCAAACCTGAATAAATTCCCTACATGTTCACATAGATATTAAGAGGCCATTAGCCCGTAGATTTCCTTTTTATTATTCAGTTTTCTATTCCAACAATAGGCGTGTACCGAACACACGAATGACTTTTAAGGGCATAATAAAACAAAATATATCCTTCCACTGCTTTTGGCAAGTGTTTACACATTAGGTTTTTTTCAAATAATGGAGGTCCCTGGACTGCTGTTTGCCGACTAACTGAGTATGCAGACCATTGAGGACATTGGCAGGTATACAAATATTGACGGAACCTCTCCAGAATCGGAGGAAAGCTCGCCTGAGAGTATATGGAAGTGATCGCCATAGTAATTCTATACCGCTTTATATTGGCCCCAGAACAAAGTGAACGTGTGGACTTAGTTCACTAGGCTTTTACCCACAATGGGATTTCTGTTTGATTGTGGTTATGCACTTTACTCATCTGTTATTTTTGATTTCTTTTTCTTTGACAATGGAAGAAATTGAAAAGTGAAATCAAATGCAATTATTTGCTACGTTTGCTAGTTTACAATATAACAAAATATGAAACGTGGTAATTAATCTACGATAACTACCTACAAGATGTTTACACTCAGTGAAATGACTAAGGAATAATGCATCAGAAGGCTGTGGCCAGAAGTAGACAAGGAGAATATAGAAGGCATAGCGCCTCCATTTATTATCTGGTCACCTTTTTGCCTTCTGTATCCCAGACAACAAAAAACAAAAAGCCTAAGGATAATATTTCGCCAGTATGACACTAATGAGAGCTGGGACATCTTGCTCTTTGATATATTGTGTGAGTTGCGATGTGAGTTGCGATGAGAGTTGTGATGAGAGTTGTGATGTGAGTTGTGATGTGAGTTGTGATGTGAGTTGTGATGTGAGTTGTGATGTGAGTTGTGATGTGAGTTGCGATGAGAGTTGTGATGAGAGTTGTGATGTGAGTTGCGATGTGAGTTGCGATGAGAGTTGTGATGAGAGTTGTGATGTGAGTTGTGATGTGAGTTGTGATGTGAGTTGTGATGTGAGTTGTGATGTGAGTTGTGATGTGAGTTGCGATGAGAGTTGTGATGAGAGTTGTGATGTGAGTTGTGATGTGAGTTGTGATGTGAGTTGTGATGTGAGTTGTGATGTGAGTTGTGATGTGAGTTGCGATGTGAGTTGTGATGTGAGTTGTGATGTGAGTTGTGATGTGAGTTGTGATGTGAGTTGCGATGTGAGTTGTGATGTGAGTTGTGATGTGAGTTGTGATGTGAGTTGTGATGTGAGTTGTGATGTGAGTTGCGATGTGAGTTGCGATGTGAGTTGTGATGTGAGTTGTGATGTGAGTTGTGATGTGAGTTGTGATGTGAGTTGTGATGTGAGTTGTGATGTGAGTTGTGATGTGAGTTGTGATGTGAGTTGCGATGTGAGTTGTGATGTGAGTTGTGATGTGAGTTATGATGTGAGTTGTGATGTGAGTTGTGATGTGAGTTGCGATGTGAGTTGCGATGTGAGTTGTGATGTGAGTTGTGATGTGAGTTATGATGTGAGTTGTGATGTGAGTTGTGATGTGAGTTGTGATGTGAGTTGCGATGTGAGTTGTGATGTGAGTTGTGATGTGAGTTGCGATGTGAGTTGCGATGTGATAGTTGATTAATCTATCAAGAATTTAGTTATGTTCTATCATTCGTGAGAACTGTTAAATTTTATTGTAACAGATTCACAGAAAAATGTATAAAATATTTTTCTTTATATATTTTCCAATCTATTACCTCAAAATTTAATTCCATCTGTCATATTTATCTACCTATCTACCTACCTTTTATGTACCTACCTGTCTACCTACCTTTTATGTACCTACCTGTCTACCTACCTTTTATGTATCTACTTATCTGCCTACCTTTTATGTACCTACCTGTCTACCTACCTTTTATGTATCTACTTATCTACCTACCTTTTATGTATCTACTTATCTACCTACCTTTTATGTATCTACTTATCTACTTACCTTTTATGTATCTACTTATCTACCTACCTTTTATGTATCTACTTATCTACTTACCTTTTATGTATCTACTTATCTACCTACCTTTTATGTATCTACTTATCTACTTACCTTTTATGTATCTACTTTTCTACCTACCTTTTATGTATCTACTTATCTACTTACCTTTTATGTATCTACTTATCTACCTACCTTTTATGTATCTACTTATCTACTTACCTTTTATGTATCTACTTATCTACTTACCTTCTATGTATCTACTTATCTACCTACCTTTTATGTATCTACCTGCCTACCTACCTTTTATGTATCTACTTATCTACCTACCTTTTATGTATCTACTTATCTACTTACCTTCTATGTATCTACTTATCTACTTACCTTCTATGTATCTACTTATCTATCTACCTTCTATGTATCTACTTATCTACCTACCTTCTATGTATCTACTTATCTACCTACCTTCTATGTATCTACTTATATTTTTTTTATTTTTCTATACATTATTATGGAAGAAATACTTTAAATATTTCAGTGGCTGTCACCGATAAATATAGTTGTTGATGATGAAATTATATTATTTTATCGTATACTATTTTAATGCAACAGAAATTCCAAAAAATAGTGTTCCGTTATAGTGACCCTTCTCCTGATGATGAATAGAAATTTTTCTATTCGAAAGCTTGAAATCTGAACAAAACCTTCAACGCAGAGTTTAAATAACCTCTAATAATAGGGATTTCCCGTTGAGTTTGAATCTGTTCAATCAAAAAAGGACATGTTCGCATTTTGTCAATAGAAAAAGTTCAAATTTGGCGATGTTGCGAATCGCCAGAACATGTGAGTTATTGCTTTTGATCCTCCAAACATAAAAAATACTGCTTCCGATATTATTTTTGCAGTCGTGGCAATTGATGACAAGGTGATTTCGTCATAGCTCATTTCATCTAAGGTAAACTTAAAATCAACACAGTGGAGCATTTGAAGATTCTAATTTGGTGCGCAGGATTCGTAGGAACTATGATGCTACGAAAGTCATGCTTATTCAAGAATCTTCGCCAGCTTATGAAGTGAAACAGGGTCAGAAGGATATTCTTTTCTGCAGAAGAATCTTCTCTTGTTTGTCCTACTGGACAGAAATTTATGCACACTGGCACAGGCTTTCGCTGATGATGCACACCTGCTATCAACTGGAATAGGCTCTTTAACTATATGTGAACGATTCAAGGAGGGTTTGATGACTGTCGAGGATTGGACCCGAGAATCTGAACTCTCCTTGTGCAGTAAAAAAAACTCTCTACTATGCTTACATAGAAATGCATATGGAAGTACCGACTCAAAGCTGAGTTGGATCTCTTAAAGTCAACAAATCTGGTAAAGTCCATTAATGCCTCCTACTATTTAATCGAGTAGTTGGACAGACTTGTGGGCTTTCTCTGAAGGTCATGATGTGGATTTTCACCTCCATGATTCTACCTATCATGAGCAACGCTATTATGGTTTGGGTGGCGGAGCTGGAGACTTGGACATGTGACCTTAAGCTGTCATTATTGTAGTGAAAGGCTTGTATTGCCGTTTCATATGCCTATCCCGGAACGCCTACATAAGCACAGAGATGCTCCTCGGCCTGCCACCTCTGACCTTTTTTCTCAAATGGACAGCGGTGACAGGTGCCTACCGGTTGAAGTTGATGGTTTTCTGGAGGGGGTGGTTACATCAAAGACACTTTGTTTCATCAGAGCCATGTCAATTGGTGTGACAGGAACTTCAGAGACCTACCTGTTCTAGCCTTCCCCGGAGACCTAAGCAGCCCTCGGTTAATTCTAAAAGTGAGATTTAAGACGAGTACTGTGGTCCCCGACTATACACAGTGGATATCTCTAAGCTAAAATCTGGCAGAACAGGCGCAGGAGTTCACTTTTCTGATGGAGATGAAAATAACCTAGTTGAATATCTAGGTTATCACTCTTCCGTTTTCCCGTCAGAGATATTGGCGATCACTCTGGCAGCAGAGAGACTGATCATCATCATCACCAAAGAACCTGATGTGGAGAGAGTTATCATATACTCAGAGAGACAAGCGGCAATCAAAGCTGTGGATGATGGTTAGTCTGACAAGGAGCCACACGGTAAACCGATGTATAAATGCCTTAACCTCTCTGGTAACTTACGTCACCTTTCAGTAGGTTAAGGCTAACGTTAGTACCATTGGTAATGAAACTGCGATTTCATAGCGAAAGAAACAGCTAAGACCTTATTTGACGGTCCAAAACTCTGTCTACCATTGCCATATAGTTTACCAATGGATTGCGAATAGCTCCAGAAGAAGATGTGCCAACATATCTTCTTGAAGACTAGTCAAAGAGCTCTTTGAGCGGCCTCTTGATAAGAGCGGTTGTCAACGATTTTTGTTGCTTACCAGAAGAAAACTTCGTCTAACCCTGTAAATTCTAACAGGACACGGGAATATTGGATACCATAACATGATCACTGGAAAATTGACCAATGATACCTGTCGAAGATGTGGTCTTGGTCCATTGACAAGAACTCAATTGTTTAATATTGCCATTCTTATCACAGGACTAAGGACACTATTCTGGATGGTTCTCTAACGGATCTACACAGCAGAATTATCAGGACTCTCAGCTTCTCGCATCTTTCTATCTTCCGAAAGAATTGGGAGGCTGACAAATTTCAACGAATCTCGCTGCCAAGATATTCAGAGTTTCGCCTTGTGATCTCCTAAACTATCGAAACGAATGCGGGTTTGTATGCTGAATAATATATTTTTTTACAGGTTGTTAGGGTAACAGAAATAATTTTTAAAATTCCTTTTACTATTTTGTCCTTCGAATCAGGAAATTTCGGGATAAGTGAGAAGGTTCCAATTTGTATTACCGAAACCAAAATTAACGAACATAGAACGTTAACATAGTTTATACGTCCAACGATAGTGAATTTTTTAAAATAAAATTCGGAATAGAAGTTCATATTTCAGTAATTGCATTAAATGTTTATGCCACTGTTCATGTACAACTGAAAATTACATGTAGATTGATTCAATTATCATTTGTGACTTATTTTAGAATACTCCAAGATTGACTGAATAGCAATATGTTTTATTATAAATCTAATCTTCAACCAATAGGTTGAAATTCTCCCTGAGTTAGTCTCTTTCATCCACAATCCAGCCACTGAAAGGGTGAGTCTCTTTGTTCCACACCCTGAGGACCCCTTTGGCCAAATAAGGGAGAGCTAATGAGAGAGTCCTAGCTGCAGATAACAAGGGCTTTATATCATTTGTAAGGCCTCATTATCATTAGTAAGAAGAGAATTCTTTATTGGTATTGTTCAGACGGTTCAATGCTAATTTCATGAAAGGAATGGCGCTGTGGTATTGTTTTTAATTATATTTCAAGATGGATGGAGTTGTAGGTACAAGAGCAATGATTTCAGAGAGTGTAATACTCGTTGTAATTAGTTGAATTTATTAATAGTAATTAAGGCGGGATCTTTACTGCTGAAATCATTGGGCAAACCATTAACGAGGTTCATTGCTTCATTTCTTTAACTAAATGTTTCAAAACATTTCTTCTTCAACATTACCGTTATATTTAGTCAATGCTGCCAATGCTGCTCCATTGCCGAATAATAATTAGAAACAGTTATATTTAGTGTGTCCTCCTTTTAACCAGTATAGGTCGGGCATGAGGCTTCTTTTTGCAGCAATTGGCCTAATGAAGGTGTTAGAAAAGGCTAATCCCAAAACAAAGCGCTAGGTGGCGCTGTGAGCAAATTAACCTTTTATCAGTGATTAATTAAGCCCTGGCACTAATCTCTTGGTAAATAGGTTGGGAATTATAAATGTTTTGTTGTTGGGGATAAGCATTGAATGGAAAGTTTGAGAGCGTGTAATAAGCATTCTGATCCTCAGTGTGAAAGGCACAAAGTCATTAGTTACTGACTATGTGTCCTATATGGATAGGTTGCAGGGACAACAGCTCTAAATATTAAAAGATTTACCGGAAACCTTAACTATATTTTCTATTTTTCATACACGTTCCATTTTTACCATTTAGCTCTAGTGTTAAGTTATTTATCATAGAAATTTGGAATTATAATAATATATATAAACTATAACATTATAATATTGCTCAGAATAATATTCCACTGTAAGATATTCTTTCTTCAGATGAGTGTCCACTAATGGGTGCAGATACCCTGTTTGTGTTCAAATCGCACAATGAACATCATATTTGGTTGGTTCCACTTCGTTCAAACTAAACCAGCGGAACTAAATTATAGCTTGGAAATACTCTACTAGGGACGGTCATCAATTTGTGATACTGATGATGATGTCATGAT
Organism: Caprella mutica; assembly: GCA_947561585.1. Lineage (NCBI taxonomy): Eukaryota > Metazoa > Arthropoda > Malacostraca > Amphipoda > Caprellidae > Caprella > Caprella mutica. The sequence goes on from CANNZV010001080.1 coordinate 321,133, forward strand.
AGCACGAAGATGCTATCGGCACTGGAAATTGATACCGCCATCTCTTATCACGATTACATTTCATTTGATTTCTACCATTGCAATTACGGCTGGTTCTTTCATTCTTTTTTAAAATATATACAATTGCTGTTGCTTTAAAAATGATTATCTTAATCTTACGATAATTTTCTGAAGTTTCTTAAATAATAAACTTATCTTATATTTTCTTTTGTTATCCTTATGAAGTATTATCTAAGAAAGGAGGAAAATATCCATCAAAATACACAGCTTTTACGTAATTCTAAGAAATAAATTTAGTCAGGCTACTTAATCATACACGGTAAACCCTAATTACATTACTTTGAATGCATTCAACACAAAAAGAAATTATGTGAAAAATGCAAAAAAGGTTATTGTAAATTTTTTAAAGACGATATTTTCCATTAAAAACAAGAAGAAAATAAATACATTATATCTAAATACCAGAAAATAATTTAGTTAATATGTAGATAGAATTAATTACTTTCTATCTATATACAATATACAATTACCTTTGCCGGTCCCTTAACCATTTTTTTCGTTTAGTAGATAGTTGGAAACAAATACGAATACAAATACAAATCAATCTATTTCGATTGATTAAAAAAATAACCAAATTGCTACGTATAATCACAAACCTAAATAACATGTAATCACAAACCGTACTTCTGTTTAGAGGTGAAAAATGATGTAAGATTGTAATCAATTACACACCATCAATCTTAAAAAAAATTCTATCTACAATAAATGGGATGAAATGACTAAAATATTAGTAAAACTATCTCAGTGACTTTAAAACAGACACTTCAAATGTGAGAAACTACACTCCTTCTCATGGTTCTATTGGAGTCTTTCCTAAAACGAGTTTATCAAAATTGACACAATTAGAAAAAATTCTTTACTTTGCTCACTAATTTTGTGAAGACTGACCACGAAGTCTAAGATTTGCCAATCATAAAACAGGATGAAGATAATAGTTCATTTATTTAGTTCCAGCCTAAGTAAATTGCCTAAAAATTGCTGATTTATTACCAGCAAAAATGAGAATGATAGCGGTTAGAAAAGTGAGAATTCTCACTAACTGCAGAACAGTTTTAACTGTTACCATCTGATTTATAATTTAGACTTCAGAGTTGTTGATATTCACATGGTGCTATAAAATAATGTACATAATTTAGAATAACATTAACGAAGATGTATAACAATATAAAGATCTACTCCAATATATATTTTCTTGCATCTTTCTTTTACTGATTTAAATGATGGGCATCATCTGTTATAGCATCAGACATGGATGACACTTTATAAACCTGAGTAACTGATGTGCAGCTCTTTATATACCACCAATATATTAACTCTGTTTGTATTACGTCTCGCACACAGTTTCTATTAATGATCAAAACAAACACCATTTCTGAATGTTTGTTTGGAAGACTGTGTGGAAAATAAGAAACTAATTTGGGCAGCAATGGTGTAATTATCTCTTTGGTTCAAACTATTAAAGAATGAAGGTATTATTTTATTGAATATATTTTCAGTCAGAAGAATTGATGCTACTAATATTTTAATGTGTACTAACTGCATAAAATTGCTTCTGAATTGGAAATGAAATGGAGAGTCGAGGACGTTAATGCGATTATCAAATTAGAGTATGTCAAGCAGACGGTGTGTCTGAATTTAGAGAGGAGATATGGAGGCAAACTATAAGTAATAAAAGAGTCATTTTTAGAGTGATATTTTTAACATGGAACCTTGAAAATATTCAATGACCTTTATATTATTGCACTTATATATAAATATTGATAATAAGTTGAAAAGGAAGCGTTTGTACATTGTAAAATGATCACTCTAGCTGAGTCAAGCGTGAGAACACTGGTTGTTATAATTTAATATTCTTCATGTATCAGACTGCAGACAAAGTTGGAAATTTACTGAGGTTTCCAACAGGAGATAGTTTGGCACTTTCCTTTTGAGATTCCTACAAAAGCTTACCATGATATACCAACAAATCTTCACCAGTTCGAGACATCCATCGGGGAAAGAATTTAGTGACTTTGACATGACCGCACCAGTGCTGTATATACGTATAGTGATAGGAGAGTAGTATAAATGGCGATTTTGTCAGCACTAATGCGGGTAAGACAAACTAGCACATTAGCTGTCACTGTCACTTCATGAAGCGTACACCGTGTCCATGCAGTGAAAGTAGATATTTATAATTCTTCAAATTTTAATGATATCAAATTCTGGTCATTCATATATATAATTATTCATATATAGCTACATATTAATTAATTTTTTTCACATTTTACACATTTATTATGTAGGAACACATATCTCTTACTTCATACAAGGCTAAAATGTGACAATTAAAGGGAGTTTAATTTCTTCTGTGGATCATTCATAATTTCTTTGTTTATTTCTAGAATATAAATGAAATATAAATGATAAAAATGCAGTTATTATCCACAATACTTTTTTTAGAACATTCATTCACCTGTATGATTTGATTCAAGAGATAATTATCAAAGGGTGCCTCAGTGTACCTATAACCATAACCGATTGCATGTACATCTTTGGCAATATTTCCAGGACTGGCGAGGACGTCTTAGGCAGTAAACGATTAAAGAAAGAATCCAAGCAGCAATCAGAAATTGAACTACAGTATTTCAATAAAAAAACATTCACTCAAAATCTTATACAATAAGATGAAAGTTATTAAACATTCAATTAGGTTGCATATTTTGAAAAATAGAGCTTACAACATGAAAATGTATAGAATATTATGAAGCACATGGCAGTGAGGTTAGAGTGACGTGACGGTTAAATTCCAAACTCCCATGGAAAAGAGCCAGAGAAAAATCGCCTCGAAGCATCAAGAGCGTGATGGAAACGTCTTTCAGTGCGAATGTTAATCCTAAGATTGACGCTAGATCTGTTAGTTTTTGCGCCTATGTTCATTTTGCACGACATTCTCCACTGACAGTTGTATCATTTTTGTACTGTCGATAGTTCAACATATAAACAAAACTCTAATTATGAATAATTTATGAATCGTTTTGATTCAGTGCTAAGGAGGAGTGCCTGGAAAGAACCATCGACTTTAGTATTTATATCTTACTTTCCCCATTCTATTTGCAGGTACCAAAGGTGAACCACATCACATTATTATTCCAAAATGATTTTGATTTCATTGAAGCGGTTCCCCGATATACTGTGTATCAATTATTCCCGACTTATCCAAATTTATTACTGCTGTAACTACAGTGCATACCCATGCAAACTGCATGGAAACATTTTGCACGTATTACATTAGTTGTAAAAGGCATTACAGAAAGTAAGATACACAAATAATGAATAGTTAGATTGATTAGGATTTTTTGTTTTCTTACTGCAATGATAAATGATTTTAAATGATTCTAATGAATGTCTTTAAGTTAATTACTAAATATGACGCTGACTACTTTATGAAACTTAGCAAACATCTGGGGTGCTTTTAGAGTTGTTTACCGATTAGGGTTAAATTCTGTACAAATTAATAGTCATTTATGCAAAATGAATAATTAGGTACCTATAATCGTATCCACCACTATTTTAAGAATATTATTATGAAAATCTATAGGGATACTATATTCATATATTGATGTCTTATTTTACATTTTTTATATATACACTATCTACATGAGATGATCAATAATACTTAAATTGTGTCAATTAATCTTCTTATGAAAAGTAAAATAAATCACTCCATATAGTTCAGTAATTGATATAGGAAAAATAAAGTACACATATATCAAATACTTGTCTAAGTTTCAATCTATAAATTTAAATGTGTTTTATTTCGAATATTTGTGATACATCCACCGATTCTATCAAGTAAACAATATATTAATTATATTGCCAATCATTCAAAATGTCTTTCAGTTTTGTCAGAATAATGATACTCATTTATCTTTCATTTTTTATTTTCCTCATACCTCATACCTCTTGAATTAAATACCTATCAATTCCATCATAATTTAATATTTGAATACTTCTAATTCCGTAAAAATGAGCACTAGTGATCTGCAGGATCAAAAGCCCAGAAAATTTCAGCTCATCCTGCAAAAATTTAGAGTCTGGATAAAAAGAATATCGAATTAATACCTATCTACAGGTGTGGCCAATGAGTTTGGCATAAACTTATTTTTCCATTATGTGGCTAAATTTCTTAATGTAATATTATATCGATAATATCGATCTTTATTATATCGATAAATTTTCAAATCTAATCCATTTTGTAGTTTTCAACAGATTGTCTTCAACAGGTTTTATTCAGAATGTTCCAATGATGGTAACTCCCAAAGAAGAGAGAAAGATCATTTTATTGCACCAGATTGGTTTATCATCGAAGGGAATTTGTTGTAAAAGGCTTTGTGACATCGCGAACTGTCTATCGGTTGATAAAACAGTTCAAGGAGCCAAATCAAGCGATGAGAAGAGAGCTCCTTTTCGATGAAGGACTGGTGTCAAGGAGGGCATCAAAGAAACCTCTTTTAACACTGAAGAACATTTGGGATCTTTTCGCTTTTTACAGGAAATAGCAGGACTGGACAGCTGAGTAATAGGACAAAGTCATATTCTCCAATGAATCTCCGTTACCTGTTTTTGATACAAGAGGGAAAAGTCTCGATCGACGACGAACATGCGAAATATTTGACATGGATTGTGTCGTCCCTACGGTGAAGCATCCTGCCACTCTTCATATATGGAGTTGCTTTTCAGTCAAAGTAACTGCATTGAGAATTTTCCCAAAAAACACAGCGATGAATTTGAATTGAAACAATGAAACAATGATGGCACGACCTTGTTAAGAAGTCTTCGAAGACAAAGAGGTAGACATTTTTTGTCCATGGCCAGTGAACTCTTCAGAATCGAATCCGGTCGAAAATTTGTTGACAATGGCCAAAAACCAAGAATATGAAATGAAATCAACCAATTTAGGACAACTCTGTGAGTTGATTGAGCAAGAATGGAAGTTTATTGACCAAAATATCACAGAATCTTTGGTTCACACCATGTCAAAGCACAACAAAGATGTATTGAAGAAGCGTGGGCAACACTGTAAATATTAATCATCGGACGTTTCGTGTTAATAACGAGTTACTAAACATTATTAGCGGGCAACTATAATTTATCCTCAACTGTGATTGACCTATCACAAACTACCAACAATTAGAAGCTAGATAACGAAAAAAAAATTCGGTTTTGCCAAACTCATTGGCCACACCTGTAATCCATTATAAATCATGTGCTAACAGCTCAAACACCGGTTTGAATTAAAAAACTTTTCAAAATTTTCAAATTTTTAGATCTAACCACGTTCTTTCTTGAAGTGTGAGACACACAGATGTAACGTATTATATATGCTGACACCAATATCTTTATGACTCCAATATACAAATCTCAATTAATTGATTGAACATGTCATTTCTAAGGAGAGATAACCATTCAATATTTCATTTCAGGATATATAATGCACCTCTCCACCTGTTCATGGTTTGGTAAAACACATTACTGATGAGTGAACTAATTTCCTAATCCAAACCACTACTCAATTAATACTTTAGGTTTGGCATTTCAAAATTATGACTCGGTCAATAAGAGAAGGTTGATTTCATAATATTTATTTAATATTGTTTCATTATCTATGTTCGTACCAAGATGAGATCCAATTAATTTTATTACGTGCATATAAGAAGCAATAAGATCAAATATCACTTAAATTAATAGCAATCTTCAAAATCATGACCATTGTAAACATAGTAATGGAGGAATTGTATTGCAGTTCACAAAATGACAGGGTATAAACGCTCAAATGAAGGATTTTGGTGAGCTTTATGGAGATCAAATTAATTTTATGGACGATGCAGAGAGTGAGAGTAAATGGTTCTCTTGAAGTTTACGACCAAAAAATCTTGTTTATTGAATACTGAACAAGAAATACAGAAATGAAAGCGTATCTAGAGAGGTAGTTCGTAGAATTTATTGCCTTGTTGAAGACTTACGATGCGAAATGTACAAGAAAAATAAGAAGATTCGATTTGGCAGTTTGATTCAATTTACTTATTTCGCCTTGGAAAGTTCTGCACGATTTTAGGGTTGATTTTAGAAATAGTAAAGTAACACATGATTTGAAATCACTACCCCTGTACAACCATCTCAAGGAGAAGCGCATTCTAAACCCTGAGGCCATTTTCTCCACCACTGTTTAGAGTTATAAACAAATTTGAATTGCAAATTCATCTCCAACAAATCGCTTACTATTGACGGTCAGTCAGTGTGGAGCGTTCGCACGATATCTCCTACAATCATGCATCCACTTTTTACTGCCCACATCTATAAGTAATAGGATGTATAATGCTGATATTATTTTAAGTATATATGATTATAGGCTATTTAACTCAGAAGTAACTAATGTTGCTGAAAAATATTATTAAATAAATTACAGGAATTAATTTACTTGGAAATTCAACATTCAGTGAAGTAAATAAGGACAGATCACATTCCCAATAATAGAAGAAAGTTAATTTTGTGTTTTTCGTAGCCATGATCAAAATTAAATTTTATCTTCAAAAGAAACTAGTCAGCGTATTGTCACAATTAAAGCGTTCCATCTTTGATTAATATATATTATTATTGTTCAATAGGTATTATTGGTAGAAGTTTTCAAAGAAGGAGACAAGTAGGAGTGGTTTCCTAACCATACAAAAAATGAGAATTTATAATGATGATAACAAATCAAAAGAAAGCAGCACACCGTATATCCCAAATTACAACAGTTCCAGACTATTTCACATCCATAGTAAATAGCTATAAAAAGAGTCCTTGGTATGTCTTACCTTTTTTTTCTTATGTTGAATTAATCAAATGTGACATTTTTAATTGGTAAAACATGAAAACACTCTATCTAGCTTTCTTTGAATGAATTATTTATTTGATTTATTCATGGTTATTCGTTGGAAATATCGATAATGAAAGCGAATTTGATAAGCTATTACGATTTCTAAATATTCTTTTTATACTTTAGATTCCCATTATTTAATTAAATATATAAGAATATCTTTTGCTGACATATATTATATTTGATAATATGTAAATACGCTCAAAGAAATTTCTAGATCAGGTGTCAGATGTTACCTGTTCTGATTTACCTGAGTTGCAATTTGTGTTCTGTTTATTTATATATAAACAATTAAAGTTAATTTGCGAGTAGTGTCATTCAGTAGAATGATATTTGTTAACATTTATTTATTTGTTTGTTTTTCCTTTTAAGCAAAGTAATAAACTGTACTAATTGATAGAGCCTAAAGAGAATCTAGTCTGAACTGCTGAAGGACTGGCAAGGAGTTATAGAATGTAAGACTGCATTCGCTATTAGTATTTGAAACTTATTATATTAATTAGTTCAGACAGAATAAACAAATACACTTATATATCACTTAAATAGAATACTTGACATGGTCTACATTTTAAATATAAGCATTGCTAGACATGTGTAGTTATAATGTTCAAGTTATGACGTTTAGTTGATAGATGTTTGTACATGAATTATAATGTAAATATATTGTATATATTATGATAATCTCGAAATGATCATTTCATTTCTGTTTACCAGCATCAATTCTTTTCGATCTTGTCAGTATCTAATTTATATTAAATAGAAATTAAGTCAACATTGTCTAGTATAGAACTCCATTTAAAAAACAAATATTACTTTTTAGCAACGATTTTGCAAAACCAAAATTAAATCATGTGTATATAGTCATTATTTACATATTTACATGCTGATAGTGTTTTCCTTTTCTAATAATACATGAAGTTTTAAGGATGTCTCGTTGAAGCAATATTACGAATAGTGGGCAGTCGTTGAGCGCATACCTTCGCCGCTGCTACTTTTTTTGTCCTTAGTAGAATAATTACCAATCGTCCCACCAAATTTCAGGCAAGTTATAAATGACCTTGACCTTGACCTTCAACCCGATTGCTCCCAAAATCTAATCAAACGGTTCCTTGACATTGACCAATCGTCCACAAAATTTCAGGCAATTTGATTGAAAAAATATTTGATTTATGCGAATAACAAAATTACAAATAAATAGATAGATTATCCTATATAGATGTTATTCGCACAGGGAAAATATACCGATCAAAAGCATAACCTTCCGAAATTTTTCGGTGGTAATAAAAAAGGCTGATCCATTTCCCTTATTATATAATATATATAAAATATGTAATAAAATTTCAAACGAAACTTTTGATTTTCGTTAAATATATATTATTGTGTTTCTATACTAATTATTTATTATATTGTAGTATCATTCCATTTGCATAGTGCTATATAATATAATGTATAATAGCCTCACTGAATATCATTTGAAATAGTAGAGACTGTTTATAATTTATATACGCATTTAGTCGTTCCCTATCAGTATTAACTAAATAATAATTACTGCACAATATACCATACTTCACTTTGCACTATTACACACCAACCTAACAAAAGAAAATACAATGCTATTTATGTGCTATAGGGTAAAACATCAATTACAAGATGAATTGAATGTATTATTGAAATATCAGTAGTATATTTATTTGTTCCCTGTAGAGTGAATGTATTTTGCTGCTCTTATTATTTTAATAATAACAATTAATTGAAATTAATAGTTAGTTCGCATTTGGTAATTGTACTATACCCTATATATAATTTAATGTATTTAAACGCGAGATTTAATAGATTACCATTAAAAAATGTCCATAGTTACTATTATGTTAAAATTATAAATAACGATATTCCTAATTTCACAATACCTCTGTCAACATATCTATATTAATATAATTAAAATATAGAAATGATATTATATTGAAAATAGTATTTACCAGTAATACATACAATTACAGAGAAACAGAAGTAAAAATTATTTTCTTTATGATATTCATTGGTATAGTGTGAGTGCTATACTTCATATTAATATCGACTATATGACTTTAATCACTTCAATATGTCCTGCAATGTCTACTCTAATAAACAGCAAAATGCTACACTGACAAAAAGCTGTTTTCAATTATGCACATATGAATAAAAGAAGCATTATTAAGGATTTATTATATGGTCAATGAAAAAAATTAACATATATAGTAGTTAACATATATATAGAGAAATATAAGTTATTGCTTATATGAATATAATTAATTGAAATTACTTTCAATAATAATTCAATTAATTTTTTTAATAATTCATTTGATTTTCTTTAATAATTCAATTTATTTTCTTTAATAATTCAATTTATTTTCTTTAATAATAATTAAAAAAAAATTTAATAATTCAATTTATTTTCTTTAGTAATTCAATTAATATTTTTAATAATTCAATTGATTTTCTTTAATAATTCAATTAATTTTCTTTAATAATTAAATTTGTTTTTAATAATTCAATTTATTTTCTTTAGTAAATCAATTGATTTTCTTTAATAATTCAATTGATTTTTTTGATAATTCAATTAATTTCCTTTAGTAATTCGATTAATTTTTTTAATAATTCAATTGATTTTCTTTAGTAATTCAATTAATTTTCTTTAGTAATTCAATTGATTTTCTTTAGTAATTCAATTGATTTTTAATAACAATTCAATTGATTTTCTTTAATAATTCAATTGATTTTCTATAATAATTCAATTGATTTTCATTGATACTTTCAACAATATGACAGTTTCAAATTAGTTACCAGTAAGTTACCTCCTAATTTCTACCATCACATTGAATGTTTCCCCAGGGTTGAAAAGATGTGGTCAGGTCTAACTGTAGGGGATAGTACATCAATGGCGCTGATGAACTCTTTTAAATGATACTTCGCTACCGTGTTATGCTGGCTGATAATTATCAGGACTTATACCTAGCAGCGGGTAGTCCCGCAGAACTATTTGATATACTAGTGCACCTACAAACATTCTCTTTGGATGATTTAATTTAGTCAGTTCTGTGGTAGAGAGTTGTCTTGAATTAGTAAAACTCTACTATACTGAACTAGTCCCATGTTACTTCAACACTCCAATATTTTGTTCAAAATATGACTCTTCATAACCAGTCTAATTAAACATGCGATATTGATATGTTCTACATATAAAAACATAAATAGATTTTTAAATGAATAAGTGACTATTCTAAATTAGCTTTATTTAAGAAATGTAATTGAATTTTGATATCACATAATGTAATATTTTTGATACTTTTACGTGATTGTTATACAAATGTGAATAAAGAAATCGGAAATTGGGTGCCATAGAGGACGTTTCGTACGAAGATTTTCGTATCCAGATTTTCGTACATGGACGTTTCGTTAACAAGTTACCGAATGAAAATAACTATTTAGATCATATAATAAAAGACTATTATTTAACATTTTGTAGTTTGCAACAAATAGGTTGTGCAACCTGTTTCGAATAAAAATATTGTAGTCCGAGAACGACAAATTCTGATAACAAAACGTCCTAACGAAACGTCCTGGTAAACGAAACGTCCTAGTAACAAGACGTCTTGTAACGAAACATTTGGTCACCCCTATATTGCTATAACACGAAATAATTTCTTTTCTGAGATAGTATTAAGTCACATACTATTTTGTCACCTTTATGAATATTTAAACTAATCCATTATCATTGTTGGTCATTTGACCCTAAATCATAGAGCTCTTTAAGCAGTACCTCATCTCCATGTTTCACCATTTAACCTCATGTTTCAAGAGGAAGAAACGCAATGTTCGCCTACAGTGTATCTGCATATCACTACAACTTTCATTAATTAGTTGCTGTGATCTAACAGGGCAGTATTTAGCCCCACTGTCTCTGTAGTCAATAAACTAGCAATGGGGGTCCCTGCATGTGGTTACACTCGCAACATCTGCAAGCAAATTAAGAAGTACATCTTCTAACATCACATGAGAAGAGTCTCCTCTGTCAACAGTCTGGCAAACACGCTAGTCTGCCCACTCCCACATTTTAGTAAAGATAAATTGAAATAAGTCTGACTTATACATATTAAATGATCAGTATTTTCTTAATTGGTAATTACCTTATATTGAAACTTACTGTAGAGTCATTGATAGAATGGTATAGTATTTGATAGACTAAACCATATTCTTTGAATCATACTCAAATTGTTTGTTTTTAGCACATACTACATGCATGCATGCCAGGTAATTTGGTATCTTTTTCTGGTCAAATCTGTGGCCCCGGTGTCAAGGGTTGACGTTTTGATGTCGTGAAAGAATGCGTGAGGTGGATACGGGCCACGGAATCAAATTATAGACCGCAAGTGGCTTGGATAGCATTCTAATGAATGGATTGCTAATGCCAAAATGACCATCCATATTAGTGTACCCTGAATGGTACCTTGCAACTTTTCAATCTGCTTAGATGTACAATCTGCACAATTGGGTAAATTATCGGGAATTGGCTGTTAGCCTTTTCAATCGCAGTTTATTTATTTAGTTAGTGCATAGTTATGTTTGTTGTGATGATAGATATACAATTACCATTGTTCACGCTGGTGATATCCCAGGAATTACCTGCATGGTTATACTAACTGCATGGTTATACTAACTGCATGGTTATACTAACTGCATGGTTATACTAACTGCATGGTTATACTAACTGCATGGTTATACTAACTGCATGGTTATACTAACTGCATGGTTATACTAACTGCATGGTTATACTAACTGCATGGTTATACTAACTGCATGGTTATACTAACTGCATGGTTATACTAACTGCATGGTTATACTAACTGCATGGTTATACTAACTGCATGGTTATACTAACTGTATGGTTATACTAACTGTATGATTGAGCTAACTGCATGGTTAAGCTAACTGCATGGTTATGCTAACTGCATCGTTAAGCTAACTGCATGGTTAAAATAATTGTATGGTTATGGTAACTGCATGGTTATACTAACTGCATGGTTATGTTGACTGCATGGTTATGTTGACTGCATGGTTATGTTAACTGCATGGTTATACTAACTGCATCGTTAAGCTAACTGCATCGTTAAGCTAACTGCATGGTTATGCTAACTGCATGGTTATGTTAACTGCATGGTTATGTTAACTGCATGGTTATACTAACTGCATCGTTAAGCTAACTGCATCGTTAAGCTAACTGCATCGTTAAGCTAACTGCATCGTTAAGCTAACTGCATGGTTAAGCTAACTGCATCGTTAAGCTAACTGCATGGTTAAGATAACTGCATAGTTATGCTAACTGCGTGTTTTTTTAACTGCATAGTTATGTTAAATTACTTTCAGTAGACCCCAAACAAAGGCACCCGTTCATGCACAGTATTCCATAGCCTTATATTCTCGCTAACTCATTAGTTTAATTCATTCATGTTCCGTTGTAAGGTAGGTATTAATTCATTGAAGTTATGCAAAAAAGTTACCCGAGTGAAGCTTCGTGACGTGAACATTGAAAAATAATGTGCTGTGAAAATGTTACCACTAACAATTCCTATTTTCTATAGCATTAACGAATCAAAATCGTGCATATGGAGAATACCTACGAAAACAATGAATACCTGAAACTGTGAGTTATTTCATCTGATATTCAGTATGGAATGTTGCAAGTGAGTAAGAAAAATTATCTTTAAAATGTGCAGTTTATTTGTTTCATATATTTGCCATGCATCGACACAAAATTAACATTATCAGTACAGTATAAACTAATCATAGTGGAGTCTAAATTATCTTCAGTATAATATTCTCTCATACGATTTACTAAGGGAAAGTTATTCCACTTCTTTAAGATAACATTCATCATTAAATGTACATCCCAATATACAATATATCACTAACAGGTACTCTGAGATTCACAGACACATGCATTCTACCAATCGACTATACTCAGTGTTCGGTAATGGGGAAGGTATAGACGACCGGTAATGAGGGAGTATATAATCTATGTATATGCCCATCTCCCGGTAATACAGTAACTCACCCCTCAGTCCGGTAATACAGTGAATCACTCCTCAGTCCGGTATTACAGTGATTCACATCTCTGTCCGGTAATACAGTGACTCACCCCTCTGTCCGGTAATACAGTGTTTCACCCCCCTGTCCGGTAATATGACATGTTCCAGTGACCAGTTCGTGCAGCGGTTCATTCTTCACGCTTTACAAAAGTCGTCCGATTCGTCACAAACCATCGCTAGTAATTACTAATTCTGTTCTTATTGAATTGAACTACCTTGTGCAGTCTCTATAGTCTCAATTGAGAAATTAATGGAGAAATGAATGGAGAAATGAATGGAGAAATGAATAGAGAAATGAATTAGAACAGGAATGAAAACATGATAAAGAATTGAATTGTAAAATGAATAAAGAAATTAATTAATGAATAAATGAATAAAGAAATTAATTAATGAATAAATGAATAAAGAGATGAATAAGGAGATGATTAAGGAAATGAATAAAGAAATGAAAAAAGATATGAATCTAGAAATGAATAAAGATAGTTATTAAGGTAATAATTTATTTTTTTATTCACTAATTATCATTTCATTTCAACTTTATTTCAATTTTTTATCAAACGTTTATTAAGTATAAATTAATTACTTTATATATAATTCAATAAATGTGAATATTCAAAATCGCCTGTTTAATTTATTATCGCTAATCTAATTCACACAACTCGAAATTAATCATAATAACTGCAATCTGTTTTATTAAAATCCAATTTTATTATTTATTCAATAAAAAAATTCCACAAAAAATTGATATATAAAAATTAATCATAATTATACTTATTTATTTTTTAATATAATATTAAGGTAATAATTATGCATATTCACAACCCCTTCCGTTGATTTATTATTCCGTTCAATATACATTTCCATCGAATTCTTGAGTACAACATTGACTGTGTTACAACATAGCTAGTAAAGTACTTACCTATTCTTGATCGACTTGGTATCTACAATCACCAAGAGACTTTACTAAGGTTATATCCAAACAACTGCTGTGATCATTCTTCAGCAAGTTGTGCATTCCCAAGCAAATACGCTAAATGAATCACATATCATATCACATGTTAACTAGCCACTTTATAGTTATTGAATGGCTAATTAACTCTCTCCAGTCCATTATGATGGCTCAGATGATCCAGATCTTTGGCACTTGAAATCTATCGATCCTTTATAGGCTTTCAATTCCTGACCTTTTGAAGATACAATTAAGTCCAGTATAAATTAGTCAGTCAAAGGAGAAGTAAATGCGATTAACCCCCAAATGATAGGTTTCATAGTGTCAATGGGTGATGAAAATATTCATTGCTGGAATAAGAGCATTGCATCGCCATTACAGAGTTAATGCAGTGAATGCTTGTGAACATCTACTGTGAGTGATTTTACAGGAGTTTGTTTAGTTATTTAGTTCATAAAGATTGAAAGTCATTAATTCCTCTCTCTTCTTTGGTAGTATAAATTATATTGTTATTTTAAAAGGATTTATGCGAAACCTCATGAAATTGAAACTTAAATTAGAAACATTTATTTATTCATACAAATAGACTTGATAGAGGTAAATCACTGTTAATATTCGGTTCAGCAAAGAGAAAGGTTATCCATACCGCGATTTAAAGGCGTTACTGAGTATCATTTCATTTGTGACATATTAATAACACATCACATCGTTGGAAAATCTCACCACGCCAGTCACATCCAGGCCACATTTGGCAACCTGGCGTATGTAGATTGATATCAGCGATATAAAATCGTGATACGATTGTCACAATCAAAAAACAATTTTACGATTTGTTTTTGCTTTTTCCTCCGATGAAGTGAAGTGCCGAAGATGTTCTTCCTTGAGGAATCGTGATTGGTTTTAATAATGGTCTATTTATAGAGGCACCTGATAGATTTATTGATTGACTTCTATCCTTCTTCTATGACGCAGATAAATATCTAAAAAAAACTCTGTACGAGCAACTCACAAGCTTTGTATCGTTGGAAAGTGACTTATTTCTCATTCTTCAGTTTAACTTGAGAAATTATTTTGACAAGGATTATTACAATAAGGTTGTATGATGGATTGGTTAAATTGTTTTATCTGATGTAGCAGCTCATGCCCAGTATATTCGTCTATCTCTCTTAACGTGAGCACAACATTCCCTCAGTATTTTCTATAAAATAATTTCGAAAAGCCAAGAGATTAGTTTGAAGGAAGGGAATTAGAAATATAGCTAACTATTTAGTTAGTCTGACCCTAAGACCTTTTATCTGTAACTCAGAGCTACTATTATATATTAAATAGAACATAGTGGCTAGAGGAGTCATTTAACTAAACTGATTTCATTTACCTCCAAAAAGGTTTTCGTAATGGTTGTTCACTTTATTGGTTGAAAGTGCATGTGTTACATAGACTGGAGACATGGTTAATAGCCAATAATACAAACAGAGACTGTCTCCTGCACTTCATTGGGATGACATCGGCAAATCTGTCATCCTTTGAAAAGTGGATTCAATTTGCAACCATGATTGTCCAGAATACAATAATTCATCTCTATGACCGCACGCAATTCAATAATAAGAATCTGATAGAAGAACTGATAAAGATAGACTTTTATAAGCATTGCGAGTGTTAACATTTCATGAAATGTGAATTGATGAAAAAGTGAAAGTGGCATAAAACGAAACATGAAACTAAATACAACGGGGAAATATGGATGGTAAACCGCACAAAACAAATATTTTATTCCTGTTTTTTATAAATTCAAGTTGAAGGATTTGAAGTAGAATTTGTCAATATACCAAATAAGATAAAACTCATCGAACTTTGTTCAGTATAAATAATATAAATTAGACACACTTTTCTAAATATTCCTCTATATTAATTTGTATATTAAATTATGAATTTAATTGAATAATTGAAGAAGTAACTTGCCACTAACTGTGTCTGAACTTCTAAACATTTACCGAAATCATTTTTTTATTTACTTTTTGTATGATTTTTTAAGACGATCACTAATTTTAGAAAAATTGAGAAAATTAACGCCTATTTTCTTCAGTCTAAATTATTATAATCAACTATTGGTTATCAAATATTTATAGATAATCAACTTTTGAATTTAGTCCAATATATAATTATCAATATGGGTCAAACATTTGATAATATTACTTAGAAGGCTTAAATTTATGAAAGATATTATTGAGCTTGTGTGTACAGTTGAATTATATTTCCTATAATTTTACTCTTAGCATTTAGAGTTAAATCAAGTACTTAATTGCCACGGAATTATCCCGACTGAAAATTTTGTAGGTAAAACCAAAGAAATTCGTTTAAATAAAATAGAGCAGTACAGATCCCCTCTGGAAATGCTTTCGGTGATCAATATAAAGAAAGTACAACTGTTGACAATCCAAGGGTTCGAACCCCGGACATTAGCAGTTCAGAGCAGACCTACATCACCTTTACTGACCTGCCTATCTCTGACATCCTTTATATAGTCTGATTTACTTGTGAGAGTATGCGATGGCCCCTGTTAACGCTCTTGTACAAGGCGATAGCATCTAAAACTCCTCTAAATGCAGCTTGCTTCTGCCTCTTCATCTACTTTGCTCTCAAATGCCATAATATCTCCAAAAAAGTAGTACTGATAACACAGCCATATTTATGAGATTATGACAATTACCAGAGGAGTTCTGAAGCTTTCAGTTCAAATAATGGGATCAAGTGTAGTTTAAAGACCCCAGCTCAATCTGGAGTCCTTAAACTACACTTGGGTCCCTTTACTTGGGTATACTTTGAAAATTCGGGTTTTTTAAAGTATCCTTATTTCATTAAAATGATTATTATATATTTATATGTTAGTTACGATTTCCTTATACCTATTGGGTAACATTTATTATTATTTCCCACTATTGCTATCATTTTAACTACAGCTTTTTAACATTAATTTAAAACAATTCAAGTTTAATTTAAAATAAGTCAAGTTATATTTAAAATAGTTCAACTTCAATTTAAAATAGTTCAACTTTAATTTAAAATAGTTCAACTTTAATTGAAAATAGTTCAACTTTAATTTAAAAAATTCAAGTTTAATTAAAAAAAATGAAGTTTAATTTAAAATAAACTTATATTGGCCCTCGATATCACACATAGGAAGCTCTGCACTAATATCATTATATTATATCTCATATCATTATATGAGAGTAGTGAAATGAGAGAAGTGAAAATTTATTGAGAAGAGAGAATTAAGATGAGAGAAGTGAGAAAAAAATGAAATGACAGTAGTGAGAATTTAGTTAGATGAGATGAGAGAAATGAAATGAGAGAAGTGAGTGAAATGAGAGAAGTGAGAATTTAGTGAGATAAGAGGATTGAAATGAGAGAAGTGAGCAATGGAAGATTATGGTGGGCAATGAAAGATTATGGTGGGCAATGAAAAAGATTAATGTGGCAATGAAAGATTATGGTATACTCTCATGATCTCATTCCCACATATTACTAATATAATGATTTTAGTGCAGAGCTTCCGATGTGTGATATCGAGGGCCATAGAGTTTTATTTTAAATTAAACTTCATTTTTTTTAAATTAAAGTTGAACAATTTTAAATTAAACTTCATTTTTTTAAATTAAAGTTGAACTATTTTAAATTAAAGTTGAACTATTTTAAATTAAAGTTGAACTATTTTTAATTAAAGTTGAACTATTTTTAATTAAAGTTGATCTATTTTTAATTAAAGTTGAACTATTTTTAATTAAAGTTGATCTATTTTTAATTAAAGTTGATCTATCTTAAATTAAAGTTGAACTATTTTAATTTAAAGTTGAACTATTTTAAATTAAAGTTGATCTATTTCAAATTAAAGTTGAACTATTTTAATTTAAAGTTGAACTATTTTTAATTAAAGTTGATCTATTTTAAATTAAAGTTGAACTATTTTAATTTGAAGTTGAACTATTTTTAATTAAAGTTGATCTATTTTAAATTAAACTTCATTTTTTTAAATTAAAGTTCAACTATTTTAAATTAAAGTTGAACTATTTTAAATTAAAGTTGAACTATTTTAAATTAAAGTTGAACTATTTTAAATTAAAGTTGAACTATTTTAAATTAAAGTTGAACTATTTTAAATTAAAGTTGAACAATTTTTAATTAAAGTTGATCTATTTTAAATTAAAGTTGAACTATTTTAATTTAAAGTTGAACTATTTTAAATTAAAGTTGATCTATTTTAAATTAAAGTTGAACTATTTTAATTTAAAGTTGAACTATTTTTAATTAAAGTTGATCTATTTTAAATTAAAGTTGAACTATTTTAATTTAAAGTTGAACTATTTTTAATTAAAGTTGAACTATTTTTAATTAAAGTTGATCTATTTTAAATTAAAGTTGAACTATTTTAATTTAAAGTTGAACTATTTTAAATTAAAGTTGATCTATTTTAAATATAACTTGACTTATTTTAAATTAAACTTGAATTGTTTTAAATTAATGTTAAAAAGCTGTAGATAATTATGTTTGCTTCATCCATTCAATGACCGGTAGTGGATCTTCACCAAGTAGAGGTAGAATTTCAAATTGGAATGTTGCTTTGTCCATTTTTTTTTTTGTTGTTGTTGCTCTGAACACCGCAATAGAAGAATTATTTCGATTTGATTTCAGCCAAGACATGCAGAACGACGTAGCATAGATGCATTCAAAAATTCACTGGGGTCCTTAAACTACACTTGGGGTATACTTGGAAAACTATTGAAGAAAACTATAAAAAAAAACACAATATTTATGAAAATTATCTCTCATAAAGTAACACTATTAGGATTTTTAAATTAGTTCATACATCTCTTAATTCACAAGTTCCAGCTTACAAAATTAATACTGTAAGTCTGTCTTAAAATGTCTAGGCTTAGAGTAATATTAGATGACGAAGTAATACAATTTCCCGGAAGTTATTTTCCTATGTTTAGTGTCAACTTATTTGCTAGTTTTACTTTCTCCATCTCTAACTCAATGAGTTTCCATTTAAGTTAGTATCTTAATTGCCTATAGAGACTCAAATTGCATCTATAATTACGCTAAATGATAATTCTCCTTAAAAATCAATGACTGCTACGATCGAATATAAACAATGTTAAAAGCCATAAAAAATAATTATTGAAAATGTTTAATAGTTCGAGTTATTGATATGATTGAAAATGTGGACCCGGTCGATAACTTGGAGCTTACCCCACCTTCATCACATTACCTTCATCACATCACCTTCATCACATCACCTTCATCACATCACCTTCATCACATCACCTTCATCACATCACCTTCATCACATCACCTTCATCACATCACCTTCATCACATTACCTTCATCACATCACCTTCATCACATTACCTTCATCACATCACCTTCATCACATCACCTTCATCACATCACCTTCATCACATTACCTTCATCACATCACCTTCATCACATTACCTTCATCACATTACCTTCATCACATCACCTTCATCACATTACCTTCATCACATTACCTTCATCACATCACCTTCATCACATCACCTTCATCACATCACCTTCATCACATCACCTTCATCACATCACCTTCATCACATTACCTTCATCACATCACCTTCATCACATCACCTTCATCACATCACCTTCATCACATCACCTTCATCACATCACCTTCATCACATTACCTTCATCACATCACCTTCATCACATCACCTTCATCACATTACCTTCATCACATCACCTTCATCACATCACCTTCATCACATCACCTTCATCACATCACCTTCATCACATCACCTTCATCACATTACCTTCATCACATCACCTTCATCACATCACCTTCATCACATCACCTTCATCACATCACCTTCATCACATCACCTTCATCACATCACCTTCATCACATTACCTTCATCACATCACCTTCATCACATTACCTTCATCACATCACCTTCATCACATCACATTACCTTCATCACATCACCTTCATCACATCACCTTCATCACATCACATTACCTTCATCACATCACCTTCATCACATCACCTTCATCACATCACATTACCTTCATCACATCACCTTCATCACATCACATTACCTTCATCACATCACCTTCATCACATCACCTTCATCACATCACATTACCTTCATCACATCACCTTCAAATTAACGAATCCGTTCACTCTTTACCAGCTATACAACCAATGACTGTGAATGGGAAGGAATGGAGTGAATGGGAAGGAATGGGAAGGAATGGGGTGAATGGGCAGGAATGGGGTGAATGTGGAGGAATGGGGTGAATGAGGAGGAATTGGGTGAATGAGGAGGAATGGGGTGAATGTGGAGGAATGGGTCAATGTAGAGGAATGGGGTGAATGTGGAGGAATAGGTGAATGTAGAGGAATGGGGTGAATGAGGAGGAATGGGGTGAATGAGGAGGAATGGGGTGAATGAGGAGGAATGGGGTGAATGAGGAGGAATGGGGTGAATGAGGAGGAATGTGGTGAATGAGGAGGAATGGGGTGAATGAGGAGGAATGGGGTGAATGAGGAGGAATGGGGTGAATGAGGAGGAATGGGGTGAATGAGGAGGAATGGGGTGAATGTGGAGGAATGGGTGAATGTAGAGGAATGGGGTGAATGGGGAGGAATGGGGTGAATGGGGAGGAATGGGGTGAATGAGGAGGAATGGGGTGAATGAGGAGGAATGGGGTGAATGAGGAAGAATGGGGTGAATGGGGAGGAATTGGGTAATACTGTATGAAAGGGTGTTATTACATTTCTATTTATTTATTGCTGTTTTTAATAATGTACAGCCAATGGTAATTTTTTTTAATTTATGCATTACTAATGATATACAGTATAATAATAAAAGGGAAACCTTCATATAGGCTTGAATTAATTGTTTCTTTCTTTAAAATGTATATTGCATTAGGAAATCACTGTTAAAATTGTTATGAATTTTATTTCAATAAAGATCATTATTATTATATTCTCAATTAGATGCAATATTCATTTTCTTAAGTTTGGTTTCTATTATGAATATGTCTCTTTTTTATATTATTTAATTGACATATGCATAAAATATACACTTTCAAAGAGAAAGAATGGCGGGCGTATTTGAATGTTCCTTGGCGTAGTTAGCTTATCATTATAGATCTTATATTGTGTTATTCAATGCTGTCTCATGGCTTATGACCATTAACTTGTGTCATTCTCTAAACAAACGTACTTAATCTCTGCACTGGGCACACATCAAAACTCTTTATAGTTTTAATCATAAAATTTACGATCGTTTTCATGTACTTATAATCTTTTTTGTGAGTGGAATGTGATATTAAATGTGAATTCAGTTTGCTCTCTATTCACTAAATTGAGTTGCTTTCATGTTTATTCTTTGCTTTACAAAATAGCACATTGAGTAACTCACTAATATTCACCTTTTTTAGGGGTAATTAACCTTTTTCCCCATATGAATCATATCTAATGGGTCATCAATTTATGCTTTGAAACAATTTATTACGTGAGTTGGTTGGACTTTATTCATGTTTTCGCGTGTGTCAAAACAACTATGACGTGGTGTGTCATCAAACATTAGTTAATTCAATTCTTTTTATGGATTGAATCAACTTACTATGAGAGTTAAAAGTTACTTTTTTGAGAATTTTAACGTATGTTGTAACAACTATGACAGAGTGTATTGTAGTAACTCACAAAGACTGTATAAATTAACTTACTATGAATGTTGGCTCTATTCTTTTTTAAGTTCAGGTGTGAGTCAAAACAACTATTTTTGTTTTAACCAACGTAATATAACAACTTTTAAGTAGTACCTGCAACTCACCACGTAGGTAGGGGTAAAATAAACCATTCATATAAGTTAAAACAAATCAAATTAGATTTGATTCAACCAATCCTCTCTGTTTGTAGAGGGATTCTATTGCCCCACCATAACTTTCTCTCTGGGATACAATGTCTGCCATTTGGCTAATACAATACCTACAGGTAGTGTGATTCGAGTTCTGTTTGGTAAATATTCTTATGCTACAGGTGGAGTCAATGGGTTTGGCAAAGCAGAATTTTTTTATTTTCGTTGTCTAGATTATAATTGGTAATAGTTTTATAAAATTCTATCAAAGTTTATTTTGATGAATTAATTTCTAAATCTGAAAAGAAGGTAAATTTATACAAGTTACTCATAAATAAAGAAAACCAGCCGCGAAAAAATCAGTCTTGCCAAACGCATTAAACACACCTGTATACCTAATGATATAAAGCTAATTAAACTTATTAGTAATATTAGTATATGTCTATTTTCAGAAAGCCTTTATTCCAAATATTGACCAAAATTTCGAATATTTTCCATCTTATTTTTTCATGTCAACATTCAATATTGTGCACTAATTTGATTAGATTTTTGATTTCTCCTATAAACAATTTTTCTCCTTCCAATATATTTTTTTAATGTTCCTCAAATCAATGAAGTTGATATCTGATTCAATTACATTAGTTTCATAATCTTTGTATTTTTTCTTATATTTATTTTTTCTCCTAAATCTTTTGGGCGAAGAGAAGTTTTTGTATGTTTTAGTTGCCTAAGAATTCGTGACTGAGAGGCGTCAGTGTTGCCACCTTATTGAGTCTTTGACTCGCTGTAGTAGCGACACAAGAGTCTTGCCTTCACTGCAGTCTGTCGTTATCACTTCTAATCTATAAAACTTTGCATTGTTCCCAAAAACAAATGCAACATAACTCATGCATCAAAAAAACAGACGCCAGTTTATTCTTCATCAAATTACTTTGAATATTTTCATCACGAAATACCAAAAATGAGTTGAATTAAATTTTAATCATTTTGTATAGTTTTTTGTGCGTTTTCTTTTGGCATTATTATGCATTAATTTTACCTAATCCAAGACTGAAAGGTTTGATAGTCTTTTGCCAAGCTATAAAGTGGAGAGAGAAACCATGAAGTATTATTCTAATTCCACCACAAATAGGCTACATTATATCATCCTACCTTAAGACTTTAACTAGCAAACAATATACACATACACGTGTTTATGAATGCTTATTATGATACTTGAAGTTGGTTGCAGTGTGCGATATTTATTGTATAGTTGTGGTGAGTGTAAATTATGGCCCTTACTTAGCACCACTATATATAGATACCAATCAGCATAGATTCAAAAAAGTAATTTGAATTAGCCGTACCTGAGGCAGAGGCAAATTACCCACAGTTGCACCGACACACAGTAACATGCAAATCACTATGACGCTAATTTGACGTGCGTCAGGAGCTAAAAACAGAGACGATGAAAGGAAAGAAGATTGCAATAAGTGGATTTGCAGGAGAGCCATTTAGTTGATTGCACTAAGTGGAGGGATGTGGAGGGGGTGTGGAGGGATATGGAGGGGGTGTGGAGGGATGTGGAGGGGGTGTGGAGGGATGTGGAGGGGGTGTGGAGGGATGTGGGGGGGGGGGGGTGTGCAGGGGATGTGGAGAGAAGTGGAGGGAAATGGAGGGGCTATGGCGGGGCTCTGGAGGGGGTACGTGGAAGAGGTGTGGAGACGATGTGGAGGGATATAGAGGCTATGTGCGCTAAATGGAGGATTGTAATTTATTATTGGGAAAAATCTTTTGCTTTTTACAAAATAACCGAAGTAAAACCACTTGTGCAGAATCTTGATGAAATTTGTGTAATTATAAAATAATTATTACTTGCATATATTTTGTAATTTGCACATTCTGAAAGTCGATAATGACGACTTTTTGTAAACAAACCGGTATATATTTTTAGAATCCACTGATTTCAGATTCAGCTGTGGATTCTGTTTCCTATTTTTGAGGAATTTAGATTTACTTTATAGATTTCCTTATCGATGATCTAAATATTAGATTACTCCTTTTACCTAATAAATTAATGTACATGAGCAATGCACATGTTAGATATGTATTAGCTCTTGACAAGTGAAGACAGTTTATGCAATCTATTTGATCTGTTAATATTGATTGAATACTATTAGATATGGTGAATACTTACCTAGGGTGAATACTTAGCTAGGGTAGATACTTAGCTATGGTGAATACTAAGCTAGGGTGAATACATAGCTATGGTGAATACTTACCTAGGGTAAATACTTAGCTAGGGTGAATACTTAGCTAGGGTGAATACTTAGCTATGGTGAATACTTACCTAGGGTGAATACTTAGCTAGGGTGAATACTTAGCTATGGTGAATACTTACCTAGGGTGAATACTTAACTAGGGTAGATACTTAGCTATGGTGAATACTAAGCTAGGGTGAATACATAGCTATGGTGAATACTTAGCTAGGGTGAATACTTAGCTATGGTGAATACTTACCTAGGGTGAATACTTAGCTAGGGTAGATACTTAGCCATGGTGAATACTTAGCTAGGGTGAATACTTAGCTATGGTGAATACTTAGCTAGGGTGAATACTTAGCTAGGGTGAATACTTAGCTAGGGTAGATACTTAGCTATGGTGAATACTTAGCTAGGGTGAATAATTAGCTAGAGTAGATACTTAGCTATGATGAATACTTAGCTAGTGTGAATACTTAGCTATGGTGAATACTTAGCTAGGGTAAATACTTAGCTAGGGTAGATACTTAGCTATGGTGAATACTTAGCTAGGGTAGATACTTAGCTAGGGTAGATACTTAGCTATGGTGAATACTTAGCTAGGGTGAATACTTAGCTATGGTGAATACTTAGCTAGGGTGAATACTTAGCTAGGGTAAATACTTAGCTATGGTGAATACTTAGCTATGGTGAATACTTAGCTATGGTGAATACTTAACTAGGGTGAATACTTACCTAGGGTGAATACTTAGCTAGGGTAGATACTTAGCTAGGGTGAATACTTAGCTAGGGTGAATACTTAGCTATGGTGAATACTTAGCTAGGGTAGATACTTAGCTAGGGTGAATACTTAGCTATGGTGAATACTTAACTAGGGTGAATACTTACCTAGGGTGAATACTTAGCTAGGGTAGATACTTAGCTATAGGGTGAATACTTAGCTAGGGTAGATACTTAGCTAGGGTAGATACTTAGCTAGGGTGAATACTTAGCTATGGTGAATACTTAACTAGGGTGAATACTTACCTAGGGTGAATACTTAGCTAGGCTGAATACTTAGCTAGGGTAGATACTTAGCTATAGTATGAATACTTAACTAGGGTAGATACTTAGCTAGGGTAGATATTTAGCTAGGGTGAATACTTAGCTATGGTGAATACTTAACTAGGGTGAATACTTACCTAGGGTGAATACTTAGCTAGGGTAGATACTTAGCTATAGGGTGAATACTTAGCTAGGGTAGATACTTAGCTAGGGTAGATACTTAGCTAGGGTGAATACTTAGCTATGGTGAATACTTAACTAGGGTAGATACTTAGCTAGGGTGAATACTTAGCTATGGTGAATACTTAACTAGGGTGAATACTTAGCTAGGGTAGATACTTAGCTATAGGGTGAATACTTAGCTAGGGTAGATACTTAGCTAGGGTGAATACTTAGCTAGGGTGAATACTTAGCTAGGGTGAATACTTAGCTAGGGTAGATACTTAGCTATAGGGTGAATACTTAGCAAGGGTAGATACTTAGCTAGGGTAGATACTTAGCTAGGGTGAATACTTAGCTAGGGTAGATACTTAGCTAGGGTGAATACTTAGCTATGGTGAATACTTAACTAGGGTGAATACTTACCTAGGGTGAATACTTAGCTAGGGTAGATACTTAGCTATAGGGTGAATACTTAGCTAGGGTAGATACTTAGCTAGGGTAGATACTTAGCTAGGGTGAATACTTAGCTATAGTGAATACTTAACTAGGGTGAATACTTACCTAGGGTGAATACTTAGCTAGGGTGAATACTTAGCTAGGGTAGATACTTAGCTATAGGGTGAATACTTAGCTAGGGTAGATACTTAGCTAGGGTAGATATTTAGCTAGGGTGAATACTTAGCTATGGTGAATACTTAACTAGGGTGAATACTTACCTAGGGTGAATACTTAGCTAGGGTAGATACTTAGCTATAGGGTGAATACTTAGCTAGGGTAGATACTTAGCTAGGGTAGATACTTAGCTAGGGTGAATACTTAGCTATGGTGAATACTTAACTAGGGTAGATACTTAGCTAGGGTGAATACTTAGCTATGGTGAATACTTAACTAGGGTGAATACTTAGCTAGGGTAGATACTTAGCTCTAGGGTGAATACTTAGCTAGGGTAGATACTTAGCTAGGGTGAATACTTAGCTAGGGTGAATACTTAGCTAGGGTGAATACTTAGCTAGGGTATATACTTAGCTAGGATGGTATCTGAGAGATCATCTTAGCGGGCTGATACGTTCCTTCATTTGAATAATGATTGGAACTTTGATAGACTTTGTAGATACCGTCTGAGAATATTGAACATGGTGATAACATTGAACATGGTGAGAACATTGAACATGGTGATAACATTGAACATGGTGAGAACATTGAACATGGCGAGAACATTGAACATGGTGATAACATTGAACATGGTGAGAACATTGAACATGGTGAGAACATTGAACATGGTGAGAACATTGAACATGGCGAGAACATTGAACATGGTGAGAACATTGAACATTGTGATAACATTGAACATGGTGAGAACATTGAACATGGTGAGAACATTGAACATGGTGAGAACATTGAACATGGTGATAACATTGAACATTGTGATAACATTGAACATGGTGAGAACATTGAACATGGTGAGAACATTGAACATGGTGATAACATTGAACATGGTGAGAACATTGAACATGGTGAGAACATTGAACATGGTGAGAACATTGAACATGGTGAGAACATTGAACATGGTGAGAACATTGAACATTGTGATAACATTGAACATGGTGAGAACATTGAACATGGTGAGAACATTGAACATGGTGATAACATTGAACATGGTGATAACATTGAACATGGTGATAACATTGAACATGGTGAGAACATTGAACATGGTGAGAATATTGAACATGGTGAGAACATTGAACATGGTGAGAACATTGAACATGGTGAGAACATTGAACATCGTGAGAACATTGAACATGGTGATAACATTGAACAGGGTGATAACATTGAACATGGTGAGAACATTGAACATGGTGAGAACATTGAACATGTTGGGGACATCATCCTAAAGTTATTTTTCTTTTTTGGTTTATTACTTTTTTTAATGTTGCAATCGAAGGTGTATCGCATATATTGTTTCATTGTTGCACATCACCTAAAGTTTATGTGGTAAAATGAACACAATAAACATTATTTCTTTAACTGGTCAAAAAGATCTAATTCGTAAAGTACTTCTAATGAAAATGAATTAAATGAATAAAAAAAGACTTGACACAAATACAATTATTTCTATATTGACCATTATATTTTTTGCATAATAATCACCAAGGTGTATAATTTTCTATAATGGAGAGTTTATCAGTTCAATTATATATTTCTTGAAAGATGATTCCCGATTAGTTAATTACAGTGTCTGACTGAGAGTTGACAGGATAATTGATTTAAATTTATTCCCAACACTCATGCTTTTTTACTATGCAAAGAACAAATTGATTCAACTATGGTGGCGAGTGATAAGAATGGGCAGATATCTTATATAGAGTTTAATAATGCCAACTTACTCATTTGAAAGCTTTTTTCTTCAAAATCTTGCTCATTATATTTGTACTTACTTTATTATTAGTTAAAGTTGAGTATGACTTTATTTTTGTATAGTTGTTACCCTAAAATATTGAGCCAATAAAATAATATGAGAAATAAACTATAGTATCACTTTTTCTTTTAAAGTTTTTAAATTGTAATATAAATTTATCAAAAAAAGAGAACGTAGTATATTTCAGCAGAATATTTCTTACCTAGTGATGAATTGATATCAGAAAATAGAAAAGAAGATCAATTTCCAACTTAAGTATAAGTACTTCATTTCAAGAGCTTTCTAATCGAATGGAAATGTATCTCTATAATTGACATTATTTCGCGTCACGCATTCCTTATTTAAACATTTTGAAATGAAGAACAGTTAGAATTGTCTACATATAAATATATGTCTGAACCAGTAGTAATGCCAATTGGGAATCATCTGCAAGACAGGTAGATTGGTGGTTGTCACTTATTCATGCTCTCGCAGAACCCCTCTCATCCGACCTCTGTTTACTACTGCCTAGCATTATATAGTTAGTTGCGAGCTGATGTAAAAGAGTCGAGGCTTAATTCTTCCTTTGGAGATGACGAAACTTCCACAACTTTGTAGGTAAGTCGTGAGTGCAATTTTATTTATAGGGGATAGCTTTCGTGAAACCTAAGATACAATTTGCAGTATAAAAAACTTGGTGTGACGCCGTGTCTTTTACATTGTCTACTTATGATTAAGTTTAAACAGGGTTGCGCTGCAAAATTGGGATTTCTTTCATTTACTTTGAAATTTCATGGAAAAAGGATCATTTTAAAATATATTTCTTTTTTCCCTACAATCTATTACACAATAATTCCAATGCGATAAACTTTCGCTGTGATGATTTTGGAGATGCTCTGAGGAAAATATCTGTGCACAACTCCTCTTTATTTCATCGGCACAAAGATTCCGGAATCCCCTTCGAATGACTGTCAAGAGATAGTTAACATTACGGTGTGAATTAACGTCCCACTGTTTGCCAACCGTAGCAAACATTCAGATCTGGAGAGTAACTACGCCAGATTTTCTTGAGAATAAACAAAGGGAAGGAAAATTTGGAGTTATTTTGACCCAAGCAATGGCGTAGAATCTTGAACACACGTAACTTTAGTAGCTACGTAGTTTCTACGAATCCAAGGAATCAAAAAATCTTTCAGAAACTTCATATACTTTACTGTGTTGATGTTAAGTCCAGTCAGCTTGATTGAAATGAGGAGGCATCCCCTTGCCATCACTTGTCACGTGTGAAAAAATCTTCACAAAACCAGGAATTTACTGTGCATTACAGGAGCAACATCTGAAGAATCACAGGCAATAACTCGCGTGTTCAAGAGATTTTACAACCTCATCAACAATGAACTTTTTCTCATCCACAAAGGTGGGAACATTTTCTCATATGTTCTGGAGATTATTGAAAAAAAATTGGGCTGGCATTGCTTCTTTTGACTAGTTTTGACATCGACTGCTTTGGGTCTGCCTTCAACAACTTTTTCAGTCTTACTAAAAAACATTTGGTTCACTTTCGATCATTTAAAGGACTATGGCGACTTCCTTCAACTTTACCCTCGGCATCAAACTTGGCCACGACTCGATAAACTGGCGTCTTTGCGTAGCCAGTGCTCCAAATGTCCGGAAGAGTTTTGCATATTATCAATAGTGCTAATTACCTTTGCAAATTGCAGAAGGTTATGTTTTGGTCAGCATTTATTTATTTGTAATCTTGTTATTCAGCATAACTCAAATAATATTTATCCAAATTACCTGAAATTTGGCGAGATGATTGGTCAATATCCAGAAACCAATTAGTTAGTTTTAAGGAACGATCGGGTCAAAGGTCAAGGTCATTTATTATTCAATAACTCAAAAGGTATTCAACATTATTGCCTGAATTGGTTGAGATTGCAAGTTTATTATCTACGAACCAGTTTATTAGATTTTAGGAGCGTTAAGGTCAAAGGTCAAGGTCATTTATAACTCAAGATTTATTGGATGGTCAAGGTCATTTATAGCTTAAGATTTATTGGATGGATAAGGTCATTTATAGCTCAAGATTTATTGGATGGTCAAGGTCATTTATAAGCCGCGACGAAAGTATGCGCTCCATGAGTGCCCTATTTCTAGTTCTACCATTTTTAACGAAGCCTTTCTAAATATCATTATGCTATCTTTCAGATAGTGGTTTAAAGTTATCTGATCAACAGAGGAATATAGTTAGAAAAATGTGTGAACTACAAAATAGTCCCAATTTTCCTGCGGAACCCTGTATAATATTTTTTCTCTATCATTTCAGAGATAAATATCATAACGCAAACCGTTATATTTTCAAATGATTATTTAGAATTATAAAAGCTAAATATTTTCTCGATGAATTATAAGTTAAGAATAAGTTTTAGATAGATTCAGTATTCAGAAACTTGAGCAAAATCTTATCATCATTCAGATTATCGTCTGGGGGGGGGGGGGGGGGAGGGGTATTTTTGTTAACTAGTTTATTCCTACAGTTCAGTAGTCTTTTATTAGTTTATTCCTACAGTTCAGTAGTCTTTTATTAGTTTATTCCTACAGTTCAGTAGTCTTTTATTAGTGTATTCCTACAGTTCAATAGTCTTTTATTAGTTTATTCCTACAGTTCAGTAGTCTTTTATTAGTTTATTCCTACAGTTCAGTAGTCTTTTATTAGTTTATTCCTACAGTTCAGTAGTCTTTTATTAGTTTATTCCTACAGTTCAGTAGTCTTTTATTAGTTTATTCCTACAGTTCAGTAGTCTTTTATTAGTTTATTCCTACAGTTCAGTAGTCTTTTATTAGTGTATTCCTACAGTTCAATAGTCTTTTATTAGTTTATTCCTACAGTTCAGTAGTCTTTTATTAGTTTATTCCTACAGTTCAGTAGTCTTTTATTAGTTTATTCCTACAGTTCAGTAGTCTTTTATTAGTTTATTCCTACAGTTCAGTAGTCTTTTATTAGTTTATTCCTACAGTTCAGTAGTCTTTTATTAGTTTATTCCTACAGTTCAGTAGTCTTTTATTAGTTTATTCCTACAGTTCAGTAGTCTTTTATTAGTTTATTCCTACAGTTCAGTAGTCTTTTATTAGTTTATTCCTACAGCTCAGTAGTCTTTTATTAGTTTATTCCTACAGTTCAGTAGTCTTTTATTAGTTTATTCCTACAGTTCAGTAGTCTTTTATTAGTTTATTCCTACAGTTCAGTAGTCTTTTATTAGTTTATTCCTACAGTTCAGTAGTCTTTTATTAGTTTATTCCTACAGTTCAGTAGTCTTTTATTAGCTTATTCTCACAGTTCGGTAGTTAGTCTTTTATTAGTTTATTCCTACAGTTCGGTAGTTAGTCTTTCATTAGTTTTTTGCTACAGTTCGGTACAGTCTTTTATTATAGTATATTCCTACAGTTCGGTAGTCTTAAATTCATAGAGTTCGATAGTCTTTTATTAGTTTATGCTTACAGTTTGTTAGTCTTTTATTAGTTTATGCTTACAGTTTGTTAGTCTTTTATTAGTTTATGCTTACAGTTTGTTAGTCTTTTATTAGTTTATGCTTACAGTTTGTTAGTCTTTTATTAGTTTATGCTTACAGTTTGTTAGTCTTTTATTAGTTTATGCTTACAGTTTGTTAGTCTTTTATTAGTTAATGCTTACAGTTTGTTAGTCTTTTATTAGTTTATTCTAACAGTTCGGTAGTCTCTTATTCCTTCAGTTCGATAGTCTTTTATTCATATAGTTCGGTAGTCTCTTATTCCTACAGTTCGGTAGTCTCTTATTCCTACAGTTCGGTAGTCTCTTATTCCTACAGTTCGGTAGTCTCTTATTCCTACAGTTCGGTAGTCTCTTATTCCTACTGTTCGGTAGTCTCTTATTCCTACAGTTCGGTAGTCTCTTATTCCTACAGTTCGGTAGTCTCTTATTCCTACAGTTCGGTAGTCTCTTATTAGTTTATTCTTACAGTTCGGTAGTCTCTTATTCCTACAGTTCGGTAGTCTCTTATTCCTACAGTTCGCAGTAGTCTTCTCTCAGTTTATTTCTTTACATTTTTTATTCGTTTATTTTACTCATCATTTTAGCCAATGTCAATAAGAGAAATATTCATTCGCTTTTTATTTCATTAATAAGCTAAGTACGTAATTAGAATTTAGTTGAGAATCTACTATTTCTCAGTTTCTTTACTTTATTCAAATATTATCATTTTTATAGTTATTTTAAGGATAACAAAAATAATACTATCAATCGAACAGAATATAAATTTATTTTAAAGTTTCCTATCACATATTGGATTATTGCACCGAGATAATAAAAAACAATTCTATTCATAAATAAAATAAGTAAATCATAATAATGCTATGATATTCAATCTCTGGGAGAAGGCAATAATTATTCACTGAAACGGGAAATTGAACAAGAAATCACAAGCTTTAAATCGCTATTAAAATCACTAAAATGTATAACAGATAACATACTAAAACAAACAGATAAAATGAAACAAAATATATTAACTTCAGATAAATGTGCTATGTACAACATTAACTATATAAGCGTCATTGGCGATCCTTCCTGTTGATTTAATCTTAAATTACGTAACTTATGGCAATAAGGAGAGAAGCACCGGAACTGAGGCTAGCGACTTGCCCTCTGATTTAAACCTTAGAAATAACCCAACCTTCGATACCTTCCTTTGTAACTTTCAGCAGAGTGAGTATTGGTAGATGTTGTTCCCTCAACATCTCAACCGAGATGTTGAGGGAACAATTATTGGAGAGCAAATAGGGCAAAGGCACTATCCAATGTACAAGTTTCCCCCAGTCGTATCAGGTAAAGGTTCAATCTACCACTTAGACCCAAACTCTTCAGTAATTACACTTACTCTATCTCCAATTATTCACCTTCTACTCCCAAGTGTTAGATAGATTCTTTAACTTACTCACCCTTCAATTTAAGAACAAATTAAGATGGGAATATTTAGGTTCTCAATTTGTAACATATCGATAGTTTCATCTTTAAGGTGTTATCTTACATAAAGAAGGTTCAATAATCTAATGTATCTTAAAATATAAAAATGTTTACGGCGACAATTGTTACCACTACTAAAACTTACCGCAGTAAAACACAGCAAACAAATCGCTTAAAATATTACTGCGGTAATTACATAAAAGGCATTAAACTGTGTTTTTGAGTGAAATTTTACCCAATAAAATCTTTGACCCAAGTTACGAGTTTTTGAAAGCATGAAAATTTTAATTCATAACAAAAGCAAGTCAACAATCTTTAACTTATTGTAATAAGAAGTTGCTTAGAAATGTTAAAAAATGTTTTGTATTTGAGAGAAAAGAAATCCTATAACCAATAATAACAGTTCGTCTCATTTGAATCATGACATGAAATAAAAACCTTCATGTGAGGTTATTTCCAAAGATCTGAACACTGTTATCAAATAAGAAATAGCATTCCTCTCTTTGTGAAGTACTGACATTACTTATAAACAAAATTTATGTTATTATTCACAGTCTGATTTTCTCCAGCAGAATCACGAGCACGAAGATAGTCGCATACTCAGTTCAAAATTCCCATTGGAAATATCTGATTCTACTTCCTACTAACAAGTTTGAAACACTAGATTAACGTTTCGTTCACATAAATATATTGATCATCAACTCCCCAATAATCTAAATAGATGAAAAGTTAAGCATGCTAGCTTTTCCCTAAGTTCTTCCCTGTGATGTACAGTCTAAAGAAACTGCCTTACTGTATCTTAATATTCTCTAGTGCCTCTTCATGTGCAGAGAGAGGTGATCTGATCGAGAGAAAGATCTCTGACAGAGCTGACATTTGAAAGGTTTCTGACCGGTGTGTTTGCGATAGTGTCTCGTGAGTTCATCCGATCTCGCAAATCTCCAGAGACATCCTTCCCAGGTACACTGATATGGTTTCTCTCCTGAAAAAAATTATGAACCAAAATCAACATAAACTCAAAACAGACTATAGAAAGATAATGATTACCAATGAATTCATGTTTATGAAATTGAAGTAGCCGTTTAATTACCTGTATGTGTTCTTTTGTGAGCCTTCAAATGTGAACTCTTCGTGTACACTTTAGTGCAGCCAACAAAATCACATTTATGCACTTTTCTCCTTCGAAGAGCTTCGTTATAGTCTGCATGAGTTGGAGGTGGTCTTGCAGAAGGACGTGATGGTCCTGTGGCTGCATTTGTGTTCATCGAACTAGTATTTAATGATTCTGAAGAAGAATTCATTGAAGTTTCTGCTGAAGTTGTCGTTGGACTATTAGGTATTGTACAACTTGGTGTACTAGAAGACAAAGAACTAGACCCTGAGATGGATGGGGCACTAGATGGTGAGCCAGCTGCTGTTATAGAGGTTGTGGATGGGGATGACAAACTAGTGGGTGAGGATGGAGGGGAACTTGAGCTGACATTCGGTCTCCGAGGTCCATACAGCGCCCTAAAGAGTAGAAAATTATAGGTTTAAACAAAATTAATTCAAATTAATCATTTAAAAAAATATATACAAAAAGGGTGAGTGTGCAAAATAAATAATATATATATATAGTTACTCACATTGACGCTTCCCGTATCATTTGCAGAGAGAAGAAGGGAGAAGTTCCTCCTCGCAATGCTTGTTCTATTTGAGGGTTCATCGGATCAATCGAATTTAACTGAGCATCTGTTAATAAATGACACATTCATGTTTTTATTTGAATAAAGATACAAAGGAATAAACCAGTTTTAGCTTAAAAAATTGCAAGCCTTACCTGCGTTTCCTTTATGATCAAGACCAGCTAACGGTAAGTGAAGTCCTGTTGCATGAAGATGTGCAAATTGAAGTGGAAGGTGAGGAGAATTATCTTTCATCATTGCGGCAATAGCTTCAGGTGACAGATGAGGAGTTGGAATAGTTAAGCCGGGAGGTAATTGGGGATTGGCAATCGAAGATAACACCAATGAATCCGTTAGACTATTGGGAATTATTCGTTGTAAATTAGGTATTGAGTGCGGTAAAGGTATTTGATGGGGTTCGCTGACGGTGAACTGATTTGGTATTGGACTTCTAGAAGAGGGAATATTTGAATTTTGTATTGTGGAGGGCAGTATTTGTGATGATATTATTGTACCAGAATAAGATGGGCAATTTACAGTTGCAGGATGAGCCTCTTGTTTAATTTCAGAATTAGTTGTGGAATAGAAATTATGGTTTGTTGTTGTCTGAATAGGCGACAGCAAAGGAGGCTTTGTGAGGTGTTTGGTGATATCTGCAGATGTTCTTGGAATGTGCATTGCGGAATTATTAACGGATGGGGTATTAGGAGGTGACGTGTAACTCAAACTTGGGTTGATTTTGAATGCATTGTAAAGGTTCTTAACGACAGATGGATTACTAACAAGATAGTGACTAGAAAAAGGTACAGACACACCATACTGGCAACTTGAAGGAAGGTTTGGGATAAATGTGAAAGAGGGCTTGACTAATTTATCGGCGGATAATTCTTCACTCTTTATATCTTGTACATTTATATTATTATTATTCTCTCTATTATTATTCCCGTGTACAACGAGAGGGAGAGGTAATTGTGGCTGTGGAATATGATAAGAAGACGGTTCTGACTTCAAATGATCAGTTTTATGTTCGGCAGACACAGTTTCTATTCTTATCTTCACACTCAGATCCACTGGTTCTATTTGCTCAGGAGGAAGTTCCGCCTGAGATGGAAAGAAGAAGTTTTATATTTGATACATCTTCTATACTAGTGGTAAGGTGTTTCCTATCATTGTTATACGTAACATTTTATTAATTTTACTCACCTCCTTAGTCATCGTACACGAGTGCATGGAGACGGGATGCAGTTCGGGGACCATCAGCCTGTGGGTGGTTGGAGGTACAGAGCCCCCACTACTCCCAATATTACACAAAAAATCTGCAAAGGAGAAAAAAAAAGAGAGTTAGCCTTTTAGTATCAATATCAATTTCAAAAAAATGAAACTGATTATTCAACAGAATAAATTTCTTGTATTTAACTTTAATAACAAATTATTGAATTAAAATAATGACCAACATTTACATATGAGATATAGTAATAGTACACAATTATAAGTAGTTAATACTGGTTTTGTTGATGTTTTGTTCACTTTCATTTGATATTGCATGCACATTCAAACGTGTCTGATTTATTATAAAAAACAGTGAAAGTGAAAATAGTTCCAAAAATACTGTCATTAAAAAAACGTCATATTGCTATTTACTCTTTCAACTTTGGATCAAGCGATTAATTTCATGAATGAGGTGTTAGAAAAACTCCTGACATACAATAAATCATCAATCCTTTCCTGGAAGCAACATCGCAAATCTCTTCCCACGGGAAAATAGATGACTGCAGACTTTTTCAGCTAAGTGGCTGAGTCTAAAAATTTCCTCATAATAGCAATCTGACTCGTACAAAGGTGGGCGTGACTGGACGTAATATTCAGTAAGACTTACGTAAATAAAGAAAATCGAGCAGCCGATAAAAATGTGACTATCATTGAAATCCTATTATCAGTTTTGTAATTATTTATTGGCGATAGATCAATTTAATCTCTAGATTCCAATATTAAAATAATAAGTTTTGTGACTATATACAATACATATTATACAGTAGCAAGGCGAGGGATACCTATTTTCTAATGAAAAACTCTCAAAATGAAGCCCTTTAACCCCACTAAATGATGTTTTGGTGCAGACTTTCTCTCTCTTCACTTGGCACATTGAAGTGTGAGAGGCACTCGCCCTATAGATCCTATCTGATGTTAATATAATTTTTCACTTTCCTCATCGCTTAACGTTTAAGAAAAGGCGACAGGTCGTTCATATTTTTCAAACTAAAAGCTCTAACCTTTCCAAATGGATTCTTTGTTATGAAACAAGGACCTTTTTATTGTTTTGCTCGTGACAAATGGGTTTGGATATAGACACGGCATCATTAGCCCCTCAATATTCATGGATGGCGTGCGTGAAATAAATTGTCCGATGAGTTTCAATATCATGATAGAGTGTTTCTTTGTGGTGTACCTAGATGATGTACCAAGATGAAACAGTTACAAGATGAAACAGTTACAAGATGAAACAGCTACAAGATGAAACAGTTACAAGATGATGTACCAAAATGAAACAGTTACAAGATGATGTATCAAAATGAAACAGTTACAAGATGATGTACCAAGATGAAACAGTTACAAGATGATGTACCAAGATGAAACAGTTACAAGATGATGTATCAAAATGAAACAGTTACAAGATGATGTACCAAGATGAAACAGTTACAAGATGATGTACCAAGATGAAACAGTTACAAGATGATGTACCAAGATGAAACAGTTACAAGATGATGTACCAAGATGAAACAGTTACAAGATGATGTACCAAGATGAAACAGTTACAAGATGATGTACCAAGATGAAACAGTTACAAGATGATGTACCAAGATGAAACAGTTACAAGATGATGTACCAAGATGAAACAGTTACAAGATGATGTACCAAGATGAAACAGTTACAAGATGGTGTACCAAGATGAAACAGTTACAAGATGATGTATCAAGATGAAACAGTTACAAGATGATGTACCAAGATGAAACAGTTACAAGATGATGTACCAAGATGAAACAGTTACAAGATGATGTACCAAGATGAAACAGTTACAAGATGATGTACCAAGATGAAACAGTTACAAGATGATGTACCAAGATGAAACAGTTACAAGATCATGTGATATATAGATAGTCCGGAAGTTTCCAGCTAATGTTTGAACATTACTTTAATTATAATCTCTTGAAGACTTCTTCATGAGTTTGCATTTTTGGCTCAAGTTTTTGAGAAAGCCAATCTATTCAGAAAATAAAATGAAATTATTTAATTACACAAGTAAATAAGAATAGTGTTATTGTAATTTCGAATTTTTCCTATAGTTTCATTTTAACATTGAATATGTACATATATATTGAAGAGTGAATATGTACTCGATAGTGAATGGCTGGGACTGAATATATAAATATATATATTTGAATTTGTCCCAGATTCACGATAGGATTATAAGATTTTATATTTATTTATTCAAAATATGAAATGTCATTCTGTATATTATTACAATATATTTCTCAGAATCTTCAATGGCAACAAATACATAGATAGGCTACTTTCAAAAGAATAATGGACTGTTCAGGAAGATACGAGTTAAAATACATTATCGTTGAGCCATCGATATAAAAAGAATATATCATTTGTATTGGGAAGGAAATGGAAGAAATTAATCCTTTACATCGCCGCAGAGAAAGAAAATAATATTAAAGATGGAGATGAGTTATTGACTAATATTTTTAACATAAAAATAAACTTTTTCTAATTATTGTCCATTTATTCGAAAATAGTTTGATGATCAGAATCAGGGATTTTAATTTATCTGACCGTTTCATTGATTTTTATGAAATAAACTCATACTGATATTCAAGAAGAAATAAACAAATGAATGATTTTTCGAAGGAGAGGAAAGTCAAGCCCCGATTGACACAGAATTGTATAGCATGCATCGTCTCACAGCTCCAAACATGATAAATGGTGAATTGTCAGATTCGTGAGCGATTCTCATGTCAGATAGACATGGGTAACAAAATAGAAGTGACAGCTGCCATGATTTAGTACAACCAAACACAGAGATTTAGTAACGTACAACCAAACACAGAGATTTAGTAACGTACAACCAAACACAGTGATTTAGTAACGTACAACCAAACACAGAGATTTAGTAACGTACAACCAAACACAGAGATTTAGTAACGTACAACCAACCACAGAGATTCACTAACGTACAACCAAACACAGAGATTTAGTAACGTACAACCAAACACAGAGATTTAGTAACGTACAACCAACCACAGAGATTCACTAACGTACAACCAAACACAGAGATTTAGTAACGTACAACCAAACACAGAGATTTAGTAACGTACAACCAAACACAGAGATTTAGTAACGTACAACCAAACACAGAGATTTAGTAACGTACAACAAAACACAGAGATTTAGTAACGTACAACCAAACACAGAGATTCACTAACGTACAACCAAACACAGAAATTCAGTAACGTACAACCAAACACAGAGATTTAGTAACGTACAACCAAACACAGAAATTCAGTAACGTACAACCAAACATACATCAGTATCTTCATGACCAATAAATGTTAGTATGACCCATAAATGTTTCACAGACTGCAATTGCAGTTGTAGAGAGCTATCGATATCTTTGTTGAACTATATAGCACTATTTATACTTCGTTAACTTGTCAAAGATAATCTTGACAATGGAAGCCTTTCTCTTGGTATGGCGTTACCGATGTTACGATGGAGTATCTTCTGAGTTTCGTTATAAGAGTGACAGTCCCTCAGGTCAAATGTTACTAACGCTTCTGCACGTTTTCTCGGTGTGTGGTCTAAATAGAGTTATAATTAGAGAAGCAGATGATACCCTTTGTAGTAAACTGTATATGGCTCCATACCTTCTATATTGAACATATCAATGAACAGAGCGTTAGATACTTCTGAATATTGAACACAGAGTGTCAGGTATATTGTCAAGATTTAGTCCAATTGTAGAAGAAAATAGAAAAAAGAATTTACTGAAAATTAAGATGTACAATAAGCATAATTCATTTAATCCATTGGAGATGAACCTTGATAAATTAATCATTGTATTAATACAAGGTTCCTCAAATAACGTTCACCCGTCGTGTAACTATTTAACAAACGTTTTTCTAGCGGAACTCTTCAGAGGAACTGACGGGGCATCATTCCAAGAGGAGGGTGCGGCTCCTTTGAGTTAATAAATAATGTGAATTTACAAGGCACGTTCTCGGGTCATTTGTCAGGCTGCATCTCCCATCCACAGCTCTTCCAAAATAAATGTCCTAATCAAATCTCAATGAGACAAATTGGCCCCTAATGAGAGACTTCAAATCTCACTGTTATGCCTGCCATTGCTTCTTTTCTTGGAAACATGAATAGGAAAATGTTTGAAGTTTGTTTTAATGAGATGTATTGAGGTTCACTTGCGAAGTTGCCACATTTCATTATAGCATAAAAAGTACAGAGTCATTGAATAGGCTTGGCGACACGTTGCAGGTCACAAGGTAAGTCCAATGAAGCATCTCTAATAAGCTCAAATTTGTGTTGAATTATTCCCCATTGTGAAGAAACTTTAGAGTAATTGACTATGAATTCAGTCGCATCGCCTCAGTTAGAGTCACTTCCACAGAGGAATAAACTAAAGAAACCTGGAAATGGTCGCTCGTTGGAGTAATTTGGGGCAGTAGACTTCGAGATTGGAAATTTATTCGCAGTTATGGCACTATTTTATTAGTCTTTGTACTGTTTATGTTGTGCTAATGGCACTTGAGTTGTTATTTAGAGCATAGATCAACACTTTCGAACTGACAAATTAGTTCAAGGGAATGACTAATTTATAGATCAATATTCAAGAGTTCTTCATTGAGATGACAATTGATTGAAATTAGACGAATTTACGATGCCACTTAATTCAGACGCTTTTGGTCGTTATGATTCTAATCAACTCCACAAACTACCTAATAACTTGAACAGTAAAAGAATTAGTTTTTCTTCATTTAATCATAGGGTTATATTAACATATAAACTTCACCATTATAAAAAACATAGACTTTTTGCCAGGTTATCCCAGTGTCCTTTGCATTACTATTGCTCATTGACTTCCATAGGAAAATGATTAAATATGCATTAACCACAATCTCCTCGATTAAAGCAAGTAATACAATTCTAATTCACGCTTGGTTAGACGCTAGAAAAGCTTTCGATTGCTCTCTAATAGGCATTTGCCGTGATATCTCTCTATCGATGCTGCTAATAACTGTCATCAGGAGAGTAACAGGACTAGGAAGACAGCACCACTAATAACAGTCATTGGCAGATGAGGCAGGCAGATGAGAAATGCTACTGCAGTACTGAATAGAACTGCAAAGTACTGCATAGAACTGCAAAGTACTGCTACTACAGTACTGCTACACTAACTGGATTATACTACAATACTGCACTCATAAGAAATAAAAAAAATTGTTTTAGCTATTTTTTCATTCATTCTTCAAAGTTCTTTTCTTCATTAATTGCGTACTTGCTTTCACAAACACATTGCCAAGTAATGAGAATTTGAAACCACACCGTGATACATTCACCACTTATTATAAATGCAAATATGGCAATTTAAATTAACAGTGAAAGTGTCCTTCTGAAGATGGAAGAGAGTGACACGGAGTGCCTACAACTACATACGGCACACCTACCTACATCAACATACGGCACACCTACCTACATCAACATACGGCACACCTACCTACATCAACATACGGCACACCTACCTACAACTACATACGGCACACCTACCTACATCCACATACGGCACACCTACCTACATCTACATACGCACACCTACCTACAACTACAAACGGCACACCTACCTACATCTACATACGGCACACCTACCTACATCTACATACGGCACACCTACCTACATCCACATACGGCACACCTACCTACATCTACATACGGCACACCTACCTACATCTACATACGGCACACCAACCTACATCTACATACAGCACACCTACCTACAGTACATACGGCACACCTACCTACAGTACATACGCCACACCTACCTACATCCACATACGGCACACTTACCTACATCTATATACGGCACACCTACCTACAGTACATACGGCACACCTGCCTACAGTACATACGGCACACCTACCTACAGTACATACGGCACACCTACCTTCAGTACATGAGGCACACCTACCTACAGTACAAATGGCACACCTACCTACAGTACATACGGCCCACCTACCTACAGTACTTACGGCACACCTATCTACATTTCATACGGCACACCTACTTACAGTACTTACGGCACATCTACCTACAGTACATACGGCACACCTAACTACAGAACATACGGCACACGCACATATAGTACATACGGCACACATACCTACAGAACATACGGCACACGTACATATAGCACATACGGCACACCTACCTACAGTACTTACGGCACATATACCTACAGTACATACGGCACACGTACCTACAGTACATACGGCACACGAACCTACAGTACATACGGCATACGTACCTACAGTACATACGGCACACGTACCTACAGTACATACGGCACACGTAGCTTCACAATTTTCATGTCTTTTTTGACATTTCAAATGGAGTACTGTAATTCTTTTTCATGTATATTTATTTGCTAAATCACTTCCAGAGAGTTAAATACAGAAAAAAGTTAACAAGTGTTCACTCTGAGGCAACTCCTCTTCTGTAGTTCCAGATTATCAATGTATATTTTTTGCCATTGATCAAAAGGCACTGCATTGAATTGTACCTAATAGAGCGCAAGCTATTCAAACAGCTCATTATAAAAGCGTGAAAGTTAGATAATGATGACAAGCTTCGACACGACTCCTCTTCAGGTAAACTGTGATGAAGCATAGAATTACATGAAAGCATAATTTGTAAGATCTCATCGTGTTTTAATTATCTCTCATACAGAGATAATTACCAATAACTTCATTTCAGAGATATTACAAAAGTAAATAGTACCAATCACGCAATATGAGGGGGTGGTACGGATTGCATTTCTCCCATTGGAAGGATGTGCTCACTGTATCACCTGCTAATTAAAGGTGTTTGCTCAGCAACTGAAGACTGTAGTATCTACAATAAGAGGGCACACACCATCACAATCTTTATAATAGATTACAAACTCTTACATTCACTGGAGTCTTTTATCTTGTCAGTGTCAACAAAATTGATCATGCTTCTATGAGGTCTTCAAAAAAGATAAACAACTTCCTTCTATGAATGTTCTTAATTGATCAGTGAACAAATTCATTACTGGTGGGACTATTAATCAAGTTAACCTCTTTTTCAGTCACTGATTGTCCATTGGAAATGATGTTATCACCCCTGCCAATGGCAGCAGAATTAAAATTAATGTGTTTGACTGGAAAGCTCTCGCTATACTATTGTCATCAC
Source organism: Caprella mutica (assembly GCA_947561585.1). Taxonomy (NCBI): domain Eukaryota; kingdom Metazoa; phylum Arthropoda; class Malacostraca; order Amphipoda; family Caprellidae; genus Caprella; species Caprella mutica. The sequence goes on from CANNZV010001080.1 coordinate 364,066, forward strand.
AAGAGAACCTAATAGTCTGCTGCAATAGTCAATTGCTATTATACTTACAATGTGGTACGATTTTCTTATTTTCATTCGAGATATCACATACAGTATTTTGTTTCAAATTATTTTTTATTATTTCTCTACAAAAGAGCGGACCATAATTAATCATCAAAATATGTTCACTTTCGTGAAGTTGGTATTAACTTGTAATTTGATCATTTATATCAAAACCAACAAATTCTATAAATTACAGAAGTACTAATTAATAATATTATTACTTATAATTTGCAGTGGAACCTGTATATCCCATTAAACTGACCTCACCGCTAAAATGACTGCATGTGCTTACCTGTAGTTTATTTTAATAATTTACACCTTATGCTACTCTTGCATTGTTCTGGAGATTACATACAAACATCAAGGAAGTGGGTAAAATGTATTTACATATAAAAAGATACATGCTTTTGCCAATATTTATTTAGATGAAGATAATTTTTTTGACTCATAACTATCTTAAATTCTTCATCGCAAATAATATCGAATGAATAAATTAAAACGAGTAAAAAATATTAATTAAAAAGGACTATAACTTCGTTACTTGCAATTAAATGCATATATTATTGTATTTAATATCTTTTTAGTGTTACATTAATAGTTTTAATTCATTTAACTTTCAGTATTTCGTTTGCACTTTAAATCGAATTATTAATTTATCTAAAATTCTGTCTAATACATTTATTTATTCTTATATTTTTTTCGTACTATTAGAATCTATTTAATATTCTAATTAGCCTAACACTGAATATTACACGTCCATTATCAATTACAAATGAAGACACTGAACGTTCCTAATTATATTTACTTTAAATCGTCCAAAGGGCATGCGCTATTAATAGTAACAAATTAGCATCTTTATCACTGTGATAGTCTACTGCAGCTACTTGCAGCTCCTTTAGCCATTATTATAAAGACTGGACAAACTCTTCCTATCTCAGGTAGAAACTTCTTTAATCCAAAAGTCACTAAAAAGTATCACAAAAGTCCAAAATTGCACACAAAACATAGAATTTAATTGAAACCAGTTCCAAGAGATTATCGTACTATACTTAGTATAAAATTACCACATTTTGCAACTAGTTTATTGTCCAGAGAATTATAGGAAGTCAAAATAAATAACTCTTTCCATATTGACCTCAAAGTGTTTGAGGAAAAAATAGAAAATATTAGAAATTTAATTTAATTGACCAACCAAATTCTCATAAATTTTACGAAAGGAAAATTACAATAGAAAACTATATAAAAATCATTAAAATGATGAATATTAGTTTTTCCTTATCCTAATATAGGTATAGTGACACTATAACTTAAAAACTATAAGGGAATATTGCTCTGTGATATACAGGGACATGAGGAATTTAACTATACATTTCTTCATTTCTTTTTCATTGATAAAGAGTAATATTAAGAATAAAAATTAAATTGATAATATTATATCTTAGATAGAAATAATTAAACTGATAGAAAAAATCATAATAAATATATAGGGTAAACACACAATGGCCGATATCAAGCTACAAAAGCCAGGAAGTATCTTTTTGTAACTTGCTATCGGCAACTGCGTTATATCGATTAGAGTGTACTTATCCTACTAGAAATAGGAAATTATCGAACTTGATCTCAAAATAAATTTCTAGAACTTTCAATATTTTCATCCATACAAGTGATTTATGGTATAAAATTTGTGACTTTTTAAAGTGTTCTTTATAGCCCTCAGTTCAGATAGATTTAGTAGAGTGATCCGTGTGACCAATCTAAGAAGTTATTCATCATATTAATGGCTATTGGCAGCGTTATAGAAAGTACTCTTTACAGGAAGCCATCAATTTATTTTCACCAATCTGTATGAGGAAAAATAAAATACTGGTACTAAAGTTTTAGTATCATTTTATAGATGTAATAAAATTATGATGAGAATATCATAAAGTTGAACGAAGAACATAATCATTTTAGATGACTTTACCTTCATGATTTTTAAATACCTGTATTCACTGTAAATCACAGTCGTATTTTTCTTTTCTGTGACATTTTGGTGTTAGGGAAGTGTTCAGAAATGGTGAGACACACTATATACAGTACTGCAATTTAGTGGCATCCTCTGCAACACATGGAAGATATCTCCCGTGAGATAGGGATAAAGGCCGTGATGATAAAGTCATTTGTAATGTAAGAAGCTTTGTTAAAGTTACATGACTCGACCATAGACGTCATGCGGGGCCAAAATTAGTGACCGGCTAAAACACAATGCAAATTCTTCCGTGATGAACGTCATTCGTAATACCTTCGGTGTGGACGGAACACTTAAACTTGCATATATCAACGAAAGAGAAATCTGAGCTGACTTCAACCGTATAAAGTGTCCGAAACGATGCCTTTTAAACTCATTGATGAATCAAAGCACTATTTATGTGCTTTCTTTAAATCTTTATATTTTATTTGTAGATTTCTATCTTAGAAATTCTTATGTAGTTGTAAAGAAAATTATGCAAAGTAATTCAAAAGAATTTATCCTTTCATTCCATTGAAAGTGAGTATCAATTGAATATAAGTTATATTAGGGCGTTAACAAGTACTTGGCCGTTGTACATCAGAGTTTTTAAGGCTGTGGAAAGGTTGCGAAGCTGAAGTTAGCACGGCAATAAGTCGCAATCAAGTAGAGTGCAAGTAAATAATCTGCGGCTGAAGAAGAAAATATCGACAGTGCCATTGTCTGCTTTCCGACAGGTCACGCTGTATTCGATAAATGCTATTTTAATAATTTATCTTTGGTCATTGTTGGAAAATAAACTATCATTTTTTGTGACAATGCATTGAACAAAATTTAAGATTACATCGATGTGGTTTTAATAAAAGTGAGGTATGAACCCTGACTTTTATCGGAAATTATAGTTGATGATGAAATTGAATAAAATTATAAATAAAATTGAACAAAATAAACAGTAATCTATGGAATAAATTAAATTTTAAATATATATATGAATTAAACTATTGAAGCCAGCATAATTTTTTGAAATGCATGCAACCCTTCAGACATATATTCCTTACCAAAAAGTGATGAATCATGCTAGATATATATTATTATACCTTGGTTAATATTTACTTACACAGTTGCGCCATGACTAGTATTTTTATAAAGCTATATAGTTCTATTCAATTCCATATCCATTTCACTTAGATAGAAATTATGAAATGATATAATATGATACTTGACCTAGTGTAATATATATTTTTTGTATTTACAAGTGGAGGGTTTGCCACCCAAGATAGAAGAATAGGCGAATTCCATCAATGAAATAGAAATTCATTTCTATGGCATTTTCACGAGCACAAACTCATGATATTTCAATCTTGAGTATTCCAAGCATTCAAGTTTGGTTGTGAAAATCTCAGCACCTCACAGACTACAAGCAGAGTAATGCCATAAAAACCATCGGAATAACCCGGCACTCACGATCCACTGGCTCTCCAACAGTGGGTTCATGTTCCCTGTTAAATTCTTGGACACCATTCTCTGGACCACTTCTCTATTAATTAGGACCACACATGATAAACACGCGTCTGCAAGCTTCACAAGTTTATAGATTTATTAGATGGTAATAACAGCGAAGGTAAATCTTGAGAACCTAATGACGAACTATCTTTAGAGATATTCAATAAAATACACAGAGGTAAGTTTTTTCTTCACGTAAATGAATGCAGTTTTAAAATCTCCATATTAGTTTAGTAAGGAAGGTGGTAAGAGCTCAAAAATATCTTATTTATTACTCATTAGTGTCCTGCTTGCCTCAGTTAGTGGTTCAAATCACCACCGTCGCTGGGGTTGGCAGCACGGTCGCTCTAATTGTAATTGCAGCCATGCTTAGGTGTAAAAAATAGAATATTGGCTTTAGGTAAAGGTTAGGAATATAAAAATAAATGCACATAATTAAGATGGGGCAATTATATCTTATGGTGAAAATTGCTGTGTATGATATATTCCAGATGAACATTAATAAAGGACATGATAGGTAAAAAACATGCATTGAAATATAGTATAGGCAAATAAATAATAATAGAATTAATGAGTATAATAACTGATAAAGCTTAGTTTATTTTTATATAATTTAGATTTTTTCTTCTCATTTAATTCATTTATAAATTAAAGTAAAGTTTATTTTCAGTGAGTGAAGTTATAACTCACTTGAAAGGTTGGCGGTAAGTTTTTGGTGAGTGATTTCAACGCATCTCAACTACCAATCTTTGACTTCACTATCACAATAGTCACTGCTATGTAGATAATAAATTACTACCACCATATGTGCAGAACATCAATGAATGATGTATTACAATTTGCATACTATAAATAAAAATGGAATCAATAGATCACTGCAGTAAATAATATTCAATGCCAGGCTTTGATTTATTCCTTATAATAAATAAAAGTAGAGAAGAAGCAAACAAAAGATCAGTGGCAATAATGCACCTACATTGTGTGCATTATTTATGCTTGCATTATCATAGCCACGCATTAATGGACAATGCATAAATGCAGTCATGTCTATTATCATTTGTGTTAACATCCGTGCTGAGGCAAGGTATTGTTTGTTGCTGTCTTTTCACAGGAAATATAAAAATTACATGTAAAGCACGGTGAACTTTTATAATTCGCAATGTTAGAAGTAATTAAATTAAATCTCGAATATTTAAGGGATATTACACTTTGTAACAATGGCTAATTAATAATACAGCACTCACCTATTTGTTCGATAAATTGGGCCCCTTGCCGGCCCAACACAACTACGTGAAATGAATGATAAGAACTACAATTGGCTCCGACTTATCAAGTCAGCTGATCAGTCTTTCCAGAAACTTAGAAAATGTATTTCCTAAAATTTTCACACACTGGAAAATTCATCAAAATTATTCCAAATCCGATGCACCTTTTTTCGATGGATTATTCCAATCCACTAGCAACACAAATAGCATCCAGTGACGATCTAAGAAGAGTCAGTTAGGCTGAGGGAAGCACCACCCAAAGCTCACACCACGACAGTCACGTTGATACTGACTGTGTGTGTGTGTGCGGTAGTCTACGCTCGCTGGAAAGGGTTGAGGGGCGCGGGCCAGACTAGGCCGCACCCTCGCTCTGCCCTCTCATTGGTCAGGACACACCTATTAGTGCTGTGTTCAGGGCTGCCATTGGCTGCAGCTTGACACACTCAATGTTTGTGTGTACTGAAGAAGAGGTCACTCTGCCAACATTTTTTACATCCGCATATGACAAAATATCCTTGCATCGTGAGAATACTTATCTCACGCATATTCATAATAACCTTAGAGCATAATATCCAATGCCAATCTGTGACTCGTGAACGAAAATTATCTCAACGTATTAATCTACGGATAAGTGTTGCCATGATAATTACTTTTTTAAATACCAATTCACATTATATTTATTGCCTCACTCTTTAAATCACTTTATCTTCTTTTACTTCTTCTGAAAAATAAACCTCTGCAACAATGACGCATATGAGTGCCAGCAATAACATGCCGTTATGACTGGTGGATAGCATTGATAATGCATGGATAATTTACCGTATTCACAATGTGTCCCTTCACAAATGAAAGTTTTTGATTGACATTCGATATGTACAGTGCCTCTCACACCTCCCTCCCCCTTCACTCTGCATGTGATGGGACATGTGACTGACTGTAGTGAGATAGACACTCCATGCATATTCAGTAGCGAGTAAATTTACTTTATATTCATTTCAGGGCCTGAATAGTAATGATTTTGCTGAATAAGCACTTAGGGTTATGATGGATGTTTGAATGAAGGCATCAGTGATAGTTGAATTGTGTTTGCTTTAACGACCAGAAAGGTTTTAATTGTATGTTCTTTTAGTCATACAGAGTGTGTTTGTGTTAACAAAGACTAAGGATTTATTGTTGCTTAAAAAAGGGACAAAATCTTGAAAGATATTTATTTAGTAAATCTGGCATGTAAAATAACACACTAGTTCAAAGTTACATAACTACTAACTAGTTACAACCTTCACAGCACACCCAATGTACACAGTTAGCTCTGAAGTTATTTTTATGTGTGTAATGAATGCACAGGAGTGACAGACAATCTACCGATAATAACTGTGATAGAAAACAACGCTGATGATCTACACACCAATGGTTCAACGTACGCCAACGCAATGCTTATTGTGGATATTAACTTGTGGATATTAACTTGTGGATATTAACTTGTGGATATTAATTTGTGGATATTAACTTGTGGATATTAACTTGTGGATATTTAACTTGTAGTGAATTATATTAGATCACAATAATGGACAGTTCAACTTATTTGACAATTACATTAGTTATTTCCCTATGTACCAGCACTAGTGATTTACTAGTGATGCACCAGAAATATGATGTACCAGCACTGGTGATGCACCAGCACTAGTGATGCACCAGCACTAGTGATGCACCAGCACTAGTGATGTACTAGCACTAGTGATGCACCAGCACTATAGTGATGTACTAGCACTAGTGATGCACCAGCACTAGTGATGTACTAGCACTAGTGATGTACTAGCACTAGTGATGAACCAGCACTAGTGATGTACCAGCACTAGTGATTTACTAGCACTAGTGATGTACTAGCACTAGTGATGTACCAGCACTAGTGATGTACCAGCACTAGTGATGTACTAGCACTAGTGATGTACCAGAACTAGAGGTGTCTAGGTCTAGTGTAACTCTAGGAAGCTTTTCTCAAGGAAGGAACCAATCACTTAGTGGTAAGTACTTCTTGTCTCCTATGAGTAATAGTGTACTGTGTACTGGCAGTGTACTGGCAGTGTATTGGCAGTGTAATGGCAGTGTACTGGTGCACTGAGAAATAAAAATTTTAGAAATAAATATAAGAAAACTGTGCATGAAGAATATGATAATAATGTTAAATCAGTATTTAGTTATATATATAATTAAATATATAATCATTTTCCTATAACTAGCTCTTTATTGTCATAAACCTAATTATTTGAGAGCATAATTTTCCTTTTTATCAACACATTTACCATGTCTTAATTACTCATCCATCTAAACATCTTATTATTAAGTATTCGCTCATAGTATTCACCATAGCGTGCTATAGGGCTATAGTGCTATAGTGTTATAGTGTTAATGTGCTATAGTGTTATAGTGCTATAGTGCTAGGTGTGATAGTGTGAGCCAATTGGTCATCATTAGGTGGAAACTATAGCTATCTACAGAGATTAAATGTTATAATACGCTATAATGGCTTCACTATGAATATTCAACATGAATATGTTCATTAGTTACATTTTTATTTAATGATAATGGAAGTATTCGAGGAATAAGCATATTTATAATAAACTAAAATTACCATACACGTAATTATTATGAGTCTAATTCTGAAATAACAAAATTTACTTTATGATTTAATTTAACTAAATGTTTTTTTTTAATTATATATAAGGCATTAATATTTTAAATCAATTCTTCTCAACCAACAAAAACTGAAAACAATTAATGTATGGGTAATACCAATTGAAGTCTTTTCATATTAATGGAATTATAATAAAATAAATATATATAAATTAGGAGACCTCAACGCAGATTGAATACCGAGCTTAGTACATATTAGGGAATTTGTAACATTTATGTGAAAGTTATTGTTCTTCGTTGCTAGATTATTTATTGAATTAATTATTATAAATTAATTATTGAAGTATATAAAATATAAAGTATTTTCAAAATATCTATCATGTAATATTTTATCATTATTACTAACTTTCAAATTGAAAAATTATACATAAACTAGAAAAAGTATACCTTTTCACTAGGTTGGTCACTTTTGTGTGAATAAAATGAAGTGATTTGAAGACTTAGTAAATGTATCAAAGACATTGTGTCTACTTATCTATAAATATCATTATTTATAACTTGGTTACTGTAGAGTAATTGTTCAATTTAAAAAGTCCTAGTTTTATATAAGCCATAGCTAAATAGAAATCACATTAGATAATGCAAAAGCTACAGAAAATTTATCCAATTTTTTGTTAAATAGTGTGATGATTTTTGCAATGGATGGTGTGGAGAAACAGAGTGTCTGTAATCATCTAAAAAATCTTAGTTTGTTACTTGGTTCACTAAGAAGGCAAGTGACTTCTCATCAACTGATTCCATGGAAATACTTTGCACAAATAAACAAGCAAAAGCAATGAAATTTCCACTTATAATTAGTTAGAGGTATAAACACCACAAGTTATTGAAGCTTGAGATTCCTATATAGAACTTTTTTTTAAATATAAGATAAATATAAAAATATTTTGATAAGAGTAAGTTCAAATTGTGAAAGTCAATGAAAGCCACTAATGAATTGGATATTGATTTTTAAATATTTAGTGATAGATATCAATGTTTGCTGTACAGTTATAGTAGTGTACTATAATTATTGCAATGACGGAAAGTTCTTCACTTTCACGAACTAACAAATAGTTAATAGAATAAAAAATTTAAAATTCTTAATGATTTATTTCTTAAAATACGAAATTATATGAGAATAATGTTAATATTAAATATATCATTGACCGTATAAATGACAAAGTAACAATAATGTAATAAATAGGATGTTCAATGTTCATCCCACATGCAGAATTTCTTGGGACATTACATATGTATTCATAATTATAGATGCATTGGTTGGTTATGAAAACTTTGGCATTATGCACCAGCACGTCAAATTCTAATTATAATAAAGATGGAGTGGAGATAAAGCAGTGCTTAATAAATGTCAATATTCATTACTTGGAGACGAAAAGAATCCTTATTCTTGGTGTCGTGTATTCTTAATTCATACTCGAGAAGAGTATTAAGAATAGACTCTAGAGGAGTTGGTGTTAAACTGTGTAGTCGTGAACAATCGTCACCTCTATCTGTGTGATGTATATTGGATTTTACCTCTAATATTTAAAATTTGGAACTATAGTAATTAAATTTTTTGAATAAAATTAGTATGTGAAAGACACATGCATTATTTTTTCTGAAGAGTCACTGTGATGATGTACTATCAGAGAAAAGAGTCACTGTGATGATGTACTACCAGAGAAAAGAGTCACTGTGATGATGTACTATCAGAGAAAAGAGTCACTGTGATGATGTACTATCAGAGAAAAGAGTCACTGTGATGATGTACTATCAGAGAAAAGAGTCACTGTGATGATGTACTATCAGAGAAAAGAGTCACTGTGATGATGTACTATCAGAGAAAAGAGTCACTGTGATGATGTACTATCAGAGAAAAGAGTCACTGTGATGATGTACTATCAGAGAAAAGAGTCACTGTGATGATGTACTATCAGAGAAAAGAGTCACTGTGATGATGTACTATCAGAGAAAAGAGTCACTGTGATGATGTACTATCAGAGAAAAGAGGCACTGTGATGATGTACTATCAGAGAAAAGAGTCACTGTGATGATGTACTATCAGAGAAAAGAGTCACTGTGATGATGTACTATCAGAGAAAAGAGACACTGTGATGATGTACTATCAGAGAAAAAGTCACCGTGATGATGTACTATCAGAGAAAAGAGTCACTGTGATGATGTACTATCAGTGAAAAAGTCACCGTGATGATGTACTATCAGAGAAAAGAGTCACTGTGATGATGTACTATCAGAGAAAAGAGTCACTGTGATGATGTACTATCAGAGAAAAGAGTCACTGTGATGATGTACTATCAGAGAAAAGAGTCACTGTGATGATGTACTATCAGAGAAAAGAGTCACTGTGATGATGTACTATCAGAGAAAAGAGTCACTGTGATGATGTACTATCAGAGAAAAGAGTCACTGTGATGATGTTCTATCAGAGAAAAGAGTCACTGTGATGATGTACTATCAGAGAAAAGAGTCACTGTGATGATGTACTACCAGAGAAAAGAGTCACTGTGATGATGTACTATCAGAGAAAAGAGTCACTGTGATGATGTACTATCAGAGAAAAGAGTCACTGTGATGATGTACTATCAGAGAAAAGAGTCACTGTGATGATGTACTATCACAGAAAAGAGTCACTGTGATGATGTACTATCAGAGAAAAGAGTCACTGTGATGATGTACTATCAGAGAAAAGAGTCACTGTGATGATGTACTATCAGAGAAAAGAGTCACTGTGATGATGTACTATCAGAGAAAAGAGTCACTGTGATGATGTACTATCAGAAAAAAGAGTCACTGTGATGATGTACTATCAGAGAAAAAAGTCACTGTGATGATGTACTACCAGAGAAAAGAGTCACTGTGATGATGTACTATCGGAGAAAAGAGTCACTGTGATGATGTACTATCAGTGAAAAGAGTCACTGTGATGATGTACTATCAGAGAAAAGAGTCACTGTGATGATGCACTATCACAGAAAAGAGTCACTGTGATGATGTACTATCAGAGAAAAGAGTCACTGTGATGATGTACTACCAGAGAAAAGAGTCACTGTGATGATGTACTACCAGAGAAAAGAGTCACTGTGATGATGTACTATCAGAGAAAAGAGTCACTGTGATGATGTACTATCACAGAAAAGAGTCACTGTGATGATGTACTATCAGAGAAAAGAGTAACTGAGATGATGTACTATCAGAGAAAAGAGTCACTGTGATGATGTACTACCAGAGAAAAGAGTCACTGTGATGATGTACTATCAGAGAAAAGAGTCACTGTGATGATGTACTACCAGAGAAAAGAGTCACTGTGATGATGTACTATCAGAGAAAAGAGTCACTGAGATGATGTACTATCACAGAAAAGAGTCACTGTGATGATGTACTATCAGAGAAAAGAGTCACTGTGATGATGTACTATCACAGAAAAGAGTCACTGTGATGATGTACTACCAGAGAAAAGAGTCACTGTGATGATGTACTATCAGAGAAAAGAGTCACTGTGATGATGTACTATCAGAGAAAAGAGTCACTGAGATGATGTACTATCACAGAAAAGAGTCACTGTGATGATGTACTATCAGAGAAAAGAGTCACTGTGATGATGTACTATCACAGAAAAGAGTCACTGTGATGATGTACTACCAGAGAAAAGAGTCACTGTGATGATGTACTATCAGAGAAAAGAGTCACTGAGATGATGTACTATCACAGAAAAGAGTCACTGTGATGATGTACTATCAGAGAAAAGAGTCACTGTGATGATGTACTATCAGTGAAAAGAGTCACGGTATAAAATCATTACGTATGCACTTTCCATTGACTGTACATAATTATAGTGTACAAAATAGTAAATACTTTCATTCACAGTAAGCACCATTACTTTTCATATAGTGAGATTTCAGCAGAAAATGTGAATGAAACTTATGCATTGTAAAAGAAGTCATTCTGAAATATATAAAAATTCAACGTTCATTAATTTCTTTTTCAATACACATAAAAGTTGCTAAATAGTATTTCGTTATCTGAGAAATCATATTAGTTATTCTCATATTATAGAGAAAATACTCGTTAAATAATCAAATATCCATCGACATCCTGCAATCCATTCCAAAATGTCGGCGAATGTCATTCAAAGAGTTTTCAATCATGAAGCAACAATGACATTTGGTTGGTACAATCCTCTCCCTATAGGCCTTGCACCCCTGTGTCGGTAGATCACAGCCTGTTTACCCGCACCCATTAGTTACGCTGGCTCTGTGCCTTCACGTCACGGATACAATGCGCTACGCCGAAACCTATTAGGCATTCGTCCGCGAAACTCTTTGACTCCTCACACGCCGATAGTTATTGACGACAGACAGCGTAAATGATCAGCTTTGATCAGTGACGTGAATTGGGACTCATGGGAGAATCCCACTGATCCTCTATGAGAGATTTTCTAAATGTTATCATTGGTGAAATTTTTAATTTTGATTAATTTCTCTTTGAAAAGTCACAGGGAATATGAATGTAAGTCAAATAATATAAATATACTATTTTGCAATTAATTAATAGTGCATCTATGTTAATAAATGGTATCGATGTTGATATAAATTTTTAAATAAACTGTAAATGAACATTTTTTAAATGTTATTCTTCTTTATTGTTATTCTTCTTTATTATTGTTGACGCAAAATAAATTGTTGCTTTAAAATCCCCTAACCCTGACCATAATGTAACTCAGTATTTCCTTTCTAAAATGATTAACTGTGAAATTGTTCGACTCAAAAGTCCAAATTTAGCACATCAATCTAGTAATGCTCACAGCTTAGTTTTTTCTTCATAAAATAAATGTTCGGAAACACGCAGACAAACATGGGAGTTCTAATCACGGTGTGAATGATCACCATCATTACTCCAGCGGGAGAATGATCCATACTATGAGGTGACAACATCTCTCTTCACTCATGACTTATGAGTACTCATTACCGAATTATAGGCTCCTTGAGTGCAGTTCCAACACTTTTGTTGAGGTAATAAGTGTGCTATCTGTCAAACATACATGAAATCTTGGCTAGTTTTTGTACATGGAGAAAGTGAAAAGACCCTTCAATTTTTCATTATCTAATATATTATAGTTTTTCATGAAGGAATAATTTGAACATGACAACAAAGTGAACATTAACAGTGTTTTTAGCAGTTTTTCAACAGTGTTAAAAAACTGCATTAGATAATAGATATAGCGGTACTGCTTCCTTACTACATTGCTCAAGATAGAACAGTTCCCACGAGTTTACAGCCACTTTATATATCTGAGGCATGTTAGTTCTAGACACTTAGCCTATCAGATGAGCAGTGTGTGCTTAGTCTAACTCTATCTAATTCAAATCAAAAGCTCTTTTAGAACATCTATAATTACCTATCGGTACACAATTAGTATAATTATTATTCGGAAGATAGAATCACCATTCAGTGGTTTATCGAATTCAAACTCGAAATTACACCCTATGAAATCAATGGCAATGATACTGCAATATGAGCACCAAGAAGATAAAAACTAGAACAGGCTTAAATTAATTAATATACAATACTTTTATCAAAGCATCAATAAAATTTGATAAAGAAACGTTCGTGCTCGGATGAACTTCTATTTACTAACTTTTTGAAAATATTTTTAATTTAAATTACGATGTTGGTATAACTCGTATATAGCAAATTAATACCAAATCGGCATTGAATTGCAGTTACTGCTTCAAACAGAAATTTAATGTACTTATATGAAATAGATGTATTGATAAAAAACTTCATCTCAGTGAATTATAATATATAATGATTTTTTCAATACACATCCAGTAAACAACCTGTATTTTTTATAGCAAAAATAAAAAGATCCAGATCCTCATGTGAACACAAAAGCAGTCTAAAATTCTTTTCTTCATTTTCGAAACTAGTTACACATCTTAACAATAACTCGTAGTGGTTGAAAGTAGATACTATTGCTAGTGGTAAAATCACATCACTAGTGGAATGTATTTTATAATAAAGATGAATTATTTTGACATTTTAAGAAAAATGAATTTTGACGCTGTTCTTTAACTGTTACACTATTTTATAATATCTGCTTTGTTAAAATCATTCATTGAAAAACCTAATTTAATTAGTCGTACAGAGTTAAAATAAATGATGAACTCTGACGACGATATTTTCTTCATCCCTGAGAGCACTGAGTGGGAGGGGGTCAATGTGCACCCCTTCAGTATTTAAAATAGCTACTGTTATAATGCAGTGAGTTTCCAGATATTTCTTTTTTTTGGATAAATTTTCTATACCAATTTTTAGTAGTTAATGAATCACGAGTATTTATATTTTATGAGAAAATAATTGCTTGTTGCAGTAGAACTCCTCTATAGTGGACTCTTCTTCAGTGAATGTGGAACCTTGAGTAAGAAAAATACCCCGTATAGTGAAAATATTTCCTTTAGTTTGCCATAAAAGGGAAACTAGTTTTGTAAAAACATGTTATTTATGACAGACTAAAGAAAATTTGTTCACTATACGGTATCTTTTTTTTCTGAAGACTATTCACTATAGAGGAGTTCACTATGGAGGAGTTCGCTATAGAGGAGCTCTACTGCGTTAGATTATGAAATACTATCAATGTGCCTAGTAATGTTTCATGTCCTGTTTCTAATCAGAATTTCATAGTTTATTGTTAGTTTAATACATAGTAATATAATATAATGTATATGTTCATTTAAATCACAATTATAATATATTGACTTTGCCTATGGTAATAAAGTACTGTCAATAGGTGCGTAGTAAAGTATTGCAGGATCTGAAGAATAAGCAAGAGATGTGTATTGAATCTAGTGATGTGCCTGTACCTCAAAATATATAAATATGAGTATGCCATTGAACCAAAGAACAAACATTATATGATAGTTTCCTCTCTCCATTCATATGGTATGAGGGAGATACATGGCTATGATTTATTAATGCTATGATTTATTTAATACCTTTCTATGTTATGTCGTCAAACATGGATATTATTTGAGGTATAAAGAGAGGAGAAACTGATCCTCCAAAATGGGTAAAATTTAACAAGGCATATACACTCTCACAACATCATTGCATAGGAAATAGGAACATAGGCACTATGTCCCACCTTCATAACCTGGCACAAATAGAATTGAAATAGTATTCACAATCCATATTCATTTTATGAATGAAATTTTTACAATGAAGCATACAAGTTCATCGGTATGAGGTTGACAATGATGTAACATTATTTGACATAACTTTATGATTTTTACACTGTAAAACTGTAATAATCTTATTTACCATTTCACAGTCTTCATTCGTATTATCATTATGTTTTATTGCAAATATGAAAGCAGTAACTATAATATTCGTACATGAATTCTCTGGAAGCAGGAAGGGAATACTCCAAACTAGGTAAGGTTTCACTTGCCTCTAAAATCTGTAAAATATCTTAGAGTAAATATTAGTGAACACTAATTTCAAAGTGTGTAAATAATGGACACTCCCTTTGTTCGAACTGCTCTTTAACTTACCATCTTTAGTAGCGAGCCATTAGACCTATTAACCCTGCCTCTCACGACTAACGAACGTGAAGTTACTACCAGTTAGACTAACGAACGTGAAGTTACTTCCAGTTAGACTAACTAACGTGAAGTTGCTTCCAGTTAGACTAACGAAAGTGAAGTTGCTTCCAGCTAGTCTAACGAACGTGAAGTTACTAGCAGCTAGTCTAACGAACGTGAAGTTACTAACAGTTAGACTAACTAATGTGAAGTTACTTCCAGTTAGACTAACTAATGTGAAGTTACTAACAGTTAGACTAACTAATTTGAAGTTACTAACAGTTAGACTAACTAATGTGAAGTTACTAACAGTTAGACTAACGAACGTGAAGTTGCTTCCAGTTAGACTAACGAGCGAGAAGTTGCTTCCAGTTTCATATTAATTTGATTCACTTCTTCGATTGTTTTTTTTTCCAGTAAAAAAAGTAGCGAATTTAAAAGGGCTGTAATTTTTAAACTATTGTTGCTAGAAGACTGAAATAGGTTTCAATTGAAAGAATATGATTCCAAGTTTTATTGCATCAAAAATTTAGCTTTCTCATGACCACTACCACTCTCAAAAACCCTTATCAAGACGAAAAAGATTTTTATCTCATTCTGTATAGAGTATTAGCAGGTTTTTTGATGGCATTGCATTTAAAATGGTGCCAAATAAATGTATTATTAAGATTAACTGAACAGTAGTTTTCTTCATCTATGTCTCGGCAGAAAATAAATCTCGCACATTTCTCTAACCATGTTAATGATGTTTCTGCCCTTGCTGTTTTTTCATGGCCTGATTTCCTTTATTTGAATTATGAACTATACATCACGTAACGTAATTTCATTCAACTTTCGATGTATTTTAGTGATAATAAATCAATGTTGAGTCATCTCCTACACGATAACTTTTCTCTGATCCACAGTTAATTGTGCCTTTCTTGGGGATAATTACCCGCTAAGGAAGCTCTACAAATATGCCTTTGTATTCACCATACGTATGATTAATCATCAAAAATATTGAAATCATACTCTTTTGAATGAAACCTATTTCAGTCTTCTTTCAAAAACAGTTTACAAATTACAACCCTTTTAAATTGGCTATTTTTACCGTTAAATTGCTGTATGTTATGTACGCCGCTATAGGCAATATTTTAATAATAAAGTATAATTTTGATTTCTATTCACTAGCATATTCTGTTTTTACTCAATCAATAATCATTTTTAGCAAAACTTTTAATATTCATTTGCAACCACTGAGAATTTTAATCAATAATATTTTCAGAACAATTTTAAACGTGAGAAGGGATGAAAATAACATCCCTACTATGGTTTTAAATGAAATGTATATAAATCTTAAACTTTTAAAATTTGACGATGTTCGCAGATTATTTTTTAATTATTTTTTTACGTAGAGCATTATAATTATGACGAGCCTCTTCTTTTAAATAAATATTATACTGATTTCATCCCTTCTCACGAGCATAATACTAAAAAAAATAGGTTTTATTTTTTCAGTATTTTTAGATCCAATTAATTGTTCAACAAACTTTCTACCATTTTAACAGAACCAATGTCAGATTTTAAATTTAAGAAGCTTTTAAAGAATATTGTTTTAGTAAATATAGTTCTTAGTTTTTTATTGTTTATATATTTTTAATTAGGTTTCACATGTTTTAACTTTCTCGAACCCTAGCTGCATCTAATTAAATTTTTTTATTTGAATTGTGTAATTTTTAGTTTTACTTGTGTATATTTTGTAAGCTTAAATAAATATATAAAATAAAATAAACATAGTAAACAGATCATACAAATAGATGGTGTTTTTTCAAAAATTTAACATGTATATATGTCATAAAAACGATCTTAATTAATTCACGGCATATTTAACAAATAAAATTCTTCACTAATTGACTAATATACCTAATATGTAATGCATATCAAAGATGGAGATTTGCCAACTAAATTATTTTAAAAGAAAATAATCAGTGACCCGAATTTTAGAAAACTAAAATGTTTAGGTTTTAATGAATATTTTATCAAAATGCAATTTTATTGATGAAGATATTTCCCATAAATAAACTGACCACTTAGCCAAAGCCTATAACAATTGGTGTATTTTTATATTCAATTATTGAACATAATGTAAAATTATTATTGACACAATGAAAAATAATAATTGCCTTAAAGAAAATATATTACATATGTTTGAATATAATAAAAAGTAATTATTCATTTTATATTATATTTTATGTGTTATTTGTTATGGTTAACCTTTATTTTCATTCAATCTCTAATTATGGGAATATATTTTCAGATTTTCCTGTTTTGAAAAAGACTCACGACAGTTCACAGCTCAATGAAGATGTTTTCGTAATTAAATCAAGGCTAAGTCATTCTTGAACTTTACTCAACACAATCTGATGGGAATATGCGCTCTTTAATCTTCAGTTCATCTTTGCTAAATAGCATCAAAGTCATTTGCTAACTCACTTAAACTTCATAAGGATAAATAATAAAACTTTTCATCCAATCTAAATATAATATAATCAATATAGGTACTATTATTATCATTCTGTATCATCTTAAAATAACGTATAATTAATCTAATTAGCAGGATATTTTGCTGTTTTTGCTGCTCTCATCAATCCCTCCTTACTTCAACCAGTCATTAAATGTTCATCCTAGCGACTTATATGGCACCCGCTAGACCCTATTCCGTTACTCTGCGTCCTCTAGCCGCGTCAATAAGGATCATTTCGCCGCAACAATGCACGCATCCATCGACCTAAAGAAGAGCGAGAGCAGCATGAGAGGCGAATTAATTTCAAGGTTCAAAGTGTATTATTTATTCTAAGTGAGGAGTGTTCCTATTCTGGCTTGGAAATCCTTGGGCTTGTTATTTTCCCACGCAGGATTGTGTAGCTGCATATCTGGTATAGAGGATCCTCCTTGGCAGTGACACAGGATTATCTATGACTATACCCTGTTATCCTGACACTTCAACCCGGACCAACCCATCCTGGCGGATGCGAACACCAGTCGCTAGATCGTTTATTGCATCACATTAAAAAAATGAAGAAACTAAAACCCGGAACATTAAAAGTTAGCATCGAATACCGTAAAAAATTCGTTACTGATCTTTTCATTGAAAGGAGAATGCAGTATTGAGAATCTTTATCTTTATAGTCACTGATAAATCGTACATCTATGGAAGAAAAATATTTCCTTTAAATATAGGGTAAAAGACTGTCGTGTGTGCTTGCACTGGACAAATTAGTCAAGTTGTATGTCATAGAAAATGACGTCATGAGTGTACAATAAGCGCATGCGTCGTGACGATAACTTTAAATGACATATTATGAAGGAAATACCGACAATGGGCTCTATTACGGATATATGTGTGCTTCGGGCTGAAAAAGACATGGAGAATTTGATCTGGAATTAAGTTTAAACAAGTAATGTGAATTTTGTAATCTTCATTATATTAATAATTAAATTAATTGAACCATTGGTTAAAACCAATCTTCAGTTTTCATTTCTTCACTGACAATTTGTCAAATACCAATTAAATCTTGTACCTTGTATTCTTATAATTTTGATCACAGGCCATGTAACCGGTTTGAGTACCTGATTATTATACATAAGTACATGTATATACAATTGGTTATTTCATTGCTCAATTGTTTTGGTAGTCATGTGACGTCATTTACTTTTAATATGGAAGAATAAATGAAAATTTTACTTTGTTTGAATTAATAGTATTAATAATTGGGATAACATTGCATATGATTGAAATAATTACATTTTTTGTCACTATTACAAAAATAAAAGCAAAATTGAACTCTCTCTAACATCATTATATCTTATAAAGTGAAGATTACATAACTTTTCTATTTGCATATTTACACATAAAACTAATGGGAAAAGTCACGGTCTTTTAGATATATACAAATGTTATATCTTATTTATTAGTGAGACAATTAATAGAATAAATATTATCCTCTAAAGGTTTAAAATATTGACATGAGTGCGAGATGTGGAGAGGCTGGCAAGGGTTGGTTAATTGGTGTGTCTTTACCTTAGCTTAGGGTGGTGCAGTTTAACCCTGCCTGTGGTTAGTTCTGGCCAAACCCTACTCAGTGTTGCGACATCGCAAAGGTGATTAAGTCCACTCTTTCTTCTTGACAGCAACTTGATAAGCAAGAAAAGTGCGTGAACCTTCGTAACACGAGGAAGACACCAATGAGAATATGTGTATTGACGGTGCAAACCTCAAAGCCAATCCTTTTTGTCTGTCCAAAAATGATGATTATGCATCTAAGCAAATCTCTTCATTTGACAGTTTCAATCTTCCAAGATAAATAGTTTTTCTATTCAAATTATATTGAGGATTTCTCAAGCCATGTAAACTAGGAATCTTACATTTCTCGTTGCTGCAGTTGATCAGGTACAGAAACAAGTCTCCTCGTGAAAGTTTTCACGGAAAAGCAAGAGAAGTATTTTAGCATCGCATAGCTTCGATGATAAGAATCACGAGTTGATGAAGAAGAATATTCAAACCAGCGAAGCTAGTTTCTTCAACAGCTTTTCACTTAACCATGCAACAAAGAAATCACCACGATGCATTAGGTCCTCTAAAGTTCGTCAGCTTTACGGAGCTAGTAATTATTAATTATTTACCGCCGTGCAGGACGACACCAGCGTAACTTGCCCGCTAGGAGACGGAACAAACAGGCGAGGTATTTCAGAGGAATCACTTACGATGATGTAACCTAGCTAGGCGTGTCATGAGATGATAAGCTAGGCACTCCACCCTCCACTAATCTCACATTATGCTGGCTAAACTCTACAAAAAGAGAAACTTCAAGGCATTGATAACATACTTTATGCAAGATTTATAGGCTTTACCATTGATGATATTTATTTAGTATGTTTCATCTGATCGAGAATTTCCTTTGCTATTCCAGGAAGTGGGAATGAGAATTAGAAACGGTTTATTTATCGCTGTGAAGTAAATAATGTTCCTCTCAGGCATTATAATTAGCTCTGCAGATCAGATTAAAAAGAATAAATACATGGGTTCAGTAAAATAAACAATCCTATAATTGCTCAATTGAATAAAAAGTATAAATTAAATTACACTATCGCATATACTTTCTGAATAGAATAATTTGCGCCTGCATATAGCATAATTAATGCACGCTCTTTTATCAAAGAAAAGACTTATCGCATAGCATATCTAACATAATATTAACGGATGTATCTATTTTACGACACAATCACGAATACGCCTGACTTAAAGGCCAAAAGTTATCACCTTTTTGTGAACTCAAGAGTTGATGATCTGTGGCCTAGGAACTCGCATCTTGAAGTTTTTTTTTTTTTTGACGCGTGTTCCGGTACAGTTTGAATAAGTTTGTTAAATGGTTATTCTACATACATCCAATTATTATTACCTATTAAATTTAATAATGTTAAAATTAGACTGCATGATCTAACTATGATATTAATTAATTGATCTTTCTTAACGATATGCTCACACTTTCGACAGTTTCATAATTCATTCCTTTCCATCGTGCAAGTTGCAAATTGGAACAAGTGTTATTTTCCGCACAGTCAAGCCTGTTTTTAACTCAAGATGAGAGAATATTTTAGGGTATATTAATTCTTCATTTCTTAATGTCTCACACCCAACATATCTTCACGAGTCTCCCTTTCGTTATTGTCTGTTTTAATGCGCTGTGTTCCGCAACCCATGCAGCGATTTAGGGTCCTTAAGCCTCACTATCACTTTGAAACTGAAACCCGATATTTCTCACCAACTAATTCAAAATTCCACCTTCTTTGTACGAGTGCTGTGCCAAAACAAAACAGAAGTACTATCCAATAGGGAACGAAGAAGTACTCAAACACTCTTAGTACTCGGAAAGTTGGGGTTAACACAAGTCATGTTAGCTCAATCAGATGTTTCTAAATGTCAGATTGGATCTTGACTAATGTTAACTCCCACTTTCCGAGTACTGAGAGTGTCTGAGTGACGCTCCCCTAGATATAGCCACTAGACATACAACTAGTCTACATAGTGGCTATAGACTAGTAGTCTAGTGGCTACAGACTAGTAGTCTAGTGGCTATAGACTAGTAGTCTAGTGGCTATAGACTAGTAGTCTAGTGGCTATAGACTAGTAGTCTAGTGGCTACAGACTAGTAGTCTAGTGGCTATAGACTAGTAGTCTAGTGGCTATAGACTAGTAGTCTAGTGGCTATAGACTAGTAGTCTAGTGGCTACAGACTAGTAGTCTAGTGGCTATAGACTAGTAGTCTAGTGGCTACAGACTAGTAGTCTAGTGGCTATAGACTAGTAGTCTAGTGGCTATAGACTAGTAGTCTAGTGGCTATAGACTAGTAGTCTAGTGGCTACAGACTAGTAGTCTAGTGGCTATAGACTAGTAGTCTAGTGGCTATAGACTAGTAGTCTAGTGGCTACAGACTAGTAGTCTAGTGGCTATAGACTAGTAGTCTAGTGGCTATAGACTAGTAGTCTAGTGGCTATAGACTAGTAGTCTAGTGGCTATAGACTAGTAGTCTAGTGGCTACAGACTAGTAGTCTAGTGGCTACAGACTAGTAGTCTAGTGGCTACAGACTAGTAGTCTAGTGGCTATAGACTAGTAGTCTAGTGGCTACAGACTAGTAGTCTAGTGGCTACAGACTAGTAGTCTAGTGGCTATAGACTAGTAGTCTAGTGGCTATAGACTAGTAGTCTAGTGGCTACAGACTAGTAGTCTAGTGGCTATAGACTAGTAGTCTAGTGGCTATAGACTAGTAGTCTAGTGGCTATAGACTAGTAGTCTAGTGGCTATAGACTAGTAGTCTAGTGGCTACAGACTAGTAGTCTAGTGGCTACAGACTAGTAGTCTAGTGGCTACAGACTAGTAGTCTAGTGGCTATAGACTAGTAGTCTAGTGGCTATAGACTAGTAGTCTAGTGGCTATAGACTAGTAGTCTAGTGGCTACAGACTAGTAGTCTAGTGGCTACAGACTAGTAGTCTAGTGGCTACAGACTAGTAGTCTAGTGGCTATAGACTAGTAGTCTAGTGGCTACAGACTAGTAGTCTAGTGGCTACAGACTAGTAGTCTAGTGGCTACAGACTAGTAGTCTAGTGGCTACAGACTAGTAGTCTAGTGGCTACAGACTAGTAGTCTAGTGGCTACAGACTAGTAGTCTAGTGGCAACCACAGCACCTCCATAGTATATCATTGCGTCACATCCTCACCATTCATTGCCATGCTCATCTCTAACTCTTTACATTGGCTACCAATTACCTACGAGTTTCTCAATCAAGATGCACCATAGATTCTTTTTATACGAATGAATTGAAATGATGATAAGAGCTAAAACTGATGAAGTAGGTATTTGAACTGCATTTCCCGATATTAAATTATTTCAAGTTTCAGATTGTGTAAAGTTTTTCTTTTTATTTAATTATTTCATTGGGCTGAAAATCATACAATAACAATACTTAGCATTGTGAGTTGAAGTTAAATTAATATACGAATATATGAATAATGAATATACTGTATTGAATTATAATAATCTGTATTAAATAACAGTAATCTGTATTGAATAATAATCTGTATTAAATTCTTTCTATAATTAGAAATACTCAAATACTGTTAGCTATGTTCATTTTATTCCTTATTTTAAAATTTAAATCTATAAACAAAGTGCAAACATTTTATATTGAATTCGTTACTTACAACAATTATAAGGTGGGACCTTTAAAGTATTAACCTGGTGGGGGCCTTTAAAGTATTAACCTGGTGGGGGCCTTTAAAGTATTAACCTGGTGGGGGCCTTTAAAGTATTAACCTGGTGGGGGCCTTTAAAGTATTAACCTGGTGGGGGCCTTTAAAGTATTAACCTGGTGGGGGCCTTTAAAGTATTAACCTGGTTGGTTGCCTTTAAAGTATTAACCTGGTGGGGGCCTTTAAGTATTAACCTGGTGGGGGCCTTTAAAGTATTAACCTGGTGGGGGCCTTTAAAGTATTAACCTGGTGGGGGCCTTTAAAGTATTAACCTGGTGGGGGCCTTTAAAGTATTAACCTGGTGGGGGCCTTTAAAGTATTAACCTGGTTGGTTGCCTTTAAAGTATTAACCTGGTGGGGGCCTTTAAGTATTAACCTGGTGGGGGCCTTTAAAGTATTAACCTGGTGGGGGCCTTTAAAGTATTAACCTGGTGGGGGCCTTTAAAGTATTAACCTGGTGGGGCCTTTAAAGTATTAACCTGGTTGGTTGCCTTTAAAGTATTAACCTGGTGGGGGCCTTTAAGTATTAACCTGGTGGGGGCCTTTAAAGTATTAACCTGGTGGGGGCCTTTAAAGTATTAACCTGGTGGGGGCCTTTAAAGTATTAACCTGGTGGGGGCCTTTAAAGTATTAACCTGGTGGGGGCCTTTAAAGTATTAACCTGGTGGGGGCCTTTAAAGTATTAACCTGGTTGGTTGCCTTTAAAGTATTAACCTGGTGGGGGCCTTTAAGTATTAACCTGGTGGGGGCCTTTAAAGTATTAACCTGGTTGGTTGCCTTTAAAGTATTAACCTGGTGGGGGCCTTTAAGTATTAACCTGGTGGGGGCCTTTAAAGTATTAACCTGGTGGGGGCCTTTAAAGTATTAACCTGGTGGGGGCCTTTAAAGTATTAACCTGGTGGGTGCCTTTAAAGTATTAACCTGGTGGGGGCCTTTAAAGTATTAACCTGGTGGGGGCCTTTAAAGTATTAACCTGGTGGGGGCCTTTAAAGTATTAACCTGGTGGGTGCCTTTAAAGTATTAACCTGGTGGGGGCCTTTAAAGTATTACTTTGGTCGGTGGGTGCCTGAAGCGCATTACCCTGGTGGGGGCCTGAAGAGCATTACCCTGGTGGGTGCCTGAAGAGCATTACCCTGGTGGGGGCCTGAAGAGCATTACCCTGGTGGGTGCCTGAAGAGCATTACCCTGGTGGGTGCCTGAAGAGCATTACCCTGGTGGGTACCTGAAGAGCATTACCCTGGTGGGTGCCTGAAGAGCATTACCCTGGTGGGTGCCTGAAGAGCATTACCCTGGTGGGTGCCTGAAGAGCATTACCCTGGTGGGTACCTGAAGAGCATTACCCTGGTGGGTGCCTGAAGAGCATTACCCTGGTGGGTACCTGAAGAGCATTACCCTGGTGGGTACCTGAAGAGCATTACCCTGGTGGGTGCCTGAAGAGAAGGGCGTGAGAAAGTGTGTGCGTGACTGATGTGTGCTGCAGTTGCTTTTCTAGCAGAGACTGCGACTGATTAGTTCACAAAGGGAGAAGGAGAGTCACTTCATAAGGAAGTAACTAGCCACCATCTCCTAATATCCTTTGTTACAAAAAAGAGACATTAAATATCAGACGGTCCATATACAAAAGGTTGCCTCACCCAAATTTGAAAAGAATGAACCAGAAAGTTGAAATGGAAAAAGCTAAGTAATGTATTCATTCATGATATTCATATCTTCTTTATTCTTATTGCAGACGCATTCGTAAACAAAATAGAAGTTATTTACGGATATTGCTTGAGAATCTCTCTTGGGTGGGTCTGTCTTTCGTGTAGTTCGTTTGTTTATACGCCTTTAATTGCTACCTTACTATAATTGAATTCATTAAGATAAGTAAAATTACAGGGTATCAGACGACTCTGCTGTAAACAATCTTGCTATATTGTCTCTAGTGACACAAATTATGATTCCATGCTGGGTGTATGGGTTCTTTATGGCCTTAAACTCCCAAGCTATGCTGGGCACTAGCAAGCTATGCTGGGCACTAGCAAGCTATGCTGGGCACTAGCATGCTATGCTGGGCACTAGCAAGCTATCCTGAGCACTAGCAAGCTGTGCTGGGCACTCGCAAGCCATGCTGGGCACTCGCAAGCCATGCTGGGCACTAGCAAGCTATGCTGGGCACTAGCACAACTCATTGTTATTCAATGCCTATTTATGTCATTCTATTTACATAGTGTGAAAATTGTTGGAATATATTATTCCCTACAAATATGTGCATTATAAATAGAGAGCTAGACAAAAACAGGTAAATGTTGTTGAGTCTGTAATAGCTGTCTGCATGCACTTTTGAACATTGTATCATGTGAATAACAAATTGGATATTGCTTTCAGCTCTAGGCTTTAATTACAATTCATATTAAATAAAATTATTAAATTTTCGCTGAAACTGAATATGAAAATATCTAGTATTTTATTCAATAAATTAAGTTCATAGCATTAGACAATTTGATCTAAATAAAACATAGGGCTGATTATAACTATCAACATTTTGTTGAAAAGTGGTCTGGACTCTTACCGAAATTAGGCGATATGATTCGCATAATCATTTAATTAAGGATCATTAGCGTCGATAAGGGCTTACCAATGGTGTATTTGTAAGCAAACGCTCATAGGGCTGCCTATGCGTGTTTTCTAGCCAATGCTATAATAATTCCCATTTTAGTCCAAATGAAGACATATAGAACATTTACCGCATGAGTTGATCCTTAATTTCCTTTTTAGAGCAACAGAGGCAACGTGTAATTTTGACTTCTTCGGTATATATCTAGGCTTCAAATAGCCTGTGATTTGCATGTTGAAAAGTGCACCTACAGTTGATTTATGCGAGTGCGAGGCCAATTAAAGGGGCGTGGTCAGGGCTCTATAATAACAAGGCAGCTTCTTGTAATCTCGTTTCCATTTCATAAACTACATCATTTAATTTGTTTGATTTGTAGATAGCCAATACCTTAGTTATTATATTTGTTTGCTGATTATATAGTCTCAGTTTCAGAATGAATAGTGAGAACAAGTTCAGCACTGCCTGGATTTGAGTGCCCGGCTTCTACTCCTGTTATAATACATAGCTTCATAATCATAGTTACACTCGGCTTATTCTCCATACGAATTAGTAATTCGTATATTATCTCACCTTTAATTTCCTTGTTGATGTTTGAATCTAATCAATAATTATGGTACACCGTGTATAATAATGTAATTTCACCATAAACTTCAATGTTTATAGAGCTTTACATTCGCAGATGCACTTTTTTTTAAGTTACGTCGCGAATTAGTTTCGCTTAGATTATTCGTAAGAGTACACATATGCAGTAATCACTGGCACATTTTTTAACAGATGATTGTGTGTTATAGGTGTAAGGAGAGTACATGCTTCACTGGTTACAACACCTTCACTCTCTATTGGCCATCCTCTGCGATGATGGATCACAAAATGCTACGCATCTCAACGGTGACATTCATAGGGAAATTTGAACAGTTTTCTTGACTTTTTTGGTCGTTATATTCATATTTTCTCAAAAAAATATTTATCTACGTAGTTATTCTGTATGAGCATCGATTCCTGATAAATTTTAGCGTGCGGAAAACTCTTGTCTTCTTGGAAAAACCAACAGATGAGATTTCAGCCTAGAACCTCAATCCCAAATTTTCTATCCAGAAATCTTTCTTTTAGATACGATTTTCTGTACGCAGGAGGAGTAACCGATGGGGTTTACTCGGGATCATCAGTTAAATTGAGTTTTATTTGCTTTTGTCAACCACACATGGAAGACATAAAGAAAAGTCAACAACATCAGGAATAAATTACCCAGGTATATGCATAGGTTTCACCTGATATTGTTTGTTAATTAGATGACAAGAAAAAGATAATTAGGAACACTGCTGGCAAAGCCTGAACCAAAGGAGTGAACTTCTTACTTCATGCTACTATTTCTAAATCTTATTTGTATCTTAATGTCTTTAGAGTAAGTATAACTGTCTCACTTGCTAAAAACTAGATCTAAATTATTATGTGATGAGTTCTTCTAAATGATGTTCTACTGAGATTAGATTAATGGGCCTAAATTCTTTTTAAAAGATAGGTCTAATATTAGTACAAGTTGAGCAGTATACTTGAAGAGCATTATTATCATTTGTATTGTATATCAATTTATGTCTTAAATATAAGAATAAAGAAGAGGACAATAAATAAAATATTAATTCATAATATGAAATTACGATATAAACAACAGTTATATTTTTATTCTTTTCTAATCAGCTGGCTAGAATGTCCGTCTATACTAAATGTGGTGGAGGTGTAACTAAAATGCACTGTACATAATGTACCTATCAATTGCACTGTCTTTTTGATGTTTTTTGAACAAATAGCTATGACAAACAGGGAGAAATTCATTAGTGTACGAATGGCAGGCTGGCAATTTGTATATTCAGAATAAATACACTTTTCTCAAAGGATTTGGTAATTTGTTTCACATTTGCAAACATTGACTGCAATTCTCTTTCTAGGAAACACTCTCAAACTTGTTTCGTGGGGAGAATTTGTTTATTCATAGCCTCTGTTTTGGAAGTTTTCAGTGAGAAAATAAATATTTGTCTTACATTTCAATATTGATTTACATTATAGAATTTTACAACTGAGTTGATATTATTTTCATTAATTTACTGAAAAATATTTATCGCTCCTAATTATGTAATATTTATTAATTATTATATTATATATTGGAGTCAACTAATTTTAAAAGTTATTAACATTTTTACACTTTACTGTAAAAGTTTAATCGTGTTTAAACCATCTCGAGAATATGTGATATATATTTTATATACTATATTATTATATACCTTTTAATATTACATGGGTTTGTGAGTTTTCCAAATTAAGTGACTATAAATAACTAATTATTTACATAAACATTAATATAATTCACAGTTAATTAATTTTCTCATTAAACTCCAAAGGAAGCATTCAATCACACACATTGTTAATACATTGAATAACATTAATAATCTTATAAAAAGCTTCAGTTCCTTTTATCGATTAACTTTTAATTACTTTACCCATTAACTTTCAATAATTGAAGTCAATATCTTCAATTAAATCTAGCGACTAGATTTGTTATCTCATTATTTGAAGCAATTCAGAATAGCTACTTTTTATAACTATTTGAGGTGAAGCAACATGTGTAACATGTGTTTTACTAAATAGAGAAAATGAATTAATTACTTATTTTCCATACAATCTCAACTGATTATAAATGCAGTTTTAAACCTAAAATTCTGAACAATTCGAAATAGCGACAGCTCAAAACTCCGTAACTTTTAATTCATAATAGCTTTATAAATCAACTAACATTATAACAATAAATGCTGTAATTATCAGAGTAAACTATTTTCTATATTTACCATATAAAAAACTTGACCATCTTTAATACTTAACGATTATTGGATATGGGAAAACGATGACAAATTTGTAAGATTTGAAAATGATAGGAAATTAGAAAACTGTGATTTGTGAAATTAGCATCAAGCAATGACTTGATGTGTTGTTATAATAGTACATATCTCAAATCTCATTTCAATGCATGTAAAATTTCCACCTATTGTGGTGGTTTTTAAATGCCTAGTTTTTTTTTCCATCTGTCGTGCTAAATAACTAGTATTGATATTACAGAGCTATCTTTTTAAAATAGAGAGAATAGAGCTATCTTTTTAAAATAGAGAGAATAGAGCTATCTCTTCAGAGGCTTGCACCTCATTAGCTAAACTCAAAACGAAAGCAAAAACTAACCCTCCCGCCTAAAAGTTACCACGGGGATTATATTTGCTCACTATATGAGCATCTCAAAGTTCTACTGCTCATTTTGCAGCCCCTTAATTGACTTCATTATCCCATAGGTAAGTGGGTTTGGTATCGCAGCGATAGACTCGTTGCTTCATTACCGTCAATCTGCGGGTCTTAAGGGCCGTACACACGAAGGGTTTTTTAAGTCTTTCCACCAGACTTTTGAATCATATCATATAAGAAAAAAACCTGCCGGTATCATGGATACCAATTAAAATAAATAATAACTATATTGTTATTTTTCTTATATGATTAAAAAGTCTGGTGGAAACAGTAGGTGAAGCTTAGCAAAAAGTCTGGTGGAAAGACTTAAAAAACCCATCGTGTGTACGACCCTTTACTCTTCAGGTGTAACTTCAACTCTACACATACAGGTAGGTTCGCTAATGAACTCTCAGAGCAGCTGATTAAATAGAAGTTATTGAGATAAAACCATCATAATTCATGCATAAGTTCTTATATCTGAGGGTCACTGTTGATAACATAATAGTTCTAAGGAATATGGCGGCAACTACATCTCCAGTCTTTAAATGATCACCCAGAAAAAAAGGAGTGTGATATAGAAGATAGTTTGAATTTAAACTCTACCAACAAAAAAATTCAATATCATCAACTTCTGGTAAATATTTTCTACATTAAACACACGTGCTTACTTAAGAGTACTCTTTAACTATCTATTTACCTACACAATTAAGGCTATGTACGATCGTAAATATTCAATGTTATATGTTTATACACATATAAAATGATACCAATAACAATCACAAAGTTTGTTTGGACCAAGCCGGAAAATAATCTATCCAGCTAGTACCAGCTACGGAATATTAAATAGTAAAATATCTTTATATACTATTAGTTTATTGTGAATTTTTAATGTAATGATAAGCTGTCAATGGTAATTTATAAGAAAATCACCCCTTTCGTGGTGTAACGATTTATTCGAACTAATCTTTCAAAAATAGCCCACGATGATGTCCAAAGCTGTAACATTTTACTATAATAGACTATGTAAATTTATCGCATTTATACTAGCTTCATTATAGACCGATTGCAATTTTCCTACTGTAATAATAGTTTCAGACGCTGCTTTAATACCTGGACTGCTGAAAAAAACAGAGCATGGCATCGTCAGTCCTAGTTTCAAGACAATACATTAAATGTTATATATGAGTTCCAATACAACTTCCTCTATAATTTAAAAGTAACTACTACTCTAATTTTACCACAACGGTAAAGGTATTTATTTAATATAGATAAACATGCCCAATTACAATAAATATGTAAGGTCGTATACCTTAATTAGCCGCCTTAATTATAGAAAATTCTCTTTAAACTGCTCTATAGTACAAAAATGTGGAATTTATACTTGCGTTTGTGTAATTATGTATTCTATTTTAGATAATAAAGACATTCTTTGGGATGATAAACTGATTTCTTTACTGCATCACCAATAGTGTAATTTCAAATACTTATTCAGAAAAATGTATAAAAACTGTATATTTTAAATTTGTATTTATTTGTAATAAATTATTATAAATTAATTACCAATAGAACAGGCGAATGAGTGGTTAATTAAAACTCATACAATTATACTTTCAGTCCAATAAAGATAACTATCAAGAGCATCAAGCCGCTTATTTTGACCGCCTTTTATTCTGACTAAATCATTTATATTTACCGATTTTATTATTAAAAAGAAGCCGTTAATTGCAATCAAACCGTATATTAATTACTGATGGGTCCTGTTCATTACAACGACACACTTATTACGAGCTACAGAGTGCAGATAGCACAGTTCTGTCTCGAAAATTTCCGTTTGAATTATAAATTAAACTTATCAGTTGAAAGTAACATGCTGATTTAATGTAGTCTACAAAATGGGTTTCTGCTTATTAGAAGCAGTACTCGTACATTGTGTTTTTAAAAATATAAATACTGAAAAATAACAATAATATTTTAAATCAGTAAACTTATTTTGAAGTAGATGTGTTGATTCTAAATT
Organism: Caprella mutica; assembly: GCA_947561585.1. NCBI lineage: Eukaryota > Metazoa > Arthropoda > Malacostraca > Amphipoda > Caprellidae > Caprella > Caprella mutica. The sequence goes on from CANNZV010001080.1 coordinate 394,796, forward strand.
GGAAATAATAAAACTCAGTAATAAAACTTTTCCAACTGTTTTTGTCACTGAAGACTGATGTTACAAATAGTATTAGACAATAATATAATTTCAGTGACAATAAAATAATATCCGAGCTACGTAAATTATAATCTTCGGGCTTCAAAACTTAATAATTTTTTAATAAGTAAGTGAGCAAATACGGAAGCAAAGATCTTAATGTAATTAGGAAGAATCAAACTATAGTTTAAAAATTAACCGAAAGTTTATAATAAAAAACAATCTAATTTTGAGTTTTTGAGAAAATAGATTACATTTATTTTTAAATTTTATTCTAAAGCTATTTGGAAAGACTAACCAAAATAAAAAAATCAACTAGATTTTAAATGTCTCTATTAAAAATGGTACACGGAAAAGTGCCAGGCGAAAAACTGCCGAAGCGGAAAACTGCGGGTCACTTAAACTGGCAATTTTATTACTTTGGTCACTTACAATATTTTAATTTATAAAAAAACTGCATCTTTCTTAATTGAGGAGGTGAGGGAACATTCATTTTACTTAGTATACAAAACAATAGTACTAGTTAAATGTAAACAAATTTATTGGAATAAAAAATATATAACATACATTATTATATCAATAAAAAAAATAAAAATAAACTTAAATATTATGAAACCAAAACCTTTCTTATAAAATACTAAGAGAAGAAACAAAGAAATAATTGTATTAGGGACAAACTACAATTTCTTTGTTTACACAAGGCATCTTTACATTATCAGTTTATAAGGGGTTTAGTGTCTAATTATTTCTTGTTTTTAATTTGAGAATTGAACAAGCATTCAAGCTTAATATTCGCTTGCACTCATTATAAAACAACTTCGATCGATGTTTGCGAAACATTTGGAATTTGCAACACAACATCTATGATTATTAAACTGCTATACCATACCTAATTCTCTGACAATTTCACTCGATCGAATTGGATTGCATATTAATTGATAATACTTTTTACATATTAATGAAAATTGTAAAAATGAAGGTGTTAATGACAAAGAGAATAAAAAGGTAATAAATATTGAACCTACATATAAGTTAATTTCACATTTACTTGATATATTGTATAATTTAAGATTATATAATTATGAGAATATCTAATTAGCTAGTAATCACAATTCAGTACACGGGGTTTAATGTTTGCTTCGGAACCATGAGCTATATTGTTGATGACAATATGAAATTAATTACAAGGGACTAGAAGAAGCGGTCAAAAAAGAAAGTTAATAAAGTAGCTTTGTTGAGATATTATTTTTCTTCGATCATTTTCATTATTTATTCCAAAAACTATATATAGTTAATACGGTAGAGATAAATGTCATCTTAACCCTTTAACGAAGACTAACGCCGTTTTTATATGTAAATTAAAATGCTCTTAGAATGTATTTATAACTAAATAATATTCCAGAAAAGTCACAAAATACATAAATTGTTAGTAAGTGATTGGCAGTTTTCTGCCTGGCAGTTTTCCGCTTCGGCAGTTTTCAGACTGGCAGTTTTCCGGACACCATTATAAATAAATCAATTTATTTTCGATTTTTGTTTATTAGTTTATGTGAAAATATATTTTATTTATTTTTATTATTATTCAAAAGCGATTTTTAATGATTAACAAAAGTTTAAAAACAACATAGAAATTATATATCTGAATTAGAAAAAATCATATTAATACAATTTGATATATACTGCTCATAATTGAACCTTTCCCATGCGTACTTGAGTCTCTTGGCTGAGTATTTTTCATTTCGAGACCAAATTTTTTGAGACCGAAATTTCCGGCCACCAGATAGCATACTAATCACTTTCTCCTCCAGCACTGACAGAAAAGACAGTAAAGCCTCCAATCCAGTGAATTTCTTTCATTCCCACCACCAACGAGGAAGGAAAGGCTCTATAAATAACAAACTGGAACGGAAGGCACCTCCAGTCTGTGATTTATACCAATGCTGTTCCTGACGCTTCCACGTAAGTCAAATTAACTCGAATTGCATCCTCAATAGAACGCAATTAGAGGGAAGCAATTGAATAGCACTCTTTATTAGTTACAACAGCGTGATGGCACTTTAACATCTTTTTCCCTATTGAATGAGTTCAGTTTACCTAATGCCGTTAGTTTACATTAACTTATATTCATTTCTTACTATCCTTTCTATATCTTTACTATCAAATTATTACCAGCACAAATATATTAAAATTCTTGAATGGTAATGTAGAGATTTTAAAATTCTATTTATTTTTCATTATTATTCATTTCCATCATTATTATTCTTTTTTCAAAACATATACAAAATGAATTATTAATAATGTGGTCAGGTGGATCTAATTTCTTTCTAACGCGATATTAAAACAAACATTGGAGATATAACAGCACCTTCTCATGGCTTTAGCCTCTATTAAATATAATTAAGTGAATTATTTAATTGCAAGAAACTTGTCCCATTTATGGAACTAATAATTAGGTAGAACGATTAGCCTAATGCTGGCAGCGATGTTTGTTGTTTATTGTATTGATGAGAATAAATTAAACATTTAAAAGAATACAGTTCAAAATCTCAAGGAAAAGTTTTCTGCAACACATTTTCTTAATTTATTCCATTATTAAGAGGAAATAAAAGATTATAGTCAATTATAAGCTTAACCTTCGTTATAACACACTATACCAGTCGAATAACAGTAACACTATTAGTACATGTACTACCAGAAAAAAGAGTCACTGTGATGATGTACTACCAGAGAAAAGAGTTAATATGATGATGTACTATCAGAGAAAAGAGTTGATGTGATGATGTACTATCAGAGAAAAGAGTCACTGTGATGATGTACTGCCAGAGAAAAGAGTCACTGTGATGATGTACTACCAGAGAAAAGAGTCACTGTGATGATGTACTATCAGAGAAAAGAGTCACTGTGGTGATGTACTATCAGAGAAAAGAGTCACTGTGATGATGTACTATCAGAGAAAAGAGTCACTGTGATGATGATGTACTATCAGAGAAAAGAGTCACTGTGATGATGTACTATCAAAGAAAAGAGTCACTTATTCTATTCTCTCATTTCTTATTATTTTTAGATCTTACAAATATCACTCATTTGTCACAACTTTGTCACAACTCAAAACTAGCTATTTTTTCAGGGGAGACATTCTAAAACGCTCTAAATATTGTAAATAACACAAAAAAACTCTAGTGGGGAAAAATTTTGAAACATCAACAGGCCTCTTAAGATTATCAAATTAGAAATAATTATATCTACTGAATCAAATGTAATTTTTTTTTAATTTTTTTTTTATTGAAGTTATGACACACATCTCAGGTCGTTAGGAAATTAATTAGCATCTATAGCTATTAATTTTTGAATTACAATTATAAATCTTTTACTAAAAACGCAGCGTTGGTAAATGAATATATCTATATGGATAACTCGAAAACACTTTTTTCAGTTATGACGTCGTTGTCGCAAAGTAGCGATAATAATGTCGTTGTGTATCAATACCAATCTTAAAATATCTTTGTTACCTGTAATGAATTGTAAAAACCTATCATTGATCAACAGTACCTACAATGAATATTTATGTCTTCAATTTAGAGGAGATGAGTTGAAGTGTATTTTATGCATTAGCTACTGCAGTGTGTAGTTCTTACCATACACACGCATTATACACAGTGTGTAGTGCTTACCATACACACGCATTATACACAGTGTGTAGTGTGGTTGCCACTGTTAATACCTTAGTAATTTCAGTCCTAGCTTACGGTTAAGTTTTCCATTAAATTCCAGTCTTTAGCACGATGAAATTTCAAACTGCATTGGGATGCGGATGCATTTTTTCTCATAACTGATCTTAATTGCTTTGAAGCAATCGTTCGAGGTTTATTATTGCAGATAATTACTTGTAAATATTGAACGAGGTTCTGAAAGAGGAAGTTGTAATTTTCCTTAATATATGGTCTTATAAAAGCTTTCACTTTAAGTTCATATTTTATTGGCTTTAAATTATCCTGAAGACATAGAACTGGAACTCGTTAGAATTTGGTGTATTTTCTGATGCTATAAATTTATCAGGTATGTACTACCTTAATCTAAATACAAACGAACTATTAAAAGAATAAATGAATTTTATTATAGGACACATAATGGTAACTGAGATATTTTAATTCAAATTTGATACGTTAATTTCTAACTTGAATACTAATTAGTAAGAATCTAAGAATTAGTTAAAGCAAGTCATAGGAGAGTACAGTTCTAATTTGTTACTATTTTCCACCACAGAGCATAGCAATGAAATATCACGACACTCATTCGTCTAACGTCTTTGCATTTTCAGTTCATGTTCATTAATTAAATTGTCGATGGGAATTTGTTTTGAAGGTAGTACACACGAAGTGAGAAAATGATAAATATCGACATGATGCGCGTTAGATATGCAC
>CANNZV010001081.1:0-184435 GCA_947561585.1 Caprella mutica
AGTGAACACTATAGGGATGCTAGTGAACACTATAGGGATGCTAGTGAACACTATAGGGATGCTAGTGAACACTATAGGGATGCTAGTGAACACTATAGGGATGCTAGTGAACACTATAGGGATGCTAGTGAACACTATAGGGATGCTAGTGAACACTATAGGGATGCTAGTAAACACTATAGGGATGCTAGTAAACACTATAGGGATGCTAGTGAACACTATAGGGATGCTAGTGAACACTATAGGGATGCTAGTGAACACTATAGGGATGCTAGTGAACACTATAGGGATGCTAGTGAACACTATAGGGATGCTAGTGAACACTATAGGGATACTAGTGAACACTATAGGGATACTAGTGAACACTATAGGGATGCTAGTGAACACTATAGGGATGCTAGTTAACACTATAGGGATGCTAGTGAACACTATAGGAATACTAGTGAACACTATAGGAATACTAGTAAACACTATAGGAATACTAGTAAACACTATAGGGATGCTAGTAAACACTATAGGGATGCTAGTAAACACTATAGGGATGCTAGTAAACACTATAGGGATGCTAGTAAACACTATAGGGATGCTAGTAAACACTATAGGGATGCTAGTAAACACTATAGGGATACTAGTAAACACTATAGGGATGCTAGTAAACACTATAGGGATGCTAGTAAACACTATAGGGATGCTAGTAAACACTATAGGGATGCTAGTAAACACTATAGGGATGCTAGTAAACACTATAGGGATGCTAGTAAACACTATAGGGATGCTAGTAAACACTATAGGGATACTAGTAAACACTATAGGGATGCTAGTAAACACTATAGGGATGCTAGTAAACACTATAGGGATACTAGTAAACACTATAGGGATACTAGTAAACACTATAGGGATACTAGTAAACACTATAGGAATACTAGTAAACACTATAGGGATGCTAGTAAACACTATAGGGATGCTAGTGAACACTATAGGGATGCTAGTGAACACTATAGGGATGCTAGTGAACACTATAGGGATGCTAGTGAACACTATAGGGATGCTAGTAAACACTATAGGGATGCTAGTAAACACTATAGGGATGCTAGTGAACACTATAGGGATGCTAGTGAACACTATAGGGATGCTAGTGAACACTATAGGGATGCTAGTGAACACTATAGGGATGCTAGTGAACACTATAGGGATGCTAGTGAACACTATAGGGATACTAGTGAACACTATAGGGATACTAGTGAACACTATAGGGATGCTAGAACACTATAGGGATGCTAGTTAACACTATAGGGATGCTAGTGAACACTATAGGAATACTAGTGAACACTATAGGAATACTAGTAAACACTATAGGAATACTAGTAAACACTATAGGAATACTAGTAAACACTATAGGGATGCTAGTAAACACTATAGGGATGCTAGTAAACACTATAGGGATGCTAGTAAACACTATAGGGATGCTAGTAAACACTATAGGGATACTAGTAAACACTATAGGGATGCTAGTAAACACTATAGGGATGCTAGTAAACACTATAGGGATGCTAGTAAACACTATAGGGATGCTAGTAAACACTATAGGGATGCTAGTAAACACTATAGGGATGCTAGTAAACACTATAGGGATGCTAGTAAACACTATAGGGATACTAGTAAACACTATAGGGATGCTAGTAAACACTATAGGGATGCTAGTAAACACTATAGGGATACTAGTAAACACTATAGGGATACTAGTAAACACTATAGGGATACTAGTATACACTATAGGAATACTAGTAAACACTATAGGGATGCTAGTAAACACTATAGGGATACTAGTAAACACTATAGGGATACTAGTAAACACTATAGGAATACTAGTAAACACTATAGGGATACTAGTAAGCACTTTAACGTCTGAAACCAAAGGCCATATCACTGAAGTCAAAAGGTATTTGAGTACAAGGGACTGGAAGAAGCAGTCAGAATGGAAAGTGGCCATTGTCACTGACTGGTGGTAGGTGACTTTGTAGTCAAAGTCACCTACCACAAGTCAGTGACAAGCTCATGGGTGCAGTAAAGCTACTCCTCTGTCCTTTTTTGGTAGCCCTATAATTACCCTAATGATGCTATCGGAAGCAGTTACAGCAGTTAGTGTACTTACAAGTTATCAGGGCTACTGTAGCAAGTAATTACTTGCCTTCAGACTGATCTCTAGGGACCACTACACCAACCTCTACTTCTCTACCATAGTGCGATATCAAGAGCTATTTACTCTCTGCTAGAGTGCTGAGATACAGGCAGTGCCATTACACCATCTAAAACGGGCACTCGTAGAGCGCATACCTTCGCCACCGCTTGTAAGTAACCTTGGTCATCCATTAATTCTTCTAATAAATGACCTTGACCTTTGACCCTATCGGTCCCAAAGTCTAACCAGATGGTTCCTGGACATTGACCAATCGTCTCACTAAATTTCAGACAATTTGGTTCAATACTTTTGAGTTGAAAACAAGATGGTAAATAAATGCTGACCAAAACATAACCTGTTGCAATTTTGTGTAGAACTAAAAACTATCTGTGGTGACTGGTGGTTCAGTGTGGTGGTCTGGGTGCCAATATACCCATCTGTCTTCTAAATATTATTCATTTTTTAATATTGGCCGAATGTTGTCATTAAGTACTTCTGAATGATGATTAATTGTACTCTTATATTTTTGCATCGGTAAATCTTTATTTGCAAGTGCATAGTACTTCCGTTATTTGTTAAGTGCATGTGTAAGTGCATAGTAATTAGTGCATAAATAGCACCATTTAACCCTGCCTCTGATGGGCACTACAAACCGGTTCTTAGAACTCACTCTGCTTTCATTCATCTGTTGTGAACTAAACGGAACTAGAGTGTTAGACCTGAACAAGTAAATAGGACCCAGTGTTAGACCAGAACAAGTAGATAGGACCCAGTGTTAGACCTGAACAAGTAAATAGGACCCAGTGTTAGACCTGAACAAGTAAATAGGACCCAGTGTTAGACCAGAACAAGTAGATAGGACCCAGTGTTAGACCTGAACAAGTAAATAGGACCCAGTGTTAGACCTGAACAAGTAAATAGGACCCAGTGTTAGACCTGAACAAGTAAATAGGACACAGTGTTAGACCTGAACAAGTAAATAGGACCCAGTGTTAGACCTGAACAAGTAAATAGGACCCAGTGTTAGACCTGAACAAGTAAATAGGACCCAGTGTTAGACCTGAACAAGTAAATAGGACACAGTGTTAGACCTGAACAAGTAAATAGGACACAGTGTTAGACCTGAACAAGTAAATAGGACCCAGTGTTAGACCTGAACAAGTAAATAGGACCCAGTGTTAGACCTGAACAAGTAAATAGGACACAGTGTTAGACCTGAACAAGTAAATAGGACACAGTGTTAGACCTGAACAAGTAAATAGGACCCAGTGTTAGACCTGAACAAGTAAATAGGACCCAGTGTTAGACCTGAACAAGTAAATAGGACCCAGTGTTAGACCTGAACAAGTAAATAGGACCCAGTGTTAGACCTGAACAAGTAAATAGGACCCAGTGTTAGACCTGAACAAGTAAATAGGACCCAGTGTTAGACCTGAACAAGTAAATAGGACACAGTGTTTGACCTGAACAAGTAAATAGGACACAGTGTTAGACCTGAACAAGTAAATAGGACACAGTGTTAGACCTGAACAAGTAAATAGGACACAGTGTTAGACCTGAACAAGTAAATAGGACACAGTGTTAGACCTGAACAAGTAAATAGGACACAGTGTTAGACCTGAACAAGTAAATAGGACCTAGTCTATGCAAGAAGATAGAACGCAGTGTTTTCACCGCCACTCTTCAATTAATAACGCTTATATGATTGGAAAGCAAATTTGCAGTCTATACTATCGTTTCTACCGCTTTCCATTCATTTAACCGTAATTAATAGAAGAGTGGCGGTGAAAACGCGGCGGTTTAACTGCTAGTATAGAACTATCAAGTTAATAAGACTGTTTGGTAGGTTTAAAGCATTATTGGTAGATAATATTTAATTTAAGGAGTCACTGTGACATTATATTAAAAATTAGTCAATTATCTACAACTAATAATGTATGAGAGAGAAATTTTTGAGAAGTAAAAATAAATTAACTGTTTGGTAGTACTGGTGTTAGGCCTTTGAGTCATTGGGCGACTATTACGTGACCCGTTTGATTTACTTGGCGACGTCGTTTTGAGATATTTACCTCAAACGGCCTGTTAAACACATGTGTACCCTCACATTAGTTAGGCATGTGGAGGAGAATGAAATAGAATGCATTTTATCTGTTTAATATGATTTATAAAAAAAGAGAGCACAGAAATTTTTCTATTTCCACGCTCAAGTTAATTTAAGGCAAAAATGCTAGGTTAATTAATTACAACACAAATAGAAACAAATACACGAATAGGAACCAAAAAATAAAAAAAAAATGATGAATATTTTCATCCGTATATTGAGTTATACATACCTTATCTATTTTATAGTTCTCATGTTTTATTTATTGCTGTCCAATTCAAGTCATATATTAATTGTATTCGTTTACTTAGGTTTTATAGGTTGCCTATAATTTAGGCGGGGAATATTTTGAAGTCATAAGATATAATCTTGTTCAACTCTTCTGAAGTCCCTTGTACTTTTCATTATTTAATTTATGTTATTTATTAAATTATCAGTATTAACTAATTAATAAATATGTATATCTTTTTTTGTGATTTTTGTTCTTAATAACAGAGTTCATTTATTCCGTGTAACTCTAAACCAATTGAAAGTTACAAACTCTAGACTAGTAAGCGACTATATATACTGTCTGGTGACTAGACACTATAGTGGTGGTATCACTGCTACCAGTCACTGTCCTACCACTAGGTGGTAGTATCATGTATCACTGCTACCAGTCACTGTCCTACCACTAGGTGGTAGTATCCTGTATCACTGCTACCAGTCACTGTCCTACCACTAGGTGGTAGTATCCTGTATCAATGCTACCAGTCACTGTCCTACCAATAGGTGGTAGTTTCCTGAATCACTGTTACCAGTCACTGTCCTACCAATAGGTGGTAGTATCCTGAATCACTGTTACCAGTCACTGTCCTACCAATAGGTGGTAGTATCCTGAATCACTGTTATCAGTCACTGTCCTACCAATAGGTGGTAGTATCCTGAATCACTGTTATCAGTCACTGTCCTACCAATAGGTGGTAGTATCACGGTTCTGGGTAAATTCGGTCTCGGTAACTCTCGGTCTGAGATAAACAATCATGAAGTGTGCAGTACAACAAACTACATAGCGGCCAATTATGTTAAAAGCCGTTGGCCGATCATTTTCCATTCAGAGTTCGAATTTCCTGGCAATCTAGTATCAGTGCTACCAGTCACTGTAGTATCAGTGCTACCAGTCACTGTAGTATCAGTGCTACCAGTCAATGTAGTATCAGTGCTACCAGTCAATGTAGTATCAGTGCTACCAGTCACTGTAGTATCAGTGCTACCAGTCACTGTAGTATCAGTGCTACCAGTCAATGTAGTATCAGTGCTACCAGTCACTGTAGTATCAGTACCAGTGCTACTAGTCACTGTAGTATCAGTACCAGTGCTACTAGTCACTGTAGTATCAGTACCATTGCTACTAGTCACTATAGTATCAGTACTAGTGCTACCAGTCACTGCAGTATCAGTACAACTAATCACTGTAGTATCAGTACCAGTGCTACTAGTCACTGTAGTACAGTACCAGTGCTACTAGTCACTGTAGTATCAGTACCAGTGCTACTAGTCATTGTAGTATCAGTACCAGTGCTACTAGTCACTGTAGTATCAGTACTACTAGTCACTGCAGTATCAGTACCAGTGCTACTAGTCACTGTAGTATCAGTACCAGTGCTACTAGTCACTATAGTATCAGTACCAGTGCTACTAGTCACTATAGTATTAGTACCAGTGCTACTAGTCACTGTAGTATCAGTACCAGTGCTACTAGTCACTGTAGTATCAGTACCAGTGCTACTAGTCACTGTAGTATCAGTACCAGTGCTACTAGTCACTGTAGTATCAGTACCAACCAGTGCTACTAGTCACTGTAGTATCAGTACCAACCAGTGCTACTAGTCACTGTAGTATCAGTACCAGTGCTACTAGTCACTGTAGTATCAGTACCAGTGCTACTAGTCACTGTAGTATATGTACCAGTGCTACTAGTCACTGTAGTATCAGTACCAGTGCTACTAGTCACTGTAGTATCAGTGCCAGTGCTACTAGTCACTGTAGTATCAGTACCAGTGCTACTAGTCACTGTAGTATCAGTACCAGTGCTACTAGTCACTGTAGTATCAGTACCAGTGCTACTAGTCACTGTAGTATATGTACCAGTGCTACTAGTCACTGTAGTATCAGTACCAGTGCTACTAGTCACTGTAGTATCAGTACCAGTGCTACTAGTCACTGTAGTATCAGTACCAGTGCTACTAGTCACTGTAATATCAGTATCATTGCTGCTAGTCACTGTAGTATCAGTACCATTGCTACTAGTCACTGTAGTATCAGTACCAGTGCTACTAGTCACTGTAGTATCAGTACCAGTGCTACTAGTCACTGTAGTATCAGTACCAGTGCTACTAGTCACTGTAGTATCAGTACCAGTGCTACTAGTCACTGTAGTATCAGTACCAGTGCTACTAGTCACTGTAGTATCAGTGCTACCAGTCACCGTAGTATCAGTGCTACTAGTCACTGTAATATCAGTATCATTGCTAATAGTCGCTGTAGTATCAGTGCTACCAGTCACCGTAGTATCAGTATCAGTGCTACTATCCAATGTCAGGTGTCTAGTTTCTCTGTGTGGTTCCTTACAAATCACTACCAGTACTCAAAGGTGCAATTGAGTAATAAATTAGACAGAGGGTAATTGCTCTCATTTATTATTATAGCGCATTATTATTAATCTATCGTATTAAAATTCTATCAGAGTGTCCTACGTGATGGTCATACCGATAGTAGCGCCATGGCGCAGTGCGTCTCAGTGGCGCTTCACAGCCACCTAATTAGTGCGCCAATCGATACCTTGCAATAAAATCCAATGGGACATACTTAGCATTCTTTTTATCTGTTGCTAGGATTAACATATAAAGTTATTTGGAGTTAGAGTTTGCTCATCAGTAATGTCTAGGAAATGAATGCACTAATACCATTGAAACAAAGGGGCAAATTATTCGGGAAATTAACCAGTAGAAAAGATTTCAAAGCCAACAAGAATGAAAAGCCAACAAGAATGAAAAGCCAACAAGAATGAAAAGTCAACAAGAATGAAAAGTCAACAAGAATGAAAAGTCAACAAGAATGAAAAGTCAACAAGAATGAAAAGTCAACAAGAATGAAAAGTCAACAAGAATGAAAAGTCAACAAGAATGAAAAGTCAACAAGAATGAAAAGCAACAAGAATGAAAAGTCAACAAGAATGAAAAGCCAACAAGAATGAAAAGTCAACAATAATGAAAAGTCAACAAGAATGAAAAGTCAACAAGAATGAAAAGCAACAAGAATGAAAAGCAACAAGAATGAAAAGTCAACAATAATGAAAAGTCAACAAGAATGAAAAGTCAACAATAATGAAAAGTCAACAATAATGAAAAGTCAACAATAATGAAAAGTCAACAAGAATGAAAAGTCAACAAGAATGAAAAGTCAACAAGAATGAAAAGTCAACAAGAATGAAAAGTCAACAAGAATGAAAAGCCAACAAGAATGAAAAGCCAACAAGAATGAAAAGCCAACAAGAATGAAAAGCCAACAAGAATGAAAAGCCAACAAGAATGAAAAGTCAACAAGAATGAAAAGCCAACAAGAATGAAAAGCCAACAAGAATGAAAAGCCAACAAGAATGAAAAGCCAACAAGAATGAAAAGCCAACAAGAATGAAAAGCCAACAAGAATGAAAAGTCAAGAAGAATGAAAAGTCAAGAAGAATGAAAAGCCAAGAAAAATGAAAAACCATCTGCAATGAAAAACCATCGGAAGTGAAAAAACCATCGGAAGTGAAAAACCATCGGAAGTGAAAAACCACCTGAAGTGAAAAACCACCTGTAGTGAAAAACCACCTGCAGTGAAAAACAATTAGGTGTGAAAAATCAGCTCTCCTTCCTCTCCATCCCAGTTGTTTTCTATTCAATCAAACAATCCCCCCCACCTTAAATCCCCCCCCCCCCTAAATCACTCCCCCCCCCCTAAACCACTCCCCCCCCCCCCCAAATCACTCTATTAATTCCGGTTTCTCTCTGATGTGTAATCTCTGGTAATAACTTTACGCCAGAGATAAAATCTGCCGGTGAGAAAAGAGTGTACTATCCTAACTACTATCCTGTGTAGTGAGTGTCCTAACTACTATCCTGTGTACTATCCTGTGTACTATCTTGTGTACTATCTTGTGTATTATCCTGTGTACTATCTTGTGTACTATCTTGTGTACTATCCTGTGTACTACTCTGACTACTATCTTGTGTACTACCCTAACTACTATCTTGTGTACTATCTTGTGTAGCTGATACAGTACCATCAGTCACAGATGTACTTCACTCTGATTGTACATCACTGTCTGTTGTTCTCTGCCGTTTGTCCAATAAGTAAATATTGTCATTTTGTGTATATTTCGTATTAATTACAATTAATGTTTTGACAACATTACCTTAGGAAGTATAATACTCAAAGAAATGTTCATAGTAATTTATTACTATAGTGGTTTGTTTTTAGTTAATGGCATTCACATTTAATGGTTACTAGATGCTTGGTACGTTGTCACAGACAAATAAATGACTTTATCGTGACTAGGGTATTAGTGTCTATGTCTAACGCTATGTCTCTCAGACAGAACTGACCATGTTAGACGTTACTCTCTCAGACAGAACTGACCATGTTGGACGTAACTCTCTCAGACAGAGCTGACCATGTTAGACGTAACTCTCTCAGACAGAGCTGACCATGTTAGACGTAACTCTCTCAGACAGAACTGACCATGTTAGACGTAACACTCTCAGACAGAACTGACCATGTTAGACGTAACTCTCTCGGACAGAACTGACCATGTTAGACGTAACTCTTTCAGACAGAACTGACCATGTTAGACGTAACTCTCTCAGACAGAACTGACCATGTTAGACGTTACTCTCTCAGACAGAACTGACCATGTTGGACGTAACTCTCTCAGACAGAGCTGACCATGTTAGACGTAACTCTCTCAGACAGAGCTGACCATGTTAGACGTAACTCTCTCAGACAGAACTGACCATGTTAGACGTTACTCTCTCAGACAGAACTGACCATGTTGGACGTAACTCTCTCAGACAGAGCTGACCATGTTAGACGTAACTCTCTCAGACAGAGCTGACCATGTTAGACGTAACTCTCTCAGACAGAACTGACCATGTTAGACGTTACTCTCTCAGACAGAGCTGACCATGTTAGACGTAACTCTCTCAGACAGAGCTGACCATGTTAGACGTAACTCTCTCAGACAGAACTGACCATGTTAGACGTTACTCTCTCAGACAGAACTGACCATGTTGGACGTAACTCTCTCAGACAGAGCTGACCATGTTAGACGTAACTCTCTCAGACAGAACTGACCATGTTAGACGTAACTCTCTCAGACAGAGCTGACCATGTTAGACGTAACTCTCTCAGACAGAGCTGACCATGTCAGACGTAACTCTCTCAGACAGAACTGACCATGTTGGACGTAACTCTCTCAGACAGAGCTGACCATGTTAGACGTAACTCTCTCAGACAGAGCTGACCATGTTAGACGTAACTCTCTCAGACAGAACTGACCATGTTAGACGTTACTCTCTCAGACAGAACTGACCATGTTGGACGTAACTCTCTCAGACAGAGCTGACCATGTTAGACGTAACTCTCTCAGACAGAGCTGACCATGTTAGACGTAACTCTCTCAGACAGAACTGACCATGTTAGACGTTACTCTCTCAGACAGAGCTGACCATGTTAGACGTAACTCTCTCAGACAGAGCTGACCATGTTAGACGTAACTCTCTCAGACAGAACTGACCATGTTAGACGTTACTCTCTCAGACAGAACTGACCATGTTGGACGTAACTCTCTCAGACAGAGCTGACCATGTTAGACGTAACTCTCTCAGACAGAGCTGACCATGTTAGACGTAACTCTCTCAGACAGAACTGACCATGTTAGACGTAACTCTCTCAGACAGAACTGACCATGTTAGACGTAACTCTCTCAGACAGAGCTGACCATGTTAGACGTAACTCTCTCAGACAGAGCTGACCATGTCAGACGTAACTCTCTCAGACAGAGCTGACCATGTTAGACGTAACTCTCTCAGACAGAACTGACCATGTTAGACGTAACTCTCTCAGACAGAGCTGACCATGTTAGACGTAACTCTCTCAGACAGAACTGACCATGTTTGACGTAACTCTCTCAGACAGAACTGACCATGTTTGACGTAACTCTCTGAGACAGAACTGACCATGTTTGACGTAACTCTCTCAGACAGAACTGACCATGTTTGACGTAACTCTCTGAGACAGAACTGACCATGTTTGACGTAACTCTCTCAGACAGAACTGACCATGTTTGACGTAACTCTCTGAGACAGAACTGACCATGTTTGACGTAACTCTCTCAGACAGAACTGACCATGTTTGACGGAACTCTCTCAGACAGAACTGACCATGTTTGACGTAACTCTCTCAGACAGAACTGACCATGTTAGACGTAACTCTCTCAGACAGAACTGACCATGTTAGACGTAACTCTCTCAGACAGAACTGACCATGTCAGACGTAACTCTCTCAGACAGAACTGACCATGTTAGACGTAACTCTCTCAGACAGAACTGACCATGTCAGACGTAACTCTCTCAGACAGAACTGACCATGTTAGACGTAACTCTCTCAGACAGAACTGACCATGTTAGACGTAACTCTCTCAGACAGAACTGACCATGTTAGACGTAACTCTCTCAGACAGAACTGACCATGTTAGACGTAACTCTTTCAGACAGAACTGACCATATCAGACGTAACTCTCTCAGACAGAACTGACCATGTTAGACGTAACTCTCTCAGACAAAACTGACCATGTCAGACGTAACTCTCTCGGACAGAACTGACCATGTTAGACGTAACTCTTTCAGACAGAACTGACCATGTCAGACGTAACTCTCTCAGACAGAACTGACCATGTTAGACGTAACTCTCTCAGACAGAACTGACCATGTTAGACGTTACTCTCTCAGACAGAACTGACCATGTTGGACGTAACTCTCTCAGACAGAGCTGACCATGTTAGACGTAACTCTCTCAGACAGAGCTGACCATGTTAGACGTAACTCTCTCAGACAGAACTGACCATGTTAGACGTTACTCTCTCAGACAGAGCTGACCATGTTAGACGTAACTCTCTCAGACAGAGCTGACCATGTTAGACGTAACTCTCTCAGACAGAACTGACCATGTTAGACGTTACTCTCTCAGACAGAACTGACCATGTTGGACGTAACTCTCTCAGACAGAGCTGACCATGTTAGACGTAACTCTCTCAGACAGAGCTGACCATGTTAGACGTAACTCTCTCAGACAGAACTGACCATGTTAGACGTAACTCTCTCAGACAGAACTGACCATGTTAGACGTAACTCTCTCAGACAGAGCTGACCATGTTAGACGTAACTCTCTCAGACAGAGCTGACCATGTCAGACGTAACTCTCTCAGACAGAGCTGACCATGTTAGACGTAACTCTCTCAGACAGAACTGACCATGTTAGACGTAACTCTCTCAGACAGAGCTGACCATGTTAGACGTAACTCTCTCAGACAGAACTGACCATGTTTGACGTAACTCTCTCAGACAGAACTGACCATGTTTGACGTAACTCTCTGAGACAGAACTGACCATGTTTGACGTAACTCTCTCAGACAGAACTGACCATGTTTGACGTAACTCTCTGAGACAGAACTGACCATGTTTGACGTAACTCTCTCAGACAGAACTGACCATGTTTGACGTAACTCTCTGAGACAGAACTGACCATGTTTGACGTAACTCTCTCAGACAGAACTGACCATGTTTGACGGAACTCTCTCAGACAGAACTGACCATGTTTGACGTAACTCTCTCAGACAGAACTGACCATGTTAGACGTAACTCTCTCAGACAGAACTGACCATGTTAGACGTAACTCTCTCAGACAGAACTGACCATGTCAGACGTAACTCTCTCAGACAGAACTGACCATGTTAGACGTAACTCTCTCAGACAGAACTGACCATGTCAGACGTAACTCTCTCAGACAGAACTGACCATGTTAGACGTAACTCTCTCAGACAGAACTGACCATGTTAGACGTAACTCTCTCAGACAGAACTGACCATGTTAGACGTAACTCTCTCAGACAGAACTGACCATGTTAGACGTAACTCTTTCAGACAGAACTGACCATATCAGACGTAACTCTCTCAGACAGAACTGACCATGTTAGACGTAACTCTCTCAGACAAAACTGACCATGTCAGACGTAACTCTCTCGGACAGAACTGACCATGTTAGACGTAACTCTTTCAGACAGAACTGACCATGTCAGACGTAACTCTCTCAGACAGAACTGACCATGTTAGACGTAACTCTCTCAGACAGAACTGACCATGTCAGACGTAACTCTCTCAGACAGAACTGACCATGTTAGACGTAACTCTCTCAGACAGAACTGACCATGTTAGACGTAACTCTCTCAGACAGAACTGAGCATGTTAGACGTAACTCTCTCAGACAGAACTGACCATGTTAGACGTAACTCTCTCAGACAGAACTGACCATGTTGGACATAACTCTCTCAGACAGAACTGACCATGTTGGACGTAACTCTCTCAGACAGAACTGACCATGTTAGACGTAACTCTCTCAGACAGAACTGACCATGTCAGACGTAACTCTCTCAGACAGAACTGACCATGTTAGACGTAACTCTCTCAGACAGAACTGACCATGTTAGACGTAACACTCTCAGACAGAACTGACCATGTTAGACGTAACTCTTTCAGACAGAACTGACCATGTCAGACGTAACTCTCTCGGACAGAACTGACCATGTTAGACGTAACTCTCTCAGACAGAACTGAGCATGTTAGACGTAACTCTCTCAGACAGAACTGACCATGTTAGACGTAACTCTCTCAGACAGAACTGACCATGTTAGACGTAACTCTCTCAGACAGAACTGACCATGTTGGACGTAACTCTCTCAGACAGAACTGACCATGTTAGACGTAACTCTCTCAGACAGAACTGACCATGTTAGACGTAACTCTCTGAAACAGAACTGACCATGTTAGACGTAACTCTCTGAAACAGAACTGACCATGTTAGACGTAACTCTCTCAGACAGAACTGACCATGTTAGACGTAACTCTCTCAGACAGAACTGACCATGTTAGACGTAACTCTCTCAGACAGAACTGACCATGTCAGACGTAACTCTTCCTTTTGGTGGCAGCTGAATTTATTGACTCTATGTTTGCTCACCACTTACCAGAGTAGCGGGCAAACACCGCCCTCACGACAGCTGACAGTGCTTAAGTACCGTCACCTCTAGCGGGTAAAGACCGCCTGGTAATCACCGCCTGGTTATTTAGTAACTACCTAGTAGAGCTTTGACAATGACATGATTGAGATTGGCTTGTTTAAACTACAACTATTTTCTATCCTTTGGCCGCTCTACCTCCTCCTCCTTTCCAGTTCCCCATTAAGCCCCCTTTAATAACTCCCATACTCCCTCAGTCCCCTTTTAATAACTCCCATACTCCCCCAGACCCCCTTTAATAACTCCCATACTCCCCCAGTCCCCCTTTAATAACCCCCATACTCCCCCTCTATTCTAATCACCCACCCCCATCATCAACAGTATAATTTTGTCATTTTCAAAATGGCGGCTCAAAGGGACTGATTCTGCCGTCACTCCTTATCTATTAATCTGCCTAATTATTAACTGTGATGAAGTACAATTGCACATTGTACCTAATTGCGTTGCAAATGCGGAAGGTTATGTTTCATTATTACTTCCGAAAACTTGGTACAATTTGCTTGTAGAATTTGAAAATAGAAAACTGTGATTTGTGAAATGAGCAGAAAGGACTTTTCTTTTCTGATAATTTAATGATTTTTAAAATGCCTATTCTGCTTCATTTTCAAAATTGCAATGCCTTAGGCCTATTCTATACTAGCAGTTAAAACGCCGCGTTTTCACCCATCGCTCAGTTTACGCCTCTTCAATTAATGACTGTTAAATGAATGGAAGGCGGTAGAAACGTTAGTATAGACTGCAAATTAGCTTTCCCTTCATTTAACCGTCATTAATTGAAGAGGCGTGAATAGGGCGTTTTTACTGCCAGTACAGAATGAGTACTTGTCAGAAAGCATTTCTTTGCTGTTTTTTGTTATCATTTTCTTGTGTTTATCATGTTTACACCTCCACCTGTCTCCTAAATAGCACTGACTACCCTCACTTGAAGTGTGAATTTATTGACTTGTTTGTACATCTCTCGCCAGCTAACCATTTGAAAGAACTAATGGAGTTATTAACCTGTCTGTTAAATATAATAGATGTATTAACTTCTTAAAAATCATAGGCACTTTCGAACTGTTAAATTTAATGTTTTTTTTAATGGTTATTCATGAAGTGTTAAATTTATAGTTTTTATCAATGGGAGGAAGGATAAAAAGCTTCCAGGTCCTTTCGCTTAAAAAATGACAGTTATTCATCTAAATAAGGTATACTTATTTTACAGTTAAAAACAGTAAAGTATACATTTTGTCACTATCAAAGCCACCTCCTCCTCCCAACCAGACCGCTAACCTAACCTTGGGTGGACAATATCTCTTTATATACTTTTTGCTAAGCTCCTCCTACTTTTTCCTAGAGAATATAGGAAAAATTGATATAATTGTTAACTATTTCAGTTGGTATCCATGATACCTGCAGGTATCATGGATGGTATCCGGCGGTTTTTACGAAAACGAATTTGACGAAACCAAATTTTCCGAAAACGGATTCGCCGAAGTGAAGATTTGCCGAAAGACAAATTTACCGAAATACTTATTTAAAACAGAATGTAAAATTACACAAAAGTTACAGAAAAGAAACGAAACAACGAAATTATAACCCTTAGTTACACTAAATTGTCCTTTAATTATTCTATCTCTTCGTTAATCATTGAGTAAATCTTTGTACCACTAAATGATTCTTTGTCTTTTCTTATTTTAAAGACATTCAAGCTTTATTCAGTCAGAATCAGTCAGTCAGCTATGGGAGCATGTTGCATTCCTTTCATTTGATTGTTTTTTTTTTAGATTGTGTGTTTCTAGCGTGTTTATTCATTTTTGTGAATATTCCATGTTTACTGTATATTTTTTATTCAGTTGTTAATAGTATACTGTATACCATACAGAAGGTGTTTTGTGGCGGACATTATTAATATTTATTCTATTTATTGCGTTTAAAATATAAAAATTGTTAGTGATGAATAACATAACTATTAGTTATGTTTATGTCTTTCCAATATACCTCTAGCTTCAACGATAGTGTCACTTGCATGAATAAATAAGTTTCAGGTAAAAAGATTGACTTCTATCAACCCTTTTTATAAATGCCATATAGCGTCAACGCGGGCATTGCCCCGCACTAAGTGAACAAGTCCAATTATCTCTAAAACTATTACAGATAGAGAAGATCTGTAAGATGCAAAAGATAGAGATAGTCACTTATTTTATACAGACAAAACGGTTCAGCCCTATGACCAATGGGTTAATAGTTATTCAACTTTTTCTAGAAAAATTGCTACCCTAGCAAACTGGGCAATAATCCCGCACTATTCAGGGCATTATCCCGCACTGCGGGATAATGCCCTGCACCACTCCAAGCAATATCCTGCATTGCAGGTTAATGGACTGCAGCCCTATTTACTCGGAAACTAATTGATCAATCCAAATTTGGATTACACCATCGTAAAGAGCAGCTTCTAAACTCTTAGAAATAATGTTAAAAGTACGCTAATACAACACTAATACACAAGTAACACCTATGAAAGTTAAGAGGCTCAATATTGAGACACCTGAAAATATAATATTGAGCCACCTCAATATTGAGCCATCTCAGCATTGAGCCACCTGAAAATATAACTCGCGCATAATTTACTAATACGAAAAAGTTGTAAGCTAAAATATACTTTAAATGTTGCACAAACATCAGAAAATAGTTTTCTGTGAAGGCAGATTCACGTTACAGAGAAGAGCTTGTTGGTGCATAAATATTCCTGCATAATAAAAGAATAGGCAGGCATCTTTTCGCACATACACTACACACTGTATGTACACACCTTTCTCACTGTATGTATACACACTACACAATAATCTATGGTTATTATATCTTATCATGCTGAAAATTCAACATTTTATAGTACTGTAAAAGTGCGGGATAAAGCCCTGCATATTTTTTTCATGCCAGGCAAAACTTTTCACTACTTTGTTGCCATGTAGTCAAATTTTGGCTGACCTGAAACAAAAAAAGTAGATGGTATATTAAAGTACGCTAATTAACCTGTAATATGTCACTAACGTGATATAATTTGATTGAGAATTGCGGATTCTGCAGCAAATCTTGCAAAATTATCTGATTTTACGAATGCAAATGTTTGGTGCATAATTTTATAGTGTCCTATTTAAAAAATATTTTAAAATACTTACCGAAACCTAACATGGATAATATTATTTTTCCTTAGGGTTGAAAAAATTTGCTCTTTCCAATGCCGTAAACATAAATTTAAATTTCCTAATAGTTTTGGAGATAAGGGGGGGGGGGGGTGCGGGGTAATGCCCGCACATTCAAGGTGTGGGGGAATTACCCGCGTTGACGCTACATATTAATATTTAATATATATAGTTGGATATATGAATTCAGCAAAATGATACCTAATTAGCAGAATACAAATTTATATAGCAATAGTAATGTCAAACTCATATAAGAAATGTGTCTTTTATACATTAGATATAATGATGAGAACTACAAAGTCCAACAGAATGTTTTTTTTAAATACATTAGATTTGATTTTCGACAAATTCGTCATTCGGAAAATTTTTCCTTCGGCAAATCCTTATTTCGTCAAATCCCTTTTTGGCCAATTTGGGATTCGGAAAAACGTATTCGGAAAATCCGTTTCGGCGAATTAGTTTTCGGTAAATTTGGTTTCGGGCAATTCGTTTTCGGAAAATCAGCCTAGACCCATCATGGATACCAACAATAAATAATAATTATATAGTTTTTTCTTATATTCTCGTGGAAAAAGTAGGAGGAGCTTAGAAAAATTCTGGTGGAAAGACTTAAAAAACCGTACGTGTGTACGTCCCTTTAGAGGTTAAAAGCATAGAAATAACTCGTATGTTCATTCAGAACTTAGTTGCTGAGTGTGATTCACATGATCACGCATATTTCAATGTTCAATAACATCAATATTTGTAATTGTAAAGACTAATCCTTCATTTCCTACATTCTTTAATTCGCATTGAATAATCCTTGTAAATTTCATGTCGATGAATTTATAATTACTTGTTCAAAAGGTCATACCCTCTTACTGAAAACGTCTGCAAGGAGGCCAAAATACTCAACATATAGTGGGGGTTATACTCAACATATAGTGGGGGTTATACTTAACATATAGTGGGGGTTATACTTAACATATAGTGGGGGTTATACTTAACATATAGTGGGGGTTATACTTAACATATAGTGGGGGTTATACTTAACATATAGTGGGGGTTATACTTAACATATAGTGGGGGTTATACTTAACATATAGTGGGGGTAATACTCAACATATAGTGGGGGTTATACTTAACATATAGTGGGGGTTATACTTAACATATAGTGGGGGTTATACTTAACATATAGTGGGGGTTATACTTAACATATAGTGGGGGTAATACTCAACATATAGTGGGGGTTATACTTAACATATAGTGGGGGTTATACTTAACATATAGTGGGGGTTATACTTAACATATAGTGGGGGTTATACTTAACATATATTGGGGGTTATACTTAACATATAGTGGGGGTTATACTTAACATATAGTGGGGGTTATACTTAACATATAGTGGGGGTTATACTCAACATGTCCATGACAAGTTTGGTAGTTTTTTGCGTGATAATATGATGACGGGCTAACACTAACTGTAATGCGATGAATAACTAACTATATGTAATGTAACTAAGAGTGTAGTTGATAGTTACAGTTGATGCTAAGTGTTACTCCTGTTCCTGTCTAAGTTGCTAGCAGGTCTAACCGCAGTTTCCTCATCTCGCACTGTTCTCATTTCCTCTTCTACCATAGGCCTACAACCTCAAACAGCTTCTACTTACCCTCTATTGCATCTAATATCCCTCTAAAAGCCTCTAAAGGGTTACTGTTACTTCTAACCATCTGATAATTGCCTCTACTAACAATAGGCCTTTAGGCTTCTACTTTCCCTCTATTACCTCTAAAGGGTTGGGTACTTCTAACCATATGTTTAGAGGCCTCTACTTCCCCTCTATTACCTCTAAAGGGTTCGTTACTTCTAACCATATGTTAATTGCTTGCAGTTGAACCTGTTACCATTGTCTGGTCTGTGTCTCCTACACCATTAGTAACTAGTGGTAAATATCTGCACCATTAGTAACTAGTGGTAAATATCTACTGATTATGAGCATAGCATTACGGTTTAGATGTTTCACTGTTTAAATGTAAGTACAGTTTAGATGTTTAGAGGCTATACCTCTACACTGTCTAGGTAGACATCAGCACAGTTTAGATGTTTAGAGGCTATACCTCTACACTGTCTAGGTAGACATCAGCACAGTTTAGATGTTTAGAGGCTATACCTCTACACTGTATAGGTAGATATCAGCACAGTTTAGATGTTTAGAGGCTATACCTTTACACTGTCTAGGTAGATATCAGTGCAGTTTAGATGTTTAGAGACTATACCTCTACACTGTATAGGTAGACATCAGTACAGTTTAGATGTTTAGAGGCTATACCTTTACACTTTCTAGGTAGACATCAGTACGGTTTAGATGTTTAGAGGCTATACCTTTACACTGTCTAGGTAGACATCAGTTCAGTTTAGATGTTTAGAGGCTATACCTTTACACTGTCCAACAATATATCATATGTTACTTTTTCTCCATATCTCCTCTTTCACTGTCAATTCTTGTGGTCAGTCTTCCCTCTCCAGAAGCCTGTGGTTTAACATTCCCTTGTCTGGCCTTTGCAGTTACACATGCCTTGCTAAGTGACACATGTACCACATGGTTGTGCAGCATATGGTTATGTAGCACATGGTTAAAGTAGCACATGGTCAAAGTAGCACATGGTTATGCAACATATGATTATGTAGCACATAGTTCCCCATTTTTCCATTTTTTTACATCTTGTTCCACATTAGTTACCTCTTGTTCCACATTAGTTACCTCTTGTTCCACTAAAGTTACCTCTTGTTCCACTTTAGTTACCTCTTGTTCCACATTAGTTACCTCTTGTTCCACATTAGTTACCTCTTGTTCCACATTAGTTACCTCTTGTTCCGCATTAGTTACCTCTTGTTCCACATTAGTTACCTCTTGTTCCACTTTAGTTACCTCTTGTTCCACTTTAGTTACCTCTTGTTCCACATTAGTTACCTCTTGTTCCACATTAGTTACCTCTTGTTCCACATTAGTTACCTCACTCCGTAATTTCCTCTTACCAAACTACTTTAATTATTATACCAATGAAATACGAGGCCCTTTTTCTTGCAAAATTCTGAGATGTTACACCCCCCCCCTCCCTATCCCCCCACATCGTTCCCCCCACTACCCCCTAATACCCTCTAGCAATTAGGGCAAAGGATGGGAAATAACAAAAATGTTAGGAATGGAAATTTACTAAAGAAGAGATTTAAAACACAAAAAATGGGGTAAATTTTTAGAGTAGCTTCTCTGCATCCATGAGCATTGTCACCGACTGGAGGTAGGTGACCTTGTTCATGGAGTAGCTTTTCTGCATCCATGAGCATTGTCACTGACTGGAGGTAGGTGACTTTGTTCATGTAGTCACTTTCCTTTCTGACTGCTTCTTCCAGTCCCTTGTATTTAGTTCCTTTTAACGTCATTGACATTGGCTTCGATTGCAGAGGTTAACCCCACTAATTAAATTCTAAGTAACTACAACCAGTACGAGTTGAATGAATGAATATTCTCTTTACGAGTAATGATGTTATTTTCAATATATTTAAAAAGTGAATGATACAGTTTGTGTTGTTATGAATTGACTCTTTGTGCCTCTGCCACCAGAAACTATAAAAACACCAGCTATTGGCTGGTGCAGGCAACGTACAGTACTGCAATGAACAACTAGATGCTTTACTCTGTACTTTGTAGGAGAAATTATATACCTTCTGTTAGGTAACTCTGGTGTAACTGAAAGAAAAAATACGAGTCAAATTGACTCAAAATTTGAGTTTTCAGTTTGTCCAGCTCAAAAATGTGAGTCAATTTGACTCATCCTAACATATTGACTTCTTATTCAAAGTCAGATTGACTCAGGTAGAGTCAATCAAGAAAAAATACCCCCATGTGGACCCCCATGTCAAGCGATGAGTCAGGTTGACTCGCAATTTTTCTCAGTGTACAGTAAAATATCTTGATTAACTAAATTATTATATTTTACGGTGCCTATAAATTCTGTGAACTCTGGTGATGCAGTTATGAATTTTCTTCTGTAACCGGAGATGTACTACTGACCGATAGTTCTCAACTCACCCAATGTAGGATTTTTAGCGCACTACCCCTCTAACTATCTACAAGTTGATTGCCGGAAACTTCGGTCATGGAAAGAGACAGACTATTTCGAGACAGACAATTTCGAGACAGACAATTTCGAGACAGAATATCTCGAGACCGATGTTTTCACAGAGCCCATAAGTTATAGTCACTACCCCCCCCCCCCCCTAACCATCCGTAAAATAGATTTGGTATCCCCAGTAAACATCGGGAAATCAGTTCTCTACATTTTACTGCAAATAAGTGCGCCCCTCTATCTCATGAATAGATTACGAGGCTAATCAAAATGCGCCCTTACAGCTGATAACTGCGCCCCCCTATCTTCTGAAGCGTCTCAATAGAAGTACTTACCCTCTCTCTAGAGTTTATCAATAGATGTACATCGCGTTAAGACAACACTCATCTACATAAGAAACTCATCAATCCTTTTCTTCTTATTGTGTTTGTGTGTGTGTTTGTGTGTTGGTAAATGTCAGAGAGATGTTTGGGGATGTGATTGATGGGTGAGGATGAGTGGGGATTCGCCAGGGATTTGCAAAGGATTTGCCAGGGATTTGCCAGGGATTCGCAAAGGATTTGCCAGGGATTTGCCAGGGATTCGCAAAGGATTTGCCAGGGATTCGTCAGGGATTTGCCGGGGATTTGCCAGGGATTTGCCAGGGATTCGCCAGGGATTCGCCAGAGATTCGCCAGAGATTCGCAAGAGATTCGCCAGAGATTCGCCAGAGATTCGCCAGAGATTCGCCAGAGATTCGCCAGAGATTCGCCAGAGATTCGCCAGAGATTTGTCAGAGATTTGTCAGGGATTTGTCAGAGATTTGTCAGAGATTTGTCAGAGATTTGTCAGAGATTTGTCAGAGATTTGTCAGAGATTCGCCAGAGATTTGTCAGAGATTTGTCAGAGATTTGTCAGAGATTTGTCAGAGATTTGTCAGGGATTTGTCAGGGATTTGTCAGGGATTTGTCAGGGATTTGTCAGGGATTTGTCAGGGATTTGTCAGGGATTTGTCAGGAATTTGTCAGGAATTTGTCAGGAATTTGTCAGGGATTTGTCAGGGATTTGTCAGGGATTTGCCAGGGATTTGCCAGGGATTTGCCAGGGATTTGCCAGGGATTTGCCAGGGATTTGCCAGGGATTCGCGAGGGATTCGCCAGAGATTCGCCAGAGATTCGCCAGAGATTTGTCAGAGATTTGTCAGAGATTTGTCAGAGATTTGTCAGAGATTTGTCAGAGATTTGTCAGAGATTTGTCAGAGATTTGTCAGAGATTTGTCAGAGATTTGTCAGAGATTTGTCAGAGATTTGTCAGGGATTTGTCAGGGATTTGTCAGGGATTTGTCAGGGATTTGTCAGGGATTTGTCAGGGATTTGTCAGAGATTTGTCAGAGATTTGTCAGAGATTTGTCAGAGATTTGTCAGAGATTTGTCAGAGATTTGTCAGAGATTTGTCAGAGATTTGTCAGAGATTTGTCAGAGATTTGTCAGAGATTTGTCAGAGATTTGTCAGAGATTTGTCAGAGATTTGTCAGAGATTTGTCAGAGATTTGTCAGAGATTTGTCAGAGATTTGTCAGAGATTTGTCAGGGATTTGTCAGGGATTTGTCAGGGATTTGTCAGAGATTTGTCAGAGATTTGTCAGAGATTTGTCAGAGATTTGTCAGAGATTTGTCAGAGATTTGTCAGAGATTTGTCAGAGATTTGTCAGAGATTTGTCAGAGATTTGTCAGAGATTTGTCAGAGATTTGTCTGAGATTTGTCTGAGATTTGTCTGAGATTTGTCTGAGATTTGTCTGAGATTTGTCTGAGATTTGTCTGAGATTTGTCTGAGATTTGTCTGAGATTTGTCTGAGATTTGTCTGAGATTTGTCTGAGATTTGTCTGAGATTTGTCTGAGATTTGTCTGAGATTTGTCAGGGATTTGTCAGAGATTTGTCAGAGATTGACTGGTGATTGACCTCTCAGTTTACTCGGTCTAGTAAATTATTGATTACTAATATAGTAAAATAATTGGCGCGGTGTCTAATTTCTTCATTTAGTTCTTTACAGTCGCTCTCATTACTATGTGCCGTATCATTGATGAGTACTATAAGCAGATGACTGTGCTATAACATATAGACCCTGTGTTTGTCTTATATAGACTCACTATTCCTCTAAACAACCCATTTTATATGTACAGAGATAAATGTAGCAAGAGTCACTACTAGTGGCGTGAACGAACACATGCCTTCGGACTGAATGCCTTCGGACTGAATGCATTCGGACTGAATGCCTTCGGACTGAATGCCTTCGGACTGAATGCCTTCGGACTGAATGCCTTCGGATTGAATGCCTTCGGACTGAATGCCTTCGGACTGAATGCCTTCGGACTGAATGCCTTCGGACTGAATGCCTTCGGACTAAATGCCTTCGGACTAAATGCCTTCGGACTGAATGCCTTCGGACTAAATGCCTTCGGACTGAATGCATTCGGACTGAATGCATTCGGACTGAATGCCTTCGGACTAAATGCCTTCGGACTAAATGCCTTCGTACTGAATGCATTCGGACTGAATGCATTCGGACTGAATGCATTCGGACTGAATGCCTTCGGACTAAATGCCTTCGGACTAAATGCCTTCGGACTGAATGCCTTCGGACTAAATGCCTTCGGACTGAATGCATTCGGACTGAATGCCTTCGGACTGAATGCCTTCGGACTAAATGCCTTCGGACTAAATGCCTTCGGACTGAATGCATTCGGACTGAATGCATTCGGACTGAATGCCTTCGGACTAAATGCCTTCGGACTAAATGCCTTCGGACTGAATGCATTCGGACTGAATGCATTCGGACTGAATGCCTTCGGACTAAATGCCTTCGGACTAAATGCCTTCGGACTGAATGCCTTCGGACTAAATGCCTTCGGACTGAATGCATTCGGACTGAATGCATTCGGACTGAATGCCTTCGGACTAAATGCCTTCGGACTAAATGCCTTCGGACTGAATGCATTCGGACTGAATGCATTCGGACTGAATGCCTTCGGACTAAATGCCTTCGGACTAAATGCCTTCGGACTGAATGCATTCGGACTGAATGCATTCGGACTGAATGCCTTCGGACTAAATGCCTTCGGACTGAATGCATTCGGACTGAATGCATTCGGACTGAATGCCTTCGGACAAAATGCCTACAGACAAAATGCCTAACAGACAAAATGCCTAACAGACAAAATGCCTAACAGACAAAATGCCTACAGACAAAATGCCTACAGACAAAATGCCTAACAGACAAAATGCCTACAGACAAAATGCCTAACAGACAAAATGCCTAACAGACAAAATGCCTAACAGACAAAATGCCTAACAGACAAAATGCCTAACAGACAAAATGCCTAACAGACAAAATGCCTAACAGACAAAATGCCTAACAGACAAAATGCCTAACAGACAAAATGCCTAACAGACAAAATGCCTAACAGACAAAATGCCTAACAGACAAAATGCCTAACAGACAAAATGCCTACAGACAAAATGCCTAACAGACAAAATGCCTAACAGACAAAATGCCTATCAAACAAAATGCCTAACAGACAAAATGCCTAACAGACAAAATGCCTAACAGACAAAATGCCTAACAGACAAAATGCCTAACAGACAAAATGCCTAACAGACAAAATGCCTACAGACAAAATGCCTAACAGACAAAATGCTTACAGACAAAATGCCTAACAGACAAAATGCCTAACAGACAAAATGCCTACAGACAAAATGCCTACAGACAAAATGCCTAACAGACAAAATGCCTAACAGACAAAATGCCTACAGACAAAATGCCTAAGGGCCTAAAATGTATTTCCAGTATATCTTCTAATAAGTGATATCAAGTGGGAACTAAAAAGCTATCAATTGAATATGAACATTTGTAACTCAGCGTGATAGTGTAAACACTCTATTATTTCGCTCTGATTGTTATTTATTAGTTACGATAGTGAGTATTAATACTTCTATTGATCGGTTTACTGACTACTTATCGGTTTGCAGACTACTTATCGGTTTACAGAATATTTATCGGTTTGCAGACTATTTATCGGTTTGCAGACTATTTATAGGTTCAGAAACTATTTATCGGTTCAGAGACTATTTATCGGCTCAGAGACTATTTATCGGTTTGCAGACTACTTATCGGTTTACAGACTATTTATCGGTTTAGAGACTATTTATCGGTTTAGAGACTATTTAGCGGTTTAGAGACTATTTAGCTGTTTAGAGACTATTTATCGGTTTAGAGACTATATATCGGTTTAGAGACTATATATCGGTTTAGAGACTATTTATCGGTTTGCAGACTATTTATCGGTTTGCAGACTATTTATCGGTTTAGAGACTATTTATCGGTTTAGAGACTATTTATCGGTTTGCAGACTATTTATCGGTTTAGAGACTATTTATCGGTTTAGAGACTATTTATCGGTTTAGAGACTATTTATCGGTTTGCAGACTACTTATCGGTTTAGAGACTATTTATCGGTTTAGAGTCTATTTATCGGTTTGCAGACTATTTATCGGTTTGCAGACTATTTATCGGTTTTCAGACTAATTATCGGTTTGCAGACTATTTATCGGTTTGCAGACTATTTATCGGTTTGCAGACTATTTATCGGTTTGCAGACTATTTATCGGTTTGCAGTCTCCTTATCTCCGCTTATCGTCACGCTAACTAATCGTCAGATTGTAGCGCATCTCCAACGATAAATCCCAGCTGTCGAAAGTTGTCGCTAGTTATTTTTATCGCTGTAGTTTTTCTCCGCGCGAAAAAGTTACGGTTAGGTTAGGTTGAAAGTAGTTAAAAGTTGCAATTAATTCTGACGGGAGAAAAAGTTGACTAAAAAACAATAAATTTTATTGTTTGATAAATGGAGTAAATTAAAATATAACAATTTTTATTATTTCAAATAGTACTTAATTTAAATAAATACCTTCTACCTGTGCAATATAAAATAAATGCCTTTCTCACTATAGTTACAAGGAATTTTTGAAATAGAGGAAATGTTATTGTTTCCAGTAAGAATTTATAGGAAGGCATAGTTTGAATTTCTGTTTCTAATTTAGATTTTCTTTGTTAATTATTCAGGACCGCATTTACAATAAACAATTAAACAGTCGAAAGATATTCCAAACAATAGGAATTCGATAGGAATGGTGTGGAAATGGGAGTGACAGCTTCTAACCGTTAGGAACATTCCAACATGTTATAACACATTCTAAACATTCTAAACATTTTTAGCATTTACAACAGTTTTAGCATTTGTAACTTTTCTAACATTTCTAACATTTCTAACATTTTTAACATTTGTAACATTTCTAACATTTCTAACATTTCTAACATTTCTAACATTTCTAACATTTCTAACATTTCTAACATTTCTAACATTTCTAACATTTCTAACATTTCTAACATTTTTAACATTTCTAACATTTTTAACATTTCTAACATTTTTAACATTTGTTCTCATATATTTGTTATTTTAGTCAAAGTAATTATTAGACTTCGGGAAAAATCATATTTAAAATTTCTATTTAAAATTTTTAAATATATTTTTCCAACAATTCTAACAATTACAGGGAAAATATAAGGGCAAGTTACAAGTTATTGGACAGTGTCACATAGAGAAATAAACCAAACATTTCAACTCTTTATTTTAGTTTGTGAAGTGGAAACTTTGTCTATTTTCTCTAATGTGACCGAAAATGCGTGTCTGGTCAATAACTCCTAACTACCCCTATCCATTAATTGATGTCTCGTAACTGTTTCTCTCTTTGCAGGTTAAGAGACCGAGATACGACAGCGAGGTACCGGAGACACAGACGATAAGGTGAGTGAGAGACACAGTCGATAAACTACAAAAAACATCTAGGGTGAGTTACGAATTATCGGTCAGTTCCACATCTTCGGTCATATAAGAAAAACAATATTGTAATTTTATTGTTCAATTTATATTTTAAATGGTATCCAAGGTACCTGTAGGTATCTTGGATACCATTTAAAATATAAATTACAATATCGTGTTTTCTTTTATGACCGAAGATGTGGAACTGACCGATAATTCGTAACTATTAATTTTGTAACTATTTACTTAGTACCTTCGCTAATTACGGAAAGTTATGCTTTGGTGGGCATTTACTTATCATCTTGTTTTAACTCTAAAAGTATTGAACCAAATTGTCTGAAATTTGGTGAGACGATTGGTCAATGTCCAGGAACCAGTTGGTTAGACTTTGGGAGCGATAAGGTCAAAGGTCAAGGTCTTTTATAAGCGCCAGAGAAGGTATGCGCTCTACGAGTGTCTGTCGTCTAGTTACTTATTCTCTATAGAAAATAAGTAGCTACTAACACCTCTTCATTTTCCTCCACACGTCCTAGCATTTCAATTAATTTTATGTGTTCTATCAACTCCAACCCCTTCAGTCCCCCATCACCTGTGGGGGCGTGTGGCGTGTAGAGTTGCACATACGCCCCTACAGAGTGTGAATGGGAATAAACTACACTGTTATTGTAATGTCTAACATTACTGCCATTCTACTGCCTTGTATCTGCCCACCAAAGTGTCTATTATAATGAACTACTGCTGTGACCTATAGAACTACTTCTATAATTGCACTGCTCTATTACTGGCTTTTTACTGCCTATTACTGCCACAATACTGCCACAATACTGCCATTTAACTGCCTTATTACTGCCATATCACTGATATGTAATTCCACATTACTGCTATATAACTGTAATATAACTGCCATATTACTGCCAATTTACTACTTTATAACTGCCTTATTACTGCCATACAACTGATATTTAACTGCCACATCTCTGCCATACCACTGCCACATCTCTGCCACATCTCTGCCATACCACTGCCACATCTCTGCCCTACCACTCTATAAGAACTATTTTTTTATCCCCGAATACTGCAAATAGGAATATTTTTTTTAAAGTTCTGCTACAAATTAATACCTTCACTGCCCTTTCACTGCCTTACTGCCATTTCACTGCCACTTTACTGCCATTTCACTGCCTTACTGCCATTTCTAACAATAAAGCATCCAATTTTCCCATTTTCTTATTTATTAATATCTTTTCAATTGCTATCGGTTGTAGCGAAACTCCACCACGAAAAATGCAATAAGTGGTTTCACCTCCGATACACTAGCGAACAACATCTTCCTTTCGATTAACACTTTCAATTGCATTAACTCAATAGAACATCCTCTTAACATTTCTAGAACATCCTCTTAACATTTCTAGAACATCCTCTTAACATTTCTATAGTGCTAATATGTTATAGTGCTAATATATTCACCAGGTGAGAGTGCTATTCTCCATCTTTGGCTCCACTTCTACCTACCCAATAGCCTGCACAGACCTCCCACCCCCCACGAAATTTAGGTCTCACCCCCCCTCCCTTTGGATCTACCCCACCCCCCAAGCGAGATCAATAAGATATCAAGTTCTCGTTAGATGGATATCTCTCTCTCTCTCTGTGTGTGTACATACCCTAGCAAGAACACTTTGCTAGAAAGGAGAAAATAGGAAAGAAGAAGAGACATAGGTGAATGTACCTACATTAGTCGTACTGTTGTTACACTGTTGTTGCACTGCCCAGAATATAATCTATTTTAAATCTTGAAATCTCGCCCTTCTGTCACAATCGTATCTGCTAATCTACAACACGGTTCACCAACCACAGTTCAACTGCATTAGTTATCCCACTAACAGATGAAGCCTCTAGGTTGAAGGCATTAGTCACCCTAAGCAGTAGTTGAGTGATAGAGAGGGTTACTCCTACTCTGGGTGACCTTTGAATTTGAACATTTAAATCACCTCTTCATGATACACAAGAAGAATGTCTGAGGTGAGACTGCTCCTATCGCCTGCATTGCTGCAAAAGGTGGCAGGACAGACCGTGAAAAGAGAACAACTTTGGCATTCAGAAGATATTGTTTATTTACAAAATAAAAAAACGAACTCCTAAACTCTTTTTTTTTCTATATGACCTCTATCTAAATTATCTATGTTTATTGTTTTGTTTGATATTAACGAATGTATCGGGGCCATTGGTTTAAAAAATATCTGTATAACTAATTATCAAAGGGGAAGATACCCCAAATTGTAGCTCAGTTCCCCAGATGATACCCCAAATTATAGCTCAGTTCCCCAGAAGATACCCCAAATTATAGCTCAGTTCCCCAGAAGATACCCCAAATTGTAGCTCAGTTCCCCAGATGATACCCCAAATTATAGCTCAGTTCCCCAGAAGATACCCCAAATTATAGCTCAGTTCCCCAGAAGATACCCCAAATTGTAGCTCAGTTCCCCAGAAGATACCCCAAATTATAGCTCAGTTCCCCAGAAGATACCCAAATTGTAGCTCAGTTCCCCAGAAGATACCCCAAATTGTAGCTCAGTTCCCCAGAAGATACCCCAAATTGTAGCTCAGTTCCCCAGAAGATACCCCAAATTGTAGCTTAGTTCCCCAGAAGATACCCCAAATTGTAGCTCAGTTCCCCAGAAGATACCCCAAATTATAGCTCAGTTCCCCAGAAGATACCCCAAATTATAGCTCAGTTTCCCAGAAGATACCCCAAATTGTAGCTCAGTTCCCCAGAAGATACCCCAAATTATAGCTCAGTTCCCCAGAAGATACCCAAATTGTAGCTCAGTTCCCCAGAAGATACCCCAAATTGTAGCTCAGTTCCCCAGAAGATACCCCAAATTGTAGCTCAGTTCCCCAGAAGATACCCCAAATTGTAGCTTAGTTCCCCAGAAGATACCCCAAATTGTAGCTCAGTTCCCCAGAAGATACCCCAAATTGTAGCTCAGTTCCCCAGAAGATACCCCAAATTGTAGCTCAGTTCCCCAGAAGATACCCCAAATTGTAGCTCAGTTCCCCAGAAGATACCCCAAATTATAGCTCAGTTCCCCAGAAGATACCCCAAATTATAGCTCAGTTCCCCAGAAGATACCCCAAATTATAGCTCAGTTCCCCAGAAGATACCCCAAATTGTAGCTCAGTTCCCCAGATGATACCCCAAATTATAGCTCAGTTCCCCAGAAGATACCCCAAATTATAGCTCAGTTCCCCAGAAGATACCCCAAATTGTAGCTCAGTTCCCCAGAAGATACCCCAAATTATAGCTCAGTTCCCCAGAAGATACCCAAATTGTAGCTCAGTTCCCCAGAAGATACCCCAAATTGTAGCTCAGTTCCCCAGAAGATACCCCAAATTGTAGCTCAGTTCCCCAGAAGATACCCCAAATTGTAGCTTAGTTCCCCAGAAGATACCCCAAATTGTAGCTCAGTTCCCCAGAAGATACCCCAAATTATAGCTCAGTTCCCCAGAAGATACCCCAAATTATAGCTCAGTTTCCCAGAAGATACCCCAAATTGTAGCTCAGTTCCCCAGAAGATACCCCAAATTATAGCTCAGTTCCCCAGAAGATACCCAAATTGTAGCTCAGTTCCCCAGAAGATACCCCAAATTGTAGCTTAGTTCCCCAGAAGATACCCCAAATTGTAGCTCAGTTCCCCAGAAGATACCCCAAATTGTAGCTTAGTTCCCCAGAAGATACCCCAAATTGTAGCTCAGTTCCCCAGAAGATACCCCAAATTGTAGCTCAGTTCCCCAGAAGATACCCCAAATTGTAGCTCAGTTCCCCAGAAGATACCCCAAATTGTAGCTCAGTTCCCCAGAAGATACCCCAAATTATAGCTCAGTTCCCCAGAAGATACCCCAAATTGTAGCTCAGTTCCCCAGAAGATACCCCAAATTGTAGCTCAGTTCCCCAGAAGATACCCCAAATTATAGCTCAGTTCCCCAGAAGATACCCCAAATTATAGCTCAGTTCCCCAGAAGATACCCCAAATTATAGCTCAGTTCCCCAGATGATACCCCAAATTGTAGCTCAGTTCCCCAGAAGATACCCCAAATTGTAGCTCAGATGCTCCTTTTCTCCACATTCCACCCTAAACTAACTGTTTTGTGTGTGTCTAGTGGTGCAGTAACACAAACCATTTCTTTGATTCTTTTCAAAATGAGGCCCTAAGTAGCATCCGCCTCCCACTTAGCGGCAGCAAGGCCCTATTATACTCCTAACACTCATTGTACTGCTCTTTCGGTGTCACAGGGTGGAGCTCACATGTATTTAAACTCCTTTTGAATCTCACAGCAATGACTTAATTCCTCTTCCATTGTCTGATATTATTTGCAATTGGGTGTTTAGGTAGTTTTAGGACTCTTTTCATATAGGTAGCCATTTTGGACCAGTCTGTTGGCCTTGTTATTGTTTCGATTTGGGCAGAAGTCAACCCTTTGTTTGTTTAGAAAGTTGGAGGCTGGTGCCAAACCCACCCAAACAACTTAAATTACATATAATAAATTTATAGAATCGAATAAGAAATAATTTGCAGCTTTATAATTAGAAACTTTAGATCTAATGAATAGAGGAATAGAACTCTATGGCACGTTAAGTGTACCTTTAACATCCATATAACACGTTAAGTGTACCTATAACATCCATATAGCACGTTAAGTGTACCTTTAACATCCATATAACACGTTAAGTGTACCTTTAACATCCATATAGCACGTTAAGTGTACCTATAACATCCATATAGCACGTTAAGTGTACCTTTAACATCCATATAACACGTTAAGTGTACCTTTAACATCCATATAGCACGTTAAGTGTACCTTTAACATCCATATAGCACGTTAAGTGTACCTTTAACATCCATATAACACGTTAAGTGTACCTTTAACATCCATATAACACGTTAAGTGTACCTTTAACATCCATATAACACGTTAAGTGTACCTTTAACATCCATATAACACGTTAAGTGTACCTTTAAAATCCATATAACACGTTAAGTGTACCTTTAACATCCATATAGCACGTTAAGTGTACCTTTAACATCCATATAACACGTTAAGTGTACCTTTAACATCCATATAGCACGTTAAGTGTACTTTTAACATCCATATAACACGTTAAGTGTACCTTTAACATCCATATAACACGTTAAGTGTACTTTTAACATCCATATAACACGTTAAGTGTACCTTTAACATCCATATAACACGTTAAGTGTACTTTTAACATCCATATAACACGTTAAGTGTACCTTTAACATCCATATAACACGTTAAGTGTACCTTTAACATCCATATAACACGTTAAGTGTACCTTTAACATCCATATAGCACGTTAAGTGTACTTTTAACATCCATATAACACGTTAAGTGTACCTTTAACATCCATATAACACGTTAAGTGTACTTTTAACATCCATATAACACGTTAAGTGTACCTTTAACATCCATATAACACGTTAAGTGTACCTTTAACATCCATATAACACGTTAAGTGTACCTTTAACATCCATATAACACGTTAAGTGTACTTTTAACATCCATATAGCACGTTAAGTGTACCTTTAACATCCATATAGCACGTTAAGTGTACCTTTAACATCCATATAGCACGTTAAGTGTACTTTTTCACTCTTTAAGTAGGTCCTACCGGTAGCTTATTAAATGTCTATCACAACTGTGCCCAGAGATAGTCATATGATAGGGACCACTATTGTGCTCCCATGGGTAGCTATTGTGCTCCCGTGGTACCCATTGTGCTCAGTAGTGCGCTATTGTGTGCTCACAAAGCTGCCAAAAGGCGCACATAAAGGAAACCAGAGTGAGGAGTTGTAATGAATTGTTAGGATTGTTAGAACTGTTAGTGATGAATATAGAGTGAATTGTTAAAACTGTTAGTGATGAATATAGAGTGAATTGTTAGAACTGTTAGTGATGAATATAGAGTGAATTGTTAGAACTGTTAGTGAAGAATATAGAGTGAATTGTTAGAACTGTTAGTGAAGAATATAGAGTGAATTGTTAGAACTGTTAGTGAAGAATATAGAGTGAATTGTTAGAACTGTTAGTGATGAATATAGAGTGAACTGTTAAAACTGTTAGTGATGAATATAGAGTGAACGTTGTCACCGAGTGGTAGTAGTTGACTTTATTCACTTTTTTGCCTCCATGAGCATTGTCACTGACTGGTGGTAAGTTAATTACTTCGTTATTGGAGCCACTTTCCTTTCTGACTGCTTCTTTCAGTTCCTTGTACTTAATTTCTTTCGGCGCTTAACACACAAATATTCATAACAAGTCTACGGATTTTTCCACCACTACTCCATTACCTCCACCACTACTCCATTACCTCCACCACTACTCCATTACTTCCACCACTACTCCATTACTTCCACCACTACACCATTACCTCCACCACTACTCCATTACTTCCACCACTACACCATTACTCCAACCACTACTCCATTACTTCCACCATTACTCCATTACTTCCACCACCACTCCATTACTTCCACCACTACTCCATTACTTCAACCACTACTCCATTACTTCCACCACTACTCCATTACTTCCACCACTACTCCATTACTTTCACCACTACTCCATTACTTCCACCACTACTCCATTACTTCCACCACTACTCCATTACTTCCACCACTACTCCATTACTTCCACAACCACTCCATTACTCCCACCACAACTCCATTACTTCCACCACTACTGCATTACTTCCACCACTACTCCATTACTTCAACCACTACTCCATTACTTCAACCACTACTCCATTACTTCAACCACTACTCCATTACTTCCACCACTACTCCATTACTTCCACCACTACTCCATTACTTCCACCACTACTCCATTACTTCCACCACTACTCCATTACTTCCACCACTACTCCATTACTTCCACCACCACTCCATTACCTCCACCACTACTCCATTACTTCCACCACAACTCCCCACTACTCCTTTACTCACCACAACTCCATTACTTCCACCACTCCTTACTTCACCACTCATTACTTCAACCACTACTCCATTACTTCCACCACTACTCCATTACTTCCACCACTACTCCATTACTTCCACCACTACTCCATTACTTCCACCACTACTCCATTACTTCCACAACCACTCCATTACTTCCACAACCACTCCATTACTCCCACCACAACTCCATTACTTCCACCACTACTGCATTACTTCCAACCACTACTCCATTACTTCAACCACTACTCCATTACTTCAACCACTACTCCATTACTTCCACCACTACTCCATTACTTCCACCACTACTCCATTACTTCCACCACTACTCCATTACTTCCACCACTACTCCATTACTTCCACCACTACTCCATTACTTCCACCACCACTCCATTACCTCCACCACAACTCCATTACTTCCACCACAACTCCATTACTTCCACCACCACTCCATTACTTCAACCACTACTCCATTACTTCAACCACTACTCCATTACTTCAACCACTACTCCATTACTTCAACCACTACTACATTACTTCCACTACAACTCCATTACTTCAACCACTACTCCATTACCTCCACCAATACTCCATTACTTCCACCACTACTCCATTACTTCCACCACTACTCCATTACTTCCACCACTACTCCATTACTTCCACCACTAATCCACTACTTCTCTTTCCCCCCTCTCCCCCATTTCAAGGGCTGTGCCTTACTATATTTTAATTGTACCGATGAGGGTATGATCACGAGTGGCCATTCACAAAGACCTATCATTCCAAGGTTATTAATAACCAATTCATTGGTACTTTGTGCATCTCTGGTCATTGCATCATTTCAGATTCAGTTTCTGCCATTAGGTACATTGACAATAACCTGATAGTTTTTAAAATTAGTGGTACCATTCTATTAATTTTGGTTGAGAGTAATAACATTTTTTGTAGTCATTTAAACATCGTGTCCCTTACTTTTCAGCTTCCCGTCCAACTCCAGCAAAGTGAGTTGCTCTAACGTCCCCCAATATTCTGACGCTCTGGCAGCTTCAGAGGAGCTTATTAAAGCAGACTGGAGTTCCACCGTCAGTTCCTCCGCCCAAATTACAGAAAAGAAAACCACCCTCCACATCACAAACTCCACCACCCTGCAGAGCAAGGAAACAACAGTCTCCACATCCCAAACAAACACAGTCCTACCGTCCTATTCTGTAGCCATCAGCCAACACACCAACTCCAGCACGGTGTTGTTACCCTCCTGCAACACCTCCAGACCAACCCCCTACCTCCCTGTCACCAGCACCACCACGCCCTCCACCAGCGACGACCAGCAGATAGCCAGTAAGTTCATCACCACGGCTCTACCTAACGCAGGTACATCCAGCCCTTCAGAGAACCCAAACAATGTAATTGCCTCTGATGACACAACCAACTGGCTAAACACCGTCCTACCTAACAACAACAACAACAACAACAACGAGAGCAGCACCAATAACAACCTCAGTCCCTCTACCAACCTGTGTGTGAAGTCCGAGATACTCGCTGTAGCTGATTCAGAGCCCAGTAATTTCAGTCAGTACATTTTACCCGACAAGGGAGATCTTCCTAGCGATATTTCTTCCTCGTACCTTCAGCAGCTTCATTCCAGCACTATGCAGGCGTACGGGGGCCAGGCGTACATGCAGCAGAGTTCTGGATTCTATAACTCCATGCCTAGCTCACAGTACGCTTACGGAGCTGATTACTTACTCGGTAAG
This sequence comes from Caprella mutica, assembly GCA_947561585.1. Taxonomy (NCBI): domain Eukaryota; kingdom Metazoa; phylum Arthropoda; class Malacostraca; order Amphipoda; family Caprellidae; genus Caprella; species Caprella mutica. The sequence continues at coordinate 35,580 of CANNZV010001081.1, forward strand.
TAGCATTGCTCTCTGATCACTTGAATAAACTTACCGATGCTTCCAGAGACCTTAAATGCGATGATTGCATTGCAGAGAATGCAATCATTGCATTCTTGAGTTTTTATGGTCATTGTCTTTTTACCATGATTATTATTTTTTTAACGCTACTTGCAGTTTTAGAGGATAGCGCTAGGGTTATGCTCTTCAACTACGAGGTCTTAGATTTGGTGTTAGGTAGACTCGTAGGCTTCATTTACTGTCACCTCTTCATTTTCCTCTTCCATCTGTGAGTGCAGCCACCGTTGCTTGTGTCCCTTTTCGTCACTTTCCTTGGTAAGTGACTGCATTCACAGAGTAGCTTTTCTGCATCCATGAGCATTGCCACTTTCCTTTCTGACTGCTTTCTCCAGTCCCTTGTACTTAATTTTCTTTTAACGTCAGCGACATAACCTTTGATTCCGAAGCAGACGTTAAACTTCTACTAAATTACCGTCGTTAACTTTTGAGTTTCAGTTTTCCTAAACTTACTTTACGTATTTTTTTTCGATAAGTACTCTCCCTAAGTACTATTAACACATTTCAATGCTCTTATCAATTTACTGCTCCCTAATCTATTGTTTAATCTCTTCAACAGGTACAACTCGCATCATCGGACAAAGCAAAAGTAACGGTACTTCGAGTAACGCAAACGGAGGCTCTTCTGCTTGTCTTGGTGCTTCGACAACCCCCACCGCGACCGCCTATCCCGCCACCTACGGCTCTTTCGCTTCAGGTACATTCTGCTCAAAATAAACCCTATATTCATATCCATTCCTACCAATTGAACATAAATAAAATCCTCAATTTCAGGAAACGGTACCCAGAATTGTCAGAATGGCTACTACGGAACTGCCGCCGCATATAACACCGCGGCGTTTGTGGGAACTAACGGACATAACTACGCAGCTCAGCAGGTGAAACTTGAGAACTTGCACAACTGCTGACAGTTATTCAGTTGACGAGACGATTTGCTAGTCTCTTCTATTGTTGTTGCTTTAGTTTGCTTTTGGACCGAAAATTAGTTTCTATTTAACAGAGCGAGACTTTAAGAAGTCATTTTAAACTCTTTAATCTATAAAAAATAAATTTACAAACTATGCCAACTTTGAATGACCCTATCTAAGATATATTCTCATTTTACTAAATTGTTATCAAAATTTCAATGTTGAAGGGTATCTTGTTCCGACCCTTATTCCTGACGATGAATCTTTCTATTCAGTTCGAATCCAACATTTGATTTTTCAATTACCCTCTTGAAGCCACAGACATCCCATATTAATCGTTCCAATGGTCTTTTCTTGCTCAGAGTCTTGACTCAGCGTACTACTCAGCCTATGCCAACACTCCAGGTTACTACTACAGTCAGGGCTACCCGTATATAGGTACAAACACCAATGGATCTGTAGCCACGCCATCTGTCGGAGTACATCAGAACAGCACGGCCACAGGAGGCGCCACTAATCTTACTATTCCAAACGGGGCCTCGAGTGTAGGAGTTGGGGCATCATACCCTGTGTCCATGCCTACCAACTCTATAGTCGATGGTTAGTCGTCAAATAATAGACCATTTCACATTTTGATAGTCTAATTAATACAATGTAGATCATATTTTAATATTTACTTTACTAGTTGTTTTCCCGCTTTTTCTACATAAGTTATTCTACAATAGAAATATTCAAGACGAACATGTTAAGTTGAGGGAAAGACACAGAATCTATCTAACCACTTCCAAACTGATATGTACTGCTCTCTCACGTAAAAAAACCCGTGCAGAATAAATTGTAACAAAGCTTAATGCGTAACTATGTAAAGCTAGTTTCATAATAATTTAGATTTACTAATAATTGCAATTTACTCAATTCAATAGATTTCTTTGGATGGTGTTTGGGCCATGCTGCACTAGCAGATTAAACGCCACGTTTTCACTGCTCAGTTTACGCCTCTTCAATTAATCACGGTTAAATGAATGGAAAGAAAATTTGCAGTCTACACTAGCGTTTCTACCGCCTTGCATTCATTTAACCGTGATTAATTGAAGAGGCGTGAACTGAACGGTGAAAATGCGGCATTTAATCCGCTGGTATAGATAGCAGATTATTTACCTTTCCCTTATCTGTTCTTTTCCAGAGAATGGCAGTTTTGCAGGCATGGATAGTCCTCCCTCTCCTTTGAAAGACACAAGTGAGTGAGCGGTTATGTATTCTTAGAGGTTTATACATTACCTAAGATAATATTATACAATCTGTTTGTCTATAGTTCTAGTATTGCTGTAGATAACTAGGGTACTAGGTATGTATTAGACTGTAGATAACTAGGGTATTAGGTATGTATTAGACTGTAGATAACTAGGGTACTAGGTATGTATTAGACTGTAGATAACTAGGGTACTAGGTATGTATTAGACTGTAGATAACTAGGGTACAAGGTATGTATTAGACTGTAGGTAACTAGGGTACTAGGTATGTATTAGACTGTAGATAACTAGGGTATTAGGTATGTATTAGACTGTAGATAACTAGGGTACTAGGTATGTATTAGACTGTAGATAACTAGGGTACTAGGTATGTATTAGACTGTAGGTAACTAGGGTACTAGGTATGTATTAGACTGTAGGTAACTAGGGTACTAGGTATGTATTAGACTGTAGATAACTAGGGTACTAGGTATGTATTAGACTGTAGGTAACTAGGGTACTAGGTATGTATTAGACTGTAGGTAACTAGGGTACTAGGTATGTATTAGACTGTAGGTAACTAGGCTACTAGGTATGTATTAGACTGTAGATAACTAGGGTACTAGGTATGTATTAGACTGTAGGTAACTAGGGTACTAGGTATGTATTAGACTGTAGGTAACTAGGGTACTAGGTATGTATTAGACTGTAGGTAACTAGGGTACTAGGTATGTATTAGGCTTAAGGTAGGTAGGTTACTAGGTATTAGGTATGTAAAAGGCTTTATGTAGGTTATTATGTATGTATTAGGCTGTAGGTAGGTACTAGGCTATAGGTAGGTATTAGGCTGTAGGTAGGTATTAGGCTGTAGGTAGGTATTAGGCTGTAGGTAGGTACTAGGCTGTAGGTAGGTACTAGGCTGTAGGTAGGTACTGATGTGGCCAGTGTTTGTGGAGTCTCAAGTTACCTGTCTGATTTAATTTAGTCACTCATCCATGATGGCAGTAAGGCTTCACTGTGGTACTGAGGAGCTCTCAAACCTACCTAAAATCTCTCATTTAATATAAAGGAGAACTGGGGAATAAATAGAAATTATTCAAAATGTGTATTTTAAATTTTTTTTATTAAGTCAAATGTTTCGAATTAATTAAAATTTCGAATTTTTTTGTTTGTTTTGAAATCATTTTTGGAATAGTATACAAGTTGTCTTGTCTATACAAGTTACATACCGGGTTCTTAAGATAGTTGGTAGTGGTTTGTCTTAGTCTAATAATAGAAGTCTGTCATGTCCTTAGTGTGCTATCTGTACATTAGTCTAGTCTTTCTCAGTGTACTAGACTGCTCTCAATAGCAGTCTTCCTTAATAATTCAACTTATTGAATATGTACATAGTTTCCCTGTCATTTTTCTTTCAAGATTCTAGTACAAATATCCCCAGTGCAAGTGAAAACTGTCAAAATTTGAGAAAGGCAAACATTTTCTCACTATCGAACCTACCAGGAGGTGCAAACTTCTAAACCCCTGACCCCGCCCCCTGAACTGGACCGCTAACCTAACCTTTTACAATATTTTTTCCACGGGGATTTCTCTTATGATACACCACTTTAAACATCCTTTCAATCTCTTTTCACTTCAAATGCTACCTAACTGTTTTTTCTTCACTTCAAATGCTACCTAACTGTTTTTTCTTCACTTCAAATGGTACCTATCTGTATTTCTTCACTTCAAATGGTACCTAACTGTTTTTTCTTCACTTCAAATGGTACCTATCTGTATTTCTTCACTTCAAATGGTACCTAACTATATTTCCTGGGGTACGGTCAAGAGCCCCCCCGGTCAAGAGCCCCCCCCGGTCATGAGCCCCCCCGGTCACGAGCCCCCCCCGGTCATGAGCTTCCCCCGGTCACGAGCCCCCCCCCCGGTCACGAGCCCCCCCCCGGTCATAAGCCCCTCCGGTCACGAGCCCCCCTCCCTGTTTTTTTAATCCTTATTTACCTAGTTAAACAAATGAAGGACTACTTAGATAGAAATAGCTGAAAGTTGCTAATGTAGTTTGTTGTATCCGCTAGTTTGTTGTACTGTACACTTCATGATTGTTTAATGACCTGGCAGGGGGGTTCGGGGGGCGGCACGCCCCCCGATATACATATATTTTATGTCTAATCAGTTATGAATTACAAAAGTGTTAATAAGGATTAAATAATATTGGTAAATAAGGATTTAAAAACAGGGGGGGCTCGTGACCGGGGGGGAGGGCTCATGACCGGGGGGCTCTTGACCGGGGGGGCTTATGACCTACGGGGGCCCTTGACTGGGGGGGCTCATGACCGGGGGGGCTCATGACCGGGGGGGCTCTTGACCGGGGGGGCTTATGACCTACACCCGTATTTCTTGTTCTCTTCCAAAGCAGAACGAGTGCGCAAATTGTACCTAACTGTATTTCTTGTTCTCTTCTAAAGCAGACAGAGTGCGCAATGCTAGGACCAGAAGAGGACAGTCTCCCTCAGACCTGGAGAACAAAGTTGACAGAGTCTATATTTGGGAGCTAGACAGAACCATCATCCTATTCCACAGTCTGCTCACTGGCTACTTTGCAAGGGACTTCAGGAAGGTAACAAACTAACTACCTCTCAACTCCTCTGTTCACATTACTTAGTCTTGTAATTGGTAGGGTCATTCTTTTTTAACACCTATAGTTATGTCTCTATATACGCTGTGGAAGAAAGGTGGGTGAATTCCTAGCTAGGAAGAGGGTATTTGGTCGGTTCGTAGTTCACGTCCCTAAATGAAATTGGGTCGTGAACTAGGAAGAGTCTATTTGGTCGGTTCCTAGTTCACGTCCCTTAATGAAATTGGGTCGTGAACTAGGAAGAGTCTATTTGGTCCGTTCCTAGTTCACGTCCCTAAATGAAATAGTGTCGTGAACTAGGAAGAGTATATTTGGTCCGTTCCTAGTTCACGTCCCTTAATGAAATTGGGTCGTGAACTAGGAAGAGTCTATTTGGTCCGTTCCTAGTTCACGTCCCTTAATGAAATTGGGTCGTGAACTAGGAAGAGTCTATTTGGTCCGTTCCTAGTTCACGTCCCTTAATGAAATTGGGTCGTGAACTAGGAAGAGTCTATTTGGTCTGTTCCTAGTTCACGTCCCTAAATGAAATAGGGTCGTGAACTAGGAATTTACTAAAACTTGTAACTATTACACTTCGTAAAGGGCCCCTCCAATAAATTTTTTTTAATCAACGAGGCTAATGTTTCTTATCATTTTATTGCAAACCCCATGAAATTGGACAGCATATTTTTAATATTGCATCCTTGTGGAGATTTTTATAATCAAAACTCTACAATACCAGTTTTACTTCCAACTTTCTAATTTTGTAGGTGATAGTACTCTACTATTTTGTTCATGGTTGTACCAGTGGCTTCACTAACGTGGGAAAATTCTTACAGTTTATAACTTGGCACAAAAACCGAAGAAAAACAAACACAAACGCGGAGATGCATAATAACGGAGTGTGACGTTAATAACTGAGTGTGACGTTAATAACGGAGTGTGACGTTAATAACTGAGTGTGACGTTAATAACGGAGTGTGACGTTAATAACAGAGTGTGACGTTGATAACAGAGTGTGACGTTGATAACAGAGTGTGACGTTAATAACGGAGTGTGACGTTGATAACAGAGTGTGACGTTGATAACAGAGTGTGACGTTAATAACGGAGTGTGACGTTAATAACAGAGTGTGACGTTAATAACAAAGTGTGACGTTAATAACAGAGTGTGACGTTAATAACAGAGTGTGACGTTGATAACAGAGTGTGACGTTAATAACAGAGTGTGACGTTGATAACAGAGTGTGACGTTAATAACGGAGTGTGACGTTAATAACAGAGTGTGACGTTAATAACAGAGTGTGACGTTAATAACAGAGTGTGACGTTAATAACAGAGTGTGACGTTAATAACAGAGTGTGACGTTAATAACAGAGTGTGACGTTGATAACAGAGTGTGACGTTAATAATAGAGTGTGACGTTGATAACAGAGTGTGACGTTAAAGTTAGGTATATAAGTGTGACTTTTTTAGATAAATTGTTAACATTTACAACTGATAGTTTATTGTTTCATTAATTGTCACCTTTGCAAAATTACGGAAAGTTATGTTTGGGTATTTATTAATCATTCATTTATTCATTTATTCATTTATTCATTTATTCATTTATTCATTTATTCATTTATTCATTTATTCATTTATTCATTTATTCATTTATTCATTTATTCATTTATTCATTTATTCATTTATTCATTTATTCATTTATTCATTTATTCATTTATTCATTTATTCATTTATTCATTTATTCATTTATTCATTTATTCATTTATTCATTTATTCATTTATTCATTTATTCATTTATTCATTTATTCATTTATTCATTTATTCATTTATTCATTTATTCATTTATTCATTTATTCATTTATTCATTTATTCATTTATTCATTTATTCATTTATTCATTTATTCATTTATTCATTTATTCATTTATTCATTTATTCATTTATTTACCATCTTGTTTTTAACTCTAAAAGTATTGAACCAAATTGTCTGAAATTTGATGGTAGGATTGGTCAATGTCCATCAATATCAATATGGACGATTGGTCAATGATTCCATTTGGTTAGATTTTAGGACCAGGTCGCGAAAAGGTCGAGAAAATGTTTCGGTGGCGTAGATATGCGCTCTACCCGTGCTCCTTTTATCCTTTTCTGTTTCTCTGTTAACTGTTTTTTTCTGTTTCAGGACCCCAATCAATGTTTTCAAGTGGGAGACATTATGGAGAAGCTGGTGTTCGACTTGGCCGAAAACCATTTCTTCTTCAACGACATTCAGGTAATTTCGTCCTCTACATAAAATGTAAGGGAATTTATTGTACACAAATTCTCCCACAGTTTGGTCAGATAATCGGCAATTTATCTGACCATTATAAGCTTTATTTTAAATAGAAAGCTGGGAGGAAATTTTAGGCTCTAGACTGGGAGAAATTATTCAAAGAGGATCTGCTTCTACTGGCAGTGGGCCTTAAAAAATCTACGGTTCTTGTAACCCACACTTCATTGATAAAGTTAAAAGAATAAGCAACTTGAGGTGCTTTGTATCGTTTGTTTAATTTCTTTTCTTTCTGTACAGGAATGTGACCAGGTGCACATTGATGATGTCGCTTCTGATGATAATGGACAGGATTTGAGGTAATTCAATAACTAAAGCAATGGGAAAGCTCTATAATGAACTACAAATAGGGCACAGTGTAGAGCTGGTGTCCGAGAAACTGCTGACGCGGAAATCTGATGACGCGGAGAACTGCCAGGCGAAAAACAGCCAGTCACTCAATTACTGGCAATTTATGTATTTTTCATTTTTCTGAAATATTATTTAGTTATAAACACATTGCCCATTGGCCCCCGAACTGTTGTAATTTGGATTAGTGATTGTTTTTTTTTAATTTTACCATGTTTATCATTTTTTTAACGCTACTTGCAGTTTTAGAGGCTAGTGCTAGGGTTATGCTCTTCAACTACGAGGTTTTAGATTTTGTGTTAGGTAGTCTCGTAGGCTTCATTTACTGTCACCTCTTCATTTTTTCTTCCATCCGTGAGTGCAGCCACCAGTGCTTGTGCCCTTCTCGCTTGCGTCTGCATTTACGGAGTAGCTTTTCTGCATCCATGAGCTTTGCCACTTTCCTTTCTGACTGCTTTTTCCAGTCCCTTTTGACGTCAAAAAGGGTTTATTTTTGACGTCTGCGTCATGGCCTTTGGTTCCGAAACAGACGTTAAACACATACTAAATTAATTTATTAGATATAAACACATTCTAATAACATTTTAACTCTAGAAAACTTTTGGTCTCGGAATGAATGAAGATTATTTCGAAGCTCATCATAAATGGGTGTTATGTAGTTTTTTATATCCGCTAGTGTGCTGTACTGCACACTTCATGATTATTTGTTGAGCTAGCAGGGGGGTTCGGGGCGATACTCTCCCCGATACATTTAACTGAAATGTTTTATTTCGTGCGCGGAAAACTGCCCCTGCGGAAAACTGCCACTGCGGAAAATTGCCACTGCGGAAAACTGCCACTGCGGAAAATTGCCCCTATGTAATATATTAACACACAAACTAAAAAAGTATGAATTTTATGTAAATAAATAATCACACTGTGCTCATCATTGTTGACAAGTTAAATTACTCTGCTAGATGAAATTTACAAACAACTATTCAACGTTAGAACGAACTATGAGCCGTAGAGGCCATTTTGGTTTGTAATATTTTAAAATAATTTAAAAAACTATTTGTCTTGAGTTGCTGAAACTTCGTTATTTCCACTGCCCATTACAAATTTATTATTCGTGCAACATGTTTTGTTCCATTCAATTTCATCCTTTTTCATCATGCACATTTTGCGCCACAGTCGCAACAGGAATATTAACTATTGTTGCTAAACGTGAACTAGCCTCTTTAGGCTTTGTCCACAGATAGATTCTAAATTCATTTTTAGTTCTTCTAATTCAATTTGGCAATATGCTTATTGTTAAATTATAAAGACAAACTCCCACAGTTTATTTGTTTCCAATGTCCTATCTAAATTGCGGACAGTGTTCAGAGACGAGGAAACATCAAAGGTTAGAGTTGGACAACATAGAGGTGTTTGCTGTAGAAAATCCTTCACTGTTACATCCAATAGAGAAGAAAAGATAACTTGTTAATAAATTAGTCCAGTAGAGAACATTCAAATGATTTCACCTCCTGAAGACTTAGGAACAAATGAACACATAAAGCTAAGATTAATAGCGAATCAGCACAATCACACCCACTGACGAAATAATCCACTTAGATCGTTTTAGCTTGTCAAATTGCTATGTACTCATCTTAAATAGTTATTTCATTTTAAATTTCAGTACCTATGATTTTCGTTATTTAAAAAATTGAATTCAATATGAATTTATGTATATATATATATATATATACAGTGGCAATTTTCCTCAGTGGCAATTTTCCTCTGTGGCAATTTTCCTCTGTGGTAATTTTTCTCAGTGGCAATTTTTCTCAGTGGCAATTTTTCTCAGTGGCAATTTTTCTCAGTGGCAATTTTCCTCAGTGGCAATTTTCCTCAGTGGCAATTTTCCTCAGTGGCAATCTTCCTCAGTGGCAATTTTCCCAGTGGCAATCTTCACAGTGGCAATTTTCCCTTTGACAATTTTCCCTTTTGGCAGTTTTCCCAGTGGCAATTTTCCTCGTACCCTTTTATTTATGCCTGAGGCTGAAAGTTGCGAGGCTAGAAAGTGACTGCCATTTTGCCGCAGCTTACGTCATTGCAGAGGGTTTACCCTGTATTCAGTATTTAAAGAAGATCCCAATGGAATAAATAGTGCCAAGTGTCCTTCCTTTGCAATTCCAATCACTGGGGAAATAAAGTTATTAGTTTATTCTTGTAGCTTCCTCAATCTTATTTTCTACAGTATGAATTATTTGAAGACAATTTACCCTCTCTGAATAATTGTATAAACTCTTCTAACCCCCCCCCCCTCCTCCTCTCTTCCCGCAGCTCCTACAACTTCGCCACAGATGGTTTCGGTACCGCCAACTCCGTGGCTGGGATGTGCTTAGGTACTGGCGTCAGGGGCGGTGTGGACTGGATGAGAAAACTTGCCTTCAGGTACCGGAAGATCAAGGAGATCTACAACGCCTTCAGGAGCAACTCAGGAGGTAAAGCTACTACTCGGTCACTTTAGAGCTCACTTCAAGGAATCGTCAGGTGGTTTGGCGAGCTACCAATAAAAACTCGTCCCCATTGAACTGAGATTTTGACTTACGGTGTAAAATGCTTCAAATCTTTGAAGTTGCTCGTTTAAATTTTTCATTTTGGGCCTCGCCTCCTCCGTTGGGGTTGAAAACCCTGTTTATCCTCTCATGAAAAGTCTATAGACTCAATGGGGCTTTGTCCTATAGAAATAATTGTAGAAGCTGATACGTATGATCAGCTCGATCTTTCTAAGATCATCAAGTTAGCTTTTTATTAATTTAGATCTGAATATTTAGTTATTTCATTTAAAAAAAATCACATGTTTTCGTTTTTTTTTAACTAAAAAAAAATTGAGATCTAAATTTAAAAAAAAAGCTCACTTGACGATCTTAGTAATTTTGAGCTGAACAGATTAGCTTCTAAAATTTGTCTGTAGGACCAACCACCATTGAGTCTGCACAGGGTGTCCCAGAAAAAAAGTGTACTTAACTTTAAATTAGTATATTTCAACAACTACAGAAGATACAACTTCATTTTAAGATTCCTTTTTTTTGACGCTGTAGAAACCTTGTTAACTGGTTCTTGCAAAGACATGTTTATTATGTGTAAGATATTATCATGAGGGACGAAGTTGTACTTTATATGAAACCATCTTCTGACTTTCATTTGGCAAGGGTGGCCTGAACGACTTTGGCCGCAGGAGACTTGACCGATGAACACATGGCCGATGGACATTTAAACTAATTTAAAAACGCAATACATAATAATTATATCGTTTTTTCTTATATTCTCGTGAGAAAAGTAGGAGGAGCTTAGCAAAAAGTCTGGTGGAAGTACTTAAAAATCCTACGTGTGTACGACCCTTTACTCACGTTGTGAACTATTTTTCTGATGTTTATTTTTTTCAGGTTTGTTGGATCCCGAAACAAGAGAAAAGTGGCTTAGACTCCGACAAGATATTGAAGGATGTACCGACAACTGGTTGTCTGAAAGCATGAACTGCCTGAACTACATCAACACTAGGTGAGTAACCTACCTACACACTCTAACTAGTCTCAACTACATCAACACTAGGTGATTTATCTACCTAAACTACTTTAACTAGTCTCAACTACATCAACACTAGATGAGTTACCTACCTACACTACTTTAACTAGTCTCAATTATATCAACACTAGGTGAGTTACCTACCTACACTACTTTAACCTGTCTCTAATACATCAACCATGGTGAGTTACCTACCTACACTATTTTAACTAGTCTCAACTACATCAACACTAGGTAAGTAAACTACCTACACTACTTTAATTACTATCAGGATATATTAACTTACAAGGTATTCTACGCTTTGATACGAGTTTTAGACTCTTCTGCACATAAACAAATACGTACATACGAACGCACTTCTGAGACCCTGCAATATTAGATTACACACTCTCTATACTATACAGTAGGGTTGATATTTTTTCATGGCATCCGTACACTACACAAGCAACCATGACAAAATCCTTCTAAACTAATAACTATTTAATCCGCTGTTAGTGTATAGATTATAAAGTATGTAACCTAATATTGCAGGGTCACATAAGTGCCTTCGTATGTGCGTATTTCACAACGAAATGATATGATATTCTTGATATGAACCTGCACAATACTGTACCATGTAGTTAATATACCTTATTGATATAACTGCAAAAATATAGTTACATTTATATCACTACTGTACGAAAAATGTATAAATAACATCGTAAGCATTATTTTCTATTTCTATAGATTATTACGCTAGGTTTTCATCATTACAACGGCTGTGTACTTGCATTATACTGTTGAACATAGCTGAATTCATATTAGGAAAGTAACTATCAATAGAATGATAAACATCTTCTATGTGACTTTCCTCACCATTTTATATTTTCAGACCTAATTGCGTGAATGTACTAGTGACTAAGACTCAGCTGGTTCCTGCTCTTGCTGTAATACTCCTGTATGGTCTAGGAGGTGTCTTTCCCATTGAGAACATCTACTCCTCCACTAAAGTTGGTAAGTTATCCCATAGAGTAATGAAGAGAACATCTACTCCTCCACTAAAGTTGGTAAGTTATTGCATAGAGTAATGATGAGAACATTTACTCCTCCACTAAAGTTGGTAAGTTATCCCATAGAGTAATGAAGAGAACATCTACTCCTCCACTAAAGTTGGTAAGTTATTGCATAGAGTAATGATGAGAACATTTACTCCTCCACTAAAGTTGGTAAGTTATCCCATAGAGTAATGAAGAGAACATCTACTCCTCCACTAAAGTTGGTAAGTTATTGCATAGAGTAATGATGAGAACATTTACTCCTCCACTAAAGTTGGTAAGTTATCCCATAGAGTAACGATGAGAACATTTACTCCTCCACTAAAGTTGGTAAGTTATCCCATAGAGTAATGATGAGAACATTTACTCCTCCACTAAAGTTGGTAAGTTATTGCATAGAGTAATGATGAGAACATCTACTCCTCCACTAAAGTTGGTAAGTTATCCCATAGAGTAACGATGAGAACATTTACTCCTCCACTAAAGTTGGTAAGTTATTGCATAGAGTAATGATGAGAACATTTACTCCTCCACTAAAGTTGGTAAGTTATCCCATAGAGTAATGATGAGAACATTTACTCCTCCACTAAAGTTGGTAAGTTATCCCATAGAGTAACGATGAGAACATTTACTCCTCCACTAAAGTTGGTAAGTTATTGCATAGAGTAATGATGAGAACATTTACTCCTCCACTAAAGTTGGTAAGTTATTGCATAGAGTAATGATGAGAACATTTACTCCTCCACTAAAGTTGGTAAGTTATCCCATAGAGTAATGAAGAGAACATTTACTCCTCCACTAAAGTTGGTAAGTTATCCCATAGAGTAATGAAGAGAACATTTACTCCTCCACTAAAGTTGGTAAGTTATCCCATAGAGTAATGATGAGAACATTTACTCCTCCACTAAAGTTGGTAAGTTATCCCATAGAGTAATGATGAGAACATCTACTCCTCCACTAAAGTTGGTAAGTTATTGCATAGAGTAATGATGAGAACATTTACTCCTCCACTAAAGTTGGTAAGTTATCCCATAGAGTAATGATGAGAACATCTACTCCTCCACTAAAGTTGGTAAGTTATTCCATAGAGTAATGATGTACACTAGCTAGAGGTAGTGATGCATCAATTGCAGGACGATGAGAACTATTGTGTAAACCCTTATTTTCTTTCAGTTATATTCATCTATAGAACTGACGCCAGATTGGCAGTCACGTGACCCAAAAAAAAGATCCCTAACTACTGAAATAATCACATGTCAATACCCTTTCAACATTTTAAAGGGCAGCTCTAGTGTTATACTAGCCTTCTTATTGTAATAAGCAGATCACCTTTTCATTTTCCTCCTAATTTCTGTAGTCTTTCCGAAATGTTAACTCTTCATTTTCCTCTCAAATTTCGTAGGCTCTCCGTACTGTTAGCTTTTCATTTTCCTCTTAATAAAGTATGTAGGCTCTCCGTACCCTCACCTCTTCATTTCCCTCTTCAATCCGGTCACCTGTGTTTGTGTCTTTTTCGTCCTTTGTAAGTTACTGCATACACAGAGTAGCTTTTCAGCATCCAAGAGCACTGTCACTGACTGCTAGTCGGTGACTTTGTTCATGGAGATTTTTTTGTTCTTTTACCTTCACATCCGTATCTGTTCCAGGGAAAGAAAGCTGTTTCGAACGTATCGCCTCGAGGTTTGGCCGAAAGCCCGTGTACGTGGTAGTTGGGGACGGAACTGGTACTGTTGAGAACCAGAACGAAGGAATTGCTGCTAAGCAGGTGAGAAAACAATTATTAAACAAAAAAAAAACAAGAGAGAAATCTAGTCCTTCACTGTAAGAGTCGAGAGGTAGAAACAATTATAGTAAATAATGAAGTGTACTAAGATTCGAATTCATTGACGGTGAACTTGATTCATTCTTCTGAAACGATGTAAAAAAATGACGTCATAGAGCGTAAAACGTAATGAAAGCACAATTTTATTCAAGTTAATACCTGCATTAAACTTAATAATAGCATATTGCTTCATTAAAAACGAATGGAACAACTCTGTGTGACGTCACACAGAGTGTAATCGGATGTTCCAATATTGTACTTAGTATACTTCTCTATTCATTTACTATGGAGACAACCTAGGGTGTTATTCATTGAAATTATTGTTTCTCACCGCCAGATGGATTTCCCTTACCTAGATTTAGTGTTTTAGATACAACCAAGGGTGTTATTCATTGAATTTACTGTTTCTTCACGCCAGATGGATTTCCCTTACCTAGATTTAGTGTTTTAGATACAACCTAGGGTGTTATTCATTGAATTTACTGTTTCTTCACGCCAGATGGATTTCCCTTACCTAGATTTAGTGTTTTAGATACAACCAAGGGTGTTATTCATTGAATTTACTGTTCCTTCACGCCAGATGGATTTCCCTTACCTAGATTTAGTGTTTTAGATACAACCTAGGGTGTTATTCATTGAATTTACTGTTTCTTCACGCCAGATGGATTTCCCTTACCTAGATTTAGTGTTTTAGATACAACCTAGGGTGTTATTCATTGAATTTACTGTTTCTTCCCGCCAGATGGATTTCCCTTACCTAGATTTAGTGTTTTAGATACAACCAAGGGTGTTATTCATTGAATTTACTGTTTCTTCACGCCAGATAGATTTCCCTTACCTATATTTAGTGTTTTAGATACAACCTAGGGTGTTATTCATTGAATTTACTGTTTCTTCACGCCAGATGGATTTCCCTTACCTAGATTTAGTGTTTTAGATACAACCTAGGGTGTTATTCATTGAATTTACTGTTTCTTCCCGCCAGATGGATTTCCCGTTCTGGAGGATTCAGAACCACACGGATTTTGTGAACTTGTACAAGGCGCTGAGTCTGTGCGGTCTCTAACTTCTCTACAAACTGACTATTGTGATTTCTTAACATTTGACTACTGGATAAATAATCAAAAGATTTGCCAAACTAAGCGTGTAGGACATTTTGTTTTTAGTCTATTTAAAATAAAGCCAGATTTTGTAAATATTACGCACACTCATTCCATTTTATTTTAATTAAGTCTCTTTGACGTTTGCCGTGTGTGTTTGAAATTATGGTGCTAAAATGTTTAGGTTAGGACTATTTTAAGTTATTCTCTAGATTGTATATTGAATATCTAGTTGCTAATTCGAATATAGGGTATTAACCTTTCTATTGTTATTATTCGCCTGAAATTAAAACTTTAAACGTCTCAACTGTGATTATCCTACAATTTGAACTGTTAAATGGTACAAAGCATTCGAAAACAAAGTCTCTGTACCTAAAATAAATCTTGATAGACAGTCATGGCCGCTGTAGATTTTATAAAGCCGCTGAATGTACTTTTGTACGTTTTCTTTTTTTGGTAAACAGCTTTACCTGTACATAGGCTGGCTGTTGTAACAGCTTTACCTGTACATAGACTGGCTGTTGTAACAGCTTTACCTGTACATAGGCTGGCTGTTGTGACAACTTTACCTGTACATAGACTGGCTGTTGTAACAGCTTTACCTGTACATAGGCTGGCTGTTGTAACAGCTTTACCTGTACATAGGCTGGCTGTTGTAACAGCTTTACCTGTACATAGACTGGCTGTTGTGACAACTTTACCTGTACATAGGCTGGCTGTTGTAACAGCTTTACCTGTACATAGGCTGGCTGTTGTAACAGCTTTACCTGTACATAGACTGGCTGTTGTAACAGCTTTACCTGTACATAGGCTGGCTGTTGTAACAGCTTTACCTGTACATAGGCTGGCTGTTGTAACAGCTTTACCTGTACATAGACTGGCTGTTGTAACAGCTTTACCTGTACATAGACTGGCTGTTGTAACAGCTTTACCTGTACATAGGCTGGCTGTTGTAACAGCTTTACCTGTACATAGGCTGGCTGTTGTAACAGCTTTACCTGTACATAGACTGGCTGTTGTAACAGCTTTACTTGTACATAGACTGGCTGTTGTAACAGCTTTACCTGTACATAGACTGGCTGTTGTAACAGCTTTACCTGTACATAGGCTGGCTGTTGTAACAGCTTTACCTGTACATAGGCTGGCTGTTGTAACAGCTTTACCTGTACATAGACTGGCTGTTGTAACAGCTTTACCTGTACATAGACTGGCTGTTGTGACAACTTTACCTGTACATAGGCTGGCTGTTGTAACAGCTTTACCTGTACATAGACTGTCTGTTGTAACAGCTTTACCTGTACATAGACTGGCTGTTGTAACAGCTTTACTTGCACTCAGGTTGTCCGTTGTAGCAGCGTTACATCTGCTGATGGTAAATTACAGTTATTTCACTCTATTTGGTGATATCTTATTCATTATTTATTTATTTATTTAATCAACTGATACAAAGGTTAACAAAATCAAAATACATTCCAATTATGCCAAAAAAAAGGACTATTACAATGAGAATTTCCTTACAATGTATCAAATTGAACCTACAATAAACCAAAATGGTTTCTAAGGTAACCTATACATTAATAATTAAAACACTATATCACACAACCTGAAATCATACAGACTTAGTTATAGAGATCGGTGAGTGAAACGTGTAAAGAAATAAACACGGCTCATTTCAGTATCTTTTTGAAGATACACGAAGAGTCCGCTAGCCAGAAAAAATGCTCTGAAGTGAGGTAATCTGCATATGTAAATAAATACCAATAACGGAATTTAAAGTATGAACCAATCAATAAATGAAAGCCATTTATCTCAGCTAAAAAAGAACAAAGATGAATTATCACTAATACAACCCAATAGCATAATCCTTAAACTTCATTTTAAAAGTTGACAAGCTACTAATATTAAATAAAGCCAGAGGTAGATTATTCCATGCATCTATACAAGAGTACAAAAAGGATATTTGAGATGTAGATTTCCTATAGAAAGGGATAATGAATCTATCAACATTTCTAGTATTATAGGAATGATAACTATCATGTCTAATCCTATAAGTCACCATAACAGGGTCATAATTCAAATACAAGGTTTTAAAAGCATAAGTCAAAGTTCGATATAGTGCAACATCCACCAGTTTCAGGATTTTAAATGATTTAAAGTAATAAGAGGTGTGATCATTGAAGCCCAAATTATTAATTACCCGTACAGCCTGTTTTTGCAGCACAACAAGTCTACTTAAATCTGATAAAGATGCTCCCTGATAGACCTCAATACCATAAATCAAATATAGGAAAATGAATGCATTGTAAATTTTTACCAAAATTGACGAATCCAGAAATTTATTCAATTTGTATAAAATTCCTACAGTTTTTGAAATTTTTGATGCAATTCCACCTATGTGACTAGAAAAAGTAAGATGACTATCCAGGTAGAATCAAAGAAATTTGACTTTGTCGGTTACCAAAACTGTGCCATTGCCTATCTTTCACCTCACGCAGCCTTTCTATAGGAGAACACCATATAGTGGGTTGTATCAATATTCAATGCCAGCTTATTTGAACGCAGCCATTGGTCAAGACGCAATAGACTCTCATTAATAACTTCATGTACTAAATTAACTTGATCATGTATGAATGAGTGACACATGGTGCAATCATCAGCGAATAATACAAATTTGAATAAGTTTGAAGACGAGGTAATATCATTAATAAAAAGCAGAAAAAGAAGAGGTCCAAGCACAGATCCCTGAGGGACTCCGTAATAAATGTTACTTCTTTGCGGTTTTTGATCACCTATTTGCACATATTGAGACCTATTTGATGAATACGATTTGAAAAACTCATGACAAATGCCCCTTATACCATAATGATAAATCTTCTTCAATAGTATATCGTGAGGAACACGAAACTATTGAAAAATCTAAGAATAGGGAGAAACATAGTTGCATTTGTCAAAATGTAAGTTAATTCGTTACGTTAACTAGAGCACTAGAAGTAGATTTTCCTGGTCTGAAGCCTAATTGCGCATCTGATAGTACATTGTATCTAGAAATATAGCTATATACTTTGGCAAACACTGCTTCCTCAAAAATTTTGCTAAAAAATGGGAGAATGGATATTGGTCTATAATTACCAACTGAGGTCTTGTCACCACCCTTACAAATAGGAATTACATGGGCTATTTTTAGACAGTCTGGGAATATAACTAGGGTCAAACATCTGTTAATCAATTGAGAAATTACAGGGGATATTAAAGATGAAGACTGTTTCAAAATTTGAACTGATAGATTATTGACATTAGAATTCACATTTTTAAAGAACTCACAATTTATCCAATTCACTCGGTGTAACTGGATCAAAGTAAAACGAATTGGTGTATTGACCGCGCAAAAACACACTACAGTCAACATTCGAATGAGGAAGAGACGAACTAATGCTTTCACCTACGTTCACAAAAAATCATTGAAAGCCTGTGCAATAGTCTCATGACTGGTGTAATGTAACCCGTACATAATAAGTTCTTTAATTGCTCTATTACCATCATGAGAAGATCTAAGAATGTTATTTATACATCTTTTTCATATCGTTACAGCAGTCATTGAATTTACGTCGGTAGCAATTTTTTTTTAAATTCAAAATCAATTTATTAACATGATTCCTAAATCGCTTATAGAAAACCTCAGGACATCTATGTGT
This sequence comes from Caprella mutica, assembly GCA_947561585.1. Classification (NCBI taxonomy): domain Eukaryota; kingdom Metazoa; phylum Arthropoda; class Malacostraca; order Amphipoda; family Caprellidae; genus Caprella; species Caprella mutica. The sequence goes on from CANNZV010001081.1 coordinate 54,259, forward strand.
TCGATATGGTATGAAATAACCTCATTGTCTCCTCCTCATTGCGCTCTTAATCTCAGGTGTTAAACAAGGTTTAAAAGAATCTTTATAAAAAACTGTCCTACTTCTGATTGGGAAATTCTTATTGTATAAGTTCAATAAAATATTATGCAGTCCCTCAAATGCTAATCCAGCCCTATCATCCTGATACAAATACATCTCATTTTAATTATTTGTAATTCAGATCAATAGGAATTTAATGCAAGAGCACTGAAAAGTCTATACTTTTTTAAATAAGGTTTCTGGCTTACAATAGATACTAAAATATTACTCAATAACACAAAAATAGGGTAATGGTCAGATATGTCAATGTTTAAAGTGCCTGCAGTATAATTAATTGGGTTAGATAGAAAAATATTATCAATAACTGAACAAGTATTCTCAGTTATGCGAGTTGGCTTGGTAATGAGTGGCAATAATGAGAATAAATGCATCATATCCAAAAAATTAGCAGCATCTATGCAAGTTTCATATTCTAATAAATTAAAATCACCACAGATAGCAACATTCACATAACCATCCATATTCAAGTTCGACAACAATTCAGCAAACTTCAGCTAAGGTATTTTTACAAGAAGAAGGAGGTCGATATGAAGAGTTTGGTTCCAAAACGCGATAAACGCCACTTTTGAAAAAAATGAGTTTCCACCTAAATCAATATTGTATTTCGTCGGTATTGTGGATTTGAATTGTTTATGTTATTATAACCTCAATATGCTATGTGAATGATTGAAACAGAAAATAGTGGTTTGCATCTTTGTACTTTCTTGGTAAAGAAAACACATTTTAACTCAAATTGATCAAAATGGATTTATAGCGTTTTGGAACCAAACTCTTCATATATAACACCAACAAGTATTTTTGTCTTACTATTTATAGCGATTTCTGCAAATATGCATTCAATTTCACTGCACAATAGTGTCATATGATTTAATTGTGTGACATTTCGTTGCGATCTATTATACAGAGACACTCCACCTCCCCTAGCACCTATTGGTCTTAAACAGTGTATGGCTCTATAATTATTAAAGAAAACTAACTCTTTATTTTCATCATTAAGCCAACTTTCAGTGAAACACAAAATATCAAAATTAAACTTCAGTTGACTGATCTCATCACTAAAGTATTCACCATTTGCTCTCAGTGATCGAATATTGCAGTGGATGATCGAAAGGCAACCTGACGCCGATACAATTTCCTGGTTAAACTTCTCAATCGAATAATATTTAGAGCTAATATTACTAGATCCGTGATAATCAGGATATACCTCACTGAAATGATTTGTATCAACGTCATAAGCATCGAAAAAGTTATTATCATTCATAGGTTACACAATATTTACAGATTCAGTTCATCATTAGCCCAGAGTGAATCAGCATCAGAAAAGTGAAGTCCGTCTTCAGCACAATGGTGGCTAGTGTCATCACAGTAGGGGAAATCAACATTGCAGAAAAAAATGGACATCAATAAACTAAAATGAATAGCAAGCGTTAAAAAATGGACTGTTTTCAGGCTCCATTCAGCTGTATATTTGCTGTGATTGGACATCATCTCACTCAGGATGCACAGCGCATCTATAAGATACCAATGGAGAACACACCGATACAGTTCAAGTACAAAGGATAACAGTTTGATGAGAGTACTTATTTGTCTAGATTCATAGTTACTACTAATGTATAATCTTGCAGAATGTCACTTTACTGAAACCCCAGTGAATGCTCGCAAAATTCTTCCAACCTCTGCTTATCATTAATAAATATTTTTGAGTTTCTATTCTGCTGGTTGGGAGAACCTATTCTGCTGGTTGGGAGAATCTATTCTGCTGGTTGGGAGATCTATTCTGCTTGTGGATCTCAGGATGGACATATATCCGTCCATCCTGAGATCCACAAGCTAGTAATTTTTCAGGGCACCGTCTCTTCGCCAACCTTAGAGCATAGAGTAATCTAGCTTTATTTGGCACTAAGTTCTCACTCACATAGAACTGGTTTGGTTTGACAATCCTACAAGAAGTGATTATATCGTTCTTTGTATCAGATGTATGGAACTTAATCATTATCTTCCTCTTATCAGGAGACTGAGAAGTAGGTTTCCTGCCAACTCTAAATGCACTAGATATTGCACTTGAAGGAACCTCCAGTTTCAGTTTGTTCTTTAATATTTCCTTGACCGTTACTATAGGATCTTCCTCTGCCGATGCAGTAGGAAGAGCATCACCAGATATGATAATGGAGTTATTTCTCTGCAAAGATTCGATGTCGTCAAGACGGTTTTTCAGATCTTGATTGTCACGCTTCAGTGTCATAACCTCACCTTCTAATTTTTCAATTCTTACATTTCTAGATTTTAGTTGTTCCATTATTTCCAAACAAAGAGCATCTATCCTTTCGAGTATAATTATATTCTCTGGAGACATACTTTCTAGATCTTCAGTAGTAACGCCTGATGCATTCAGCAAACTAGTTATAGTAGGTAGAACTCCTCTTTTTTTGGTGGTAGTCATTATAGGAACTAGTACTAATTTCACTAAGCAGGTACTAAATGTTATAGAGGAGCACGATACACCCACAACCCCACTTCAGTAATGTTCATGAGTGACTGCACAGTATATAGAACTATAGTTCTATATACTGTGGTGACTGAACTGAAGATGTTAGCGTCTTCCCGCCTCATTTACCTCGGTGATCTCTTGATATTCCGTCAATTTACGTCTCTTAAATAAAGTACCGGTACCTAACTGCGTAATACTACTGTGCTTTGTACCACACAACTGAGTGATTACTGAGGGTGTTTTCATTACATATGTACAAATACTAACTACATATATTTACAGTATTGTTCAATAATAATATATTACCTGAATTTAAAGACAATGTGACAACAGCTTCAACTCCCCCCCCCCCTATATATTCTTCTAACGGATACTAAGGGTAAATATTTCCCTATCTATATTTCATTTATTACTCTGTCTCTAATATTAATAATAAATTAATAACATTATTTCTCTCATATCAGTAGTTATTTCATTAATATACTATTTAGGATATATTGTAAGTAATATTCAATATCAATGCTAATTATTAGAGCCCGGATTTATTGTTCTAACGAAAGTAGTCGAAATAGCGCTTTAAAAAGTTTTTATAGCTCTGAAAAAAGGTTTTAAAGTCGCTAAAAAAAGTCCTAATAATAACTGAGTGTGTCCTGAAATTGATGCATTTCCTTTCTTTTATCCACATTATAGAAACTTTTAGAAGAAAATTCAAGACTAACTATGCCATTCTTGTTTATTTGTTAATAGCTGATTTTTAATTATACAGGGTGATCAGACCAGGTGTAGACAAATATTTATTGAAATATCTCCTTATAAATAACAGAAAAAAAGAAAACTAATTTAACAGAAAAAATCATTATACATCTAAGAAATAAATTCCATAGTTAGTTTTCAATATATCCTCCCTTAGCCTTCACCAAACGCCTCAACCTGTCAGGAACTTACTACACGCGGCACGGATGGTTTCTTCTGGAATTTCGTCCCAACAAGTCGTCAATTTTTGCTTCAGAGCGTTCACATTTGAGTGATTAGAAGAGCAGGCTTTAATCTCCAAAATACTCCAGATGGAAAAGTCCATAGAGTTCAGATCAGGAGAGGAAGGAGGCCATACATCCTTCGACCAGAACCCAACCATATTCTTCTTGCACCATTCTTGAACGCGATTAGCCGTGTGGGACGTGGCTCCGTCCTGCTGGAGGGTAACACCTGTTCTACCGAACGTTGTGTTCACCCAAGGCATGAACTGATCCTCCAACAACTTCAAATAAACTTGCTGGTTCACCTTTACACCCTCTTCAATGAAGAAAAGAGGACTCTTTCCAGATGAGGTTACCCCGGCACAGACCATGACAGAAGCTGGTTTTTGTCTCTTAAACATCAGCCTGTCGTTCAGAGGAATATCGCGCTTATTCACTGCATAAATCCGGTCGTTCTGATGATTGTGGACGACTTGGACCGTGAATAACTTCTCATCAGTCCACAAGACCGGAGGTTGCGTGCCGTCTCTCATCTTTTCCAGAAGAAGCTTTGCTCTTTGCAGCCGTTTGGTTTTTGTGGCCTCTGACAGTAGCTGAGCTTTTGTCTTTTTGAATGGGGAAAGGTTCAGATCACTTGCGAGCACTTTCTGCATCGTTCCATAGCTCAGACCAGACGCCGATGCCAATTTCCTGACGCTTTTATCAGGATTCCTACTGATTTTCACCCGGGTATTTTTGATGAGCTTAGAGGTCCTAACCTTGCGATATGGAGTGCTCCTAACCTTTGGGAGGGTCGAACCTGTCTCTCTGAAACGCTTCAGAGCCTTGTAAACACCAGATCTACTCGCACGACCCTTCAAAAGCTTGCATATTTGACCTGGGGAGCTGTCCTTGTAGACAATCGTAGGAGCTTTAAATATGACTCATGTAATCAATAAATGAAACTCAAACTTTGGAGTATTCATTTGTTAATTAATTTAATGTTCTTTCGTTCGTTTGGAAATGTTTATAAATCTACAGTTAGTTTCGTCTTCAACACTTATTGTCGATAGCAACGTGAACAGGATTTGTAGTATTTCGAGTAATTGTGTATGATGCTGTAATTTCTTCCATTTTTCAAATATTAGCAAATGTGCAACTCCTATAAATTACTTTGTCATTCTATACTTTGTCATTCTATACTCTGTCTTTCGATACTTTGTCCTTCGATACTTTGTCTTTCGATACTTTGTCCTTCGATACTTTGTCTTTCGATACTTTGTCCTTCGATACTCTGTCTTTCGATACTCTGTCTTTCGATACTTTGTCCTTCGATACTTTGTCTTTCGATACTTTGTCCTTCGATACTTTGTCTTTCGATACTTTGTCCTTCGATACTTTGTCTTTCGATACTTTGTCCTTCGATACTTTGTCTTTCTATACTTTGTCCTTCGATACTTTGTCTTTCTATACTTTGTCCTTCGATACTTTGTCCTTCGATACTTTGTCTTTCGATACTTTGTCTTTCGATACTTTGTCCTTCGATACTTTGTCTTTCGATACTTTGTCCTTCGATACTTTGTCTTTCGATACTTTGTCTTTCGATACTTTGTCTTTCGATACTTTGTCTTTCGATACTTTGTCTTTCGATACTTTGTCCTTCGATACTTTGTCTTTCGATACTCTGTCTTTCGATACTTTGTCTTTCGATACTTTGTCTTTCGATACTTTGTCTTTCTATACTTTGTCCTTCGATACTTTGTCTTTCGATACTTTGTCTTTCGATACTTTGTCTTTCGATACTTTGTCTTTCGATACTTTGTCTTTCGATACTTTGTCTTTCGATACTTTGTCTTTCGATACCTTGTTTTTCGATACCTTGTCCTTCGATACTTTGTCTTTCGATATTTTGTCTTTCGATACTTTGTCTTTCGATACTCTGTCTTTCGATACTTTGTCTTTCGATACCTTGTCTTTCGATACCTTGTCCTTCGATACTTTGTCTTTCGATATTTTGTCTTTCGATACTTTGTCTTTCGATACTTTGTCTTTCGATACTTTGTCATTCGATACTCTGTCTTTCGATACTTTGTCTTTCGATACTTTGTCTTTCGATACTTTGTCTTTCGATACTTTGTCTTTCGATACTCTGTCTTTCGATACTTTGTCTTTCGATACTTTGTCTTTCGATACTTTGTCTTTCGATACTTTGTCTTTCGATACTTTGTCTTTCGATACTCTGTCTTATAGTACCTAATAATCATAATCTTCGTTTTACTTATATTCAAAGATAATCTATTCGCTTTAAGCCATTCATTAATCAATTCAAGCTCAGCATTAGCAACAAGAATTAGATCATCCAGTCTGGTCCCCCTGAGGAATAAGGTGGTATCATCAGCATATATAGTGTACCATTTTCATATTAATGCAAGACATATATAGTGTTCCATTTTCATATTAATGCAAGACATATATAGTGTACCATTTTCATATTAATGCAAGACATATATAGTGTTCCATTTTCATATTAATGCAAGACATATATAGTGTACCATTTTCATATTAATGCAAGACATATATAGTGTTCCATTTTCATATTAATGCAAGACATATATAGTGTACCATTTTCATATTAATGCAAGACATATATAGTGTTCCATTTTCATATTAATGCAAGACATATATAGTGTACCATTTTCATATTAATGCAAGACATATATAGTGTACCATTTTCATATTAATGCAAGACATATATAGTGTTCCATTTTCATATTAATGCAAGACATATATAGTGTTCCATTTTCATATTAATGCAAGACATATATAGTGTTCCATTTTCATATTAATGCAAGACATATATAGTGTACCATTTTCATATTAATGCAAGACATATATAGTGTTCCATTTTCATATTAATGCAAGACATATATAGTGTTCCATTTTCATATTAATGCAAGACATATATAGTGTTCCATTTTCATATTAATGCAAGACATATATAGTGTTCCATTTTCATATTAATGCAAGACATATATAGTGTTCCATTTTCATATTAATGCAAGACATATATAGTGTACCATTTTCATATTAATGCAAGACATATATAGTGTACCATTTTCATATTAATGCAAGACATATATAGTGTTCCATTTTCATATTAATGCAAGACATATATAGATCATTAATATAAATAATAAACAGTAAAGGACCTAACACTGAACTCTGTGGTACACCTCGTTTCACAATAGATAGATCAGAAAGAGCACCAATCACACACACCATCTGACGTTTGTTAGCTAGATATGTGATTCAAACCAAAGTTTAATTACACCACGAATGCCGTAGCAATCAAGCTTCTTCATCAATACCTCATGATTAATTAACAGTATCAAATGCTTTGGTGAAATCAATAAATATACAAGCTACATAGTTTTTCTCATCTATAGCAGAATAAACAAAATCTAAAAATTCAGTAACAGCATCAGAGATACTCCTTTTGCTTCCGAAGCCAAATTGCGAGTGCGTAATTATTGGAAATTTATCCAAGTACTTCTTTAATCTTTCAGCCATCAAATATTCAAATACCTTACTTAAAATTGAAATAGTAAAGATAGTTCGATAATTTGAAACTACTTGTTTATTACCCTTCTTCAGAACTGGTACAACTCTTGCCAATTTAAAATCCTCTGGAAACACACCTTCATGTAGCGAAATGTTAAAAAACTCTGATATAATTGGTGATAAAATTGCACTCATTCTCCCAAATACAGAAGTAGGCATTGCATTGATATGTGCTCCCTTTGGCTTCAGAGATTTTATAATATTACTTACCTCACGCGGAGTAGTAGGATAAGCATACATAGATTGCCTAGTAGCTAAAGACTTCATATCAGATATAGGATCAGTTTCACAATAAGGAATTGTCCGCTCAATGTCGTCTGTGATATTAGTAAAATATTCACTAAATGTCCCGGCATTATGGACAGGCGAAGAGACTAATTAATTAATAAGCTTCAATGCTATTTCCGTATTTGTCTTTTTATTTTTATTCAGAAGTCGATTCAACATATTCCACGAGTCACTACTGTTTGATTGGCTAAAGTTTGAAATGAAATATCTCCTCTTATAACGTCTAATAGCATTAGTGACCTGATTTTTAATTGAATTACAGACAGTGAGAGGAACATTTCCTCTCCTATATTGACGAAAATAGTCATGTTTATGTTTAATCAGTGATTTTATATGAGAGTTCATCCAAGGTTTAATTAATGAATTTAATGATACATGTTTAGTTCTTACAGGAAAGCTAACATCATATAATTCCTCAAACCTGCACCAAAAATCACGCACAACAACATTTAAATCATTTAAAACATTTGACCAGATATGATCTAGTAACGAGTATGAACTATCAGTTACTCTTGTAGGGTTATTTACAAGTAGGAAAAGAAGTAAGACTTCATTAGGTTTACAAACAGCTGGCTATTGAGATCTGAATTTAGAATGTTAATGTTAAAATTCCCCAATATATAAACATGCCTACCAATATGGGCAGAATTATTCACTACTCCAGTGAAATGCTATCATAGTTATCAATACATGGAGGTCGATAAACTCCGACAATATTCATATCTCTACCTCCAAACGACACTATAAAACTGCAATATTCAATCATGTCGTTATTCAAGGTTAGATATTCAATTTCCAGTGATCGAAAGTTACGTGCTACGTACACCGACACACCTCCCCCCCCCCCCTCCAACGAGATCTAAAGGAGTGAAATGAATTATATCTTTCAACTTCCATTACACTATCATTAAATTATTCAGTTGGTTTACTTCGTCTGCTAACTATTGATTAATCAAAATTATGTTATCTTTTTGAATTATGTTTAAAAAAATATGAAAATTTAATTAATAAAAATTGAAAAAAGTGAATCTATAGCATATGACAAAAAGATAAAAATATTTTTATATAGGCTGCCCTTTAAGCTTGACGCTCTTATGGGTCGTTTTTGCTACTTAGTTATGCGATTTTTAAATAGTAATGGAGATGTGGTAGTAGTTCCCCAAATGTAAGGAAACATTGTCTAACAATTAAAAATAAATGAATAAAAATAATCAGGTTTCGGAATATTTGGATAGATTCGGAACCGTTAAAGAAATTGGTATCGTCACATCACTATGCAAACTATGTACCTAATTGATTTAAAAGAAAACTTATTTTATTTTTCTTAACGATAATATTCCTGTACTGTTTCCTACTCTAATAATTTATATATTGTTCAATATTCATCAAAGTGTTAAGAATTTCATGTTGTAAAATTGTCCCCTAAGGGGCTCTATCCTAAAGCTGTCTGTGGTGAATGGAAGAGATGGGAGGGGGGGGGGGGGGTGGCATCCATTCGGTCTTGCATGTAGTTTGGATTATTTATTATTCTTTATTTTTACCATGTTCATACTTTGTTAACGTTCACTATTTTTAACGCTACTTGCAGTTAGAGGATAACGCTAGGGTTATGCTCTTCATCTAAGAGGTCTTACGTGTCTCTTTTCGTCACATTCCATGGTGAGTGACTGCATTCACGGAGTAGCTTTTCTGCATCCATGAGCATTGTCACCGACTGAGGATAGGAGACTTTGTTCATGAATCCACTTTCCTTTCTGACTGCTTCTTCCAGTCACTTGTATTTAATTTCCTTTTGACGTCAGCGACATGACCGTTGGTCCGATACAGACGTTAAACCCCCACTAAACTAATTAATTGTTGTAAAACTGGAGACTTCTGTTTTCAATCTTGTTAATAACAATATTTGGATCTGGTTTAACGGACTACTTAAAAACAAAGAAATTAAAGCTACCACAGTTTGAACTACAAATTAATGTACAAAAAATAATACCAACTTACTTAATATGAGAATCAATATTCCATGTGACAAACTGAAACTTGTTTCTAATAATTAATAATATGGTGAGTTGTGTCACTTGGTCTCTGTACTGTTGTAATTTGGATCAGAATTTCTCAAATTATGTCACCCTTAAATAATTAAAAATTTATAAATATTTTGTCGTATATTAAATCCGTCATTCAATACAGAATATTTTTTTAATTATTTCCTACTCTTCATTTATTTAAATTTATATCCTCTACAACTTTTATTTCTACCTATATTAAAATAAGAATACTAAATACTTTCGCACACGTTCGCACAAACTTTATGACTGTGACCTCAAAATATTGAAGGAGAGAAAAGAAAAGTAGACATTAAATTTTAATTCTCAAAATTTAAATGATTTGATAGAATAAGAATTAAGTATTATATTTAATATAAAAATTTAGTATTAAACTTTGATAGCAAAATTTAGAATTATATTTTTATAGAATAATTTTACTATAATGATAACCAATAGGTTGTAGATGAAATTGTCAGTGAAAGGTTAAAAGAAGTTCAACAACCACCAAAATTGTAAATAAAGTGATGAGAGTTAATTACATTGCATTCATTTCTCTAAGACTATTCTCCAAATAAAGTGATGAGAGTTAATTACATTGCATTCATTTCTCTGAGACTATTCCCCAAATAAAGTGATGAGAGTTAATTACATTGCATTCATTTCTCTAAGACTATTCTCCAAATAAAGTGATGAGAGTTAATTACATTGCATTCATTTCTCTAAGACTATTCTCCAAATAAAGTGATGAGAATTAATTACATTGCATTCATTTCTCTAAGACTATTCTCCAAATAAAGTGATGAGAATTAATTACATTGCATTCATTTCTCTGAGACTATTCCCCAAATAAAGTGATGAGAGTTAATTACATTGCATTCATTTTCTCTGAGACTATTCCCCAAATAAAGTGATGAGAGTTAAATACATTGCATTCATTTCTCTAAGACTATTCCCCAAATAAAGTGATGAGAGTTAATTACATTGCATTCATTTCTCTAAGACTATTCCCCAAATAAAGTGATGAGAGTTAATTACATTGCATTCATTTCTCTGAGACTATTCCCCAAATAAAGTGATGAGAGTTAATTACATTGCATTCATTTCTCTGAGACTATTCCCCAAATAAAGTGATGAGAGTTAATTACATTGCATTCATTTCTCTGAGACTATTCCCCAAATAAAGTGATGAGAGTTAATTACATTGCATTCATTTCTCTGAGACTATTCCCCCAATAAAGTGATGAGAGTTAATTACATTGCATTCATTTCTCTGAGACTATTCCCCAAACATAGTGCCAAATCAGAGAGTTGGCTGTTCGCAAAGGAAGTTGTACTTCCTTGAATCACAGTCAGCAGCAGTTTGGGGACTAATGACACTGTGCGTGACTGCAAACAGTCTACCACAGGAGGATAGTTTCGCAACCTCGGAGCGCCTCCACAACATTGGTGAAAACTGCAAGCGAAACATCAGAATAAGAAATGAGTTGATAGAGGGTGGTGTTTGATATTAATGTTGAAAAGTACTTATAGAAATATATTCACTTTCAATTAATTTATTGTTTATAGTATTTACTGCTCAAAGAAGCTAAAAAGAAAATGTATTCTTGTACTCAGTGAGATGATTTCACTCAAATGAGAGAATGAGGTATAAATTGTTTTAATTTTTATAGATTGTCTTGCTGTTCAAATAATAGAATATTTTTATTTACCTGAGCGTCATTATTCAGTGCACCGAACCTGCTGTTACTCTCATCAAAATAAGCGTCTCCAGTCCACATCGGAAACTGATAATGTGTAGATCCTGAAGAGAAAATGTAGAAAATTAGAAAATGGTAATTTCAATGTGTTTTTATAATTTCCAACTGGGAGATTTTTATTTACATTATTCTAACCTGAGTTTTGAAGATTGAGCAAGAAGGACATCAAATCCTTGACATCTTTGAAGGTGATGAGGCTGCTGGTTCTATAGTAACAATCTCTATGTGCGCCATCCCAATTCTTCTTTTCATTGCTGTAGTAGAGACACCTACCATGGACCAACTCGAAACCATCTGAGCACGGAAGTGCCTCAATTGGAGGTGATTCTGAAAGGTAGGAGAGTAATAAAGTTTTTTGAGGATTCTACCGATTCTTTTCTTTTCGTCCTATAAACACCTTCTATAGATTTAACAAATAATTGCCTTCATCCAAGATATTTAGTTTGAGTCTAAATTATTCATCAATTTACCTAAAGGACAATTGAATATATATTATACTAAGTGCCGCGTCTGTCTGTCTGTCCGTGTGTCACACTCTCACAACTGGTGAATCAGTGGCCAAATTAATATCGCCTCTTGCGGGACGCTAAAATCCTTATTTTTGGGTCACGTGACTGGCAATCTAGCGTCAGTTTAATGGAGAAATGATATAACTGGAACAAAATTTAATTTAACAAACAAAATAAGGTTTTACACCGTCTTCCTTAACGTCCTGCAATCGCTGCAACACTTCCTCTCTCTAGATTAGTTTATTATAACTCTAGGCACTCTCATTAAGAAATGCATATTAAAAGGAGAAACAAATCATTTGTGGCAGTATCATGACTACGGGCTACAATAATATTCACACTATTTATTTGAAAAATTAAATTTAAATTTTGGCTTTTGAGAGACAATTTTTTTGTTTAATCAGAATATGTTCATCCATAATACATACTTGCATTCGAATATAATTTAGATTCAATAACAGGTACTGTAATCGTAGGAATGAAAGGTAATATTAATAAGGAATATAATAGAATGTTTTATTTTTTTTAATTGCTATTCACGATACCTGTAAGTATCATTTATACCAATTACAATAACCAGTTAAATTATATATAATCTTCTCACCTGATCGAAAATATGGAATTGGTCCATAACTAGGAACTGGGGTAAGTTCCGAGTTATGGACCAGTTTCACATTATCTATCATATAATAAAATGGTATATATTTTAACTCGTTATTTTTAATTTATTTTATTCATGCTGTTATCTTAAATATCAATTAAAAAATTAAAATCTATATAATAATTATTATATATCCTTTTCTTTTATGATCGATTATGTGGAACTGATTGATAACTCGGAACTTACCCCAGTGAAACACATTCACAAGTGTGAGTTCAAAAGGATTGTTGTACAGAGCTGTTACAAATTGTATTGTTCAAAATATCCAAAATGCTTCAGGCTAAAAATTATTTCGACAAAGATACCAGAATATCCTAATTCTAAACCATTCAAGAGGACTATACTAACAGTACTCGGAAAGTGACATGGCTTTCGAACCAATCTGACCCTCAGAAATTTCTGGTTGTCCTGTAATGACCTGTGCTCCACTTTCCGAGTACTGAGAGTGTCTGAGTACTGCGACGTTACACCAGAAAAGTCCTGTATCGCATATTGTCATCTAGCGTGTAATAAGATCGTACAGGGTGGGCGCTAAATAATCTACATTTTAAAATCGCCGTAACTATTTTAACATACGAGATGGGAAATATAAATAAACATCATTTGGAAGAAAAGAAGTCAAATTTCACTAACTATCTTGTATAACCAGTTATTTTCCAAAGTGTTCTCAAATGTCTTTGCCAAGCATTTCACTGTTGTTTAAGGCTTTATAAAATCAAAGAAATGTAAGTTTAAAAAGGTATATAAACAATGAAATGCTCGGTAAAGGCATTGGTTATTTTGCGTCTCGTATTGAGAAGTGTATTACTGCTGATGGCGAACACTCTGAAAAAAATAATTTAACAAGATAGTTAACAAAATTTGACTCCATGTTTAATTCGAATGATCTTTGTTTGAATTTTCTATCTCATATGTAAATATAGTTTTCATGATTTTAAAACGTGTAATTTTTTAGATCCTAGACTCTACATTCTGTATTCTGTGCAAATATATAATGTAAATAGTTAATATAAATCCAAAGGCACTCACCACCATCCAAAACGTGGACCAAGGTACTAGCGCTTCCTTTATCGGTGTGACAGGTGTAGGTGCCGGATAGGGTGTTTACTATGTTTCGGACTATTAGCGAATCCATGTTATTGATTTTACTTGTTTGTAAATCAACATTGCTTGGTGACTCGATTCCTGGGGCCATCAAAGTCTGCACAAAGCCGTCATATGCTACCCGAGTCCAGGAAATTGGAGTCACATGTTCCTAGGTGAGAAAAGATATTGTTATTACATACAATGATTACTGGGGAATGTCTCAGTTCTCGGCATGTTCCGAATACTATGAGTTTGCAAGTACCTCGACGCTCCCCTTCCTCAATTCAGTCAAATGCACAAAATAATCAAAGTTATTTCTATTGGAGCACATTTCAAAGCTTGATCCATGTTGTAAGTTAACCTCCTCCATAGGTAGCTCATTGATTAATTGAATTTTTATTATGATGTTAATGTAAGATTTATTATTTATGGAACTTGTTGTCTGATATATAATTTAATTAGTGTACATCTAATTAAAATTATATGCGTATTTTTCTTAACCTTGTTGTTTTGGTACGATATTTGATTTGATGTTATTTAATGAAGTGAAGAAATTAATGATTATTATTGACAAGTAACGTAAACAGTGAATCAAACAAATTAATTATTGTCCTTAGTGAGAATCTTAACCCACTTAATTAAATGAATGCTTATAGAGCATATCTTTGGAGCTTATAGAGTTAATTTTGGGGAAGTGTAAGGGGGGAAGTGTAGGTGGAGGAAGTGTAGATGGTGGAAGTGTAGGTGCTGGAAGTGTAGATGGTGGAAGTGTAGATGGTGGAAGTGTAATGTAGGAAGTGTAGGTGGAGGAAGTGTAGATGGTGGAAGTGTAGGTGCTGGAAGTGTAGATGGAGGAAGTGTAGATGGGGGAAGTGTAGATGGGGAAGTGTCATCATGACTAAATGGGGAAGTGTCATCATGACATTTTTGTCATCATGACTAAAAGCAAATGTGAAATATTAACAGTTGAACAAACAATAATTTATATCATTTTTTTTGATAAAATACAAGTAATATTTTCACATTAAGCATGCAATTGTTTAATTTATATAAGAATCAATCTTGATGAATTTGATAAAACAGTTTCATAATTTTGCACTAATTACACTTTCGCTAATTACACTTGCGCTGATTAAACTTATGCTAACTATTTTATCGGTAATTATGCGTTTTGAAATTAGTTGTTTCGTAATTAAATTATTGGTAATTATAGGTTTCGTCATTATTTTTCCTCATTTTGAATGTTTATAATTACTTTACCGTTAATTATATTATCGTAATCTGATAGTTTTACAATTATTTTACTCAAAATTATAAGATTTGAAATTATAGTTTTCCTAATTATTGGTTGCCTACTATTTTACCTCAAATTAATTTACAAGTAATTATTTTCTCACATTTTATGAGTTTCGTAATTATGTGTTTCTTAATTATGTTTCCCGTAATTGGGCACGTTTTCTAATTATATTGTTACATTTTATACTGTTTTCTATTTACAATATTACTGATTAATTGTTTCCATATAAATTAACTCTTAAATATTTTACCCATAATTGACCCCTCCCGTGGAAATGTAGGTGGTGCAAGTGAGGGTGGAGAAGTGTTAGTGTTGAAATGTAGATGGTGGAAATGTAGGTGGTGGAAATGTAGGTGGTGGAAATGTAGGTGGTGGAAATGTAGGTGGTGGAAGTGAAGGTGGGGAAGTGTTTGTGTTGAAAAGTAGGTGGTGGAAATGTAGGTGGTGGAAGTGAAGGTGGGGAAGTGTTGGTGTTGAAATGTAGGTGGTGGGAGTGAAGGTGGGGAAGTGTTGGTGTTGAAATGTAGGTGGTGGGAGTGAAGGTGGGGAAGTGTTGGTGTAGAAATGTAGGTGGTGGAAGTGTAGTTGGAGGAAGTGAAGGTGGTGGAAGTGTAGATGTTGGAAGCGTAGATGATGGAAGTGTAGATGTTGGAAATGTAGGTGGTGGAAATGTAGTTGGAGGAAGTGAAGGCGAGGAAAGTGAAGGTGGGTGGGGGGAGAAACTGTGTGAGAATCTAAAATATAACTAAGTTTAGAAAAAATATTGTATGGTACGTTTAACAGACACTCTATCAATAGTACCTCATAATGTTGGAATATTTATAAGGGATAATCTATACCTATATACTATTATAAAATAAGACGTGTTAGTCGGTCTGTCCGTCACAAAACGGGTTAAACAGACATTCGATCAACAGCACCTCATAAAGTTGGTGTAAATCGAGTACGTGATGTGACCAAGAAAATTGAATACAAATAATTTTATTTTCAGAAGCATTTTACTAAAAAAATTTGCCGCGTTTATATTCTTTCTGTCCAAATCAGAGTCATTTTATAATCAGTTTCATCAAAACATTTTTGTTGATACTCATCCCGTGGAATTTCCACGAGTCTTGCTAGTTATAATTATTATTCAACTTCTATTCAAATTAGTATCATGAATACCAATTTAAATAAAAGTTAAATAATGATAATTATAAAGAGTTATCAAGTGGTGAGTCAGTGGCCAAAATAATATCGCGTCTTGTGGGACGCTAAAATTCTTATTTTTGGGTCACGTGACTGGTAATCCTTTGTCAGTGTAATGGAGAAATTATATAACTGAAACAAAATTTAGTGGAGAAATGATATAACTGAAACAAAATATGGTTTTAAACCGTCTTTCTTAGCGTCCTGCAATCGCTGCAGCACTTCCTCTCTCTAGAGTAGTTTATCATAATAACTCTATGAGAGTTCTTTACGTGTTCGAAAATATGGAACCGTGCGATAACACTGAAATCACCCTAAAATGGGACATGTTAAATTTATGAACCAATTGCTTCTAATAACCTCATCTGGATTATAATTTTGATGTTTTTTTTTTTTGTTAACGTGAATTAATAACAAATAATTGTGTGTAATTAAAGCGAGGTCTGCCTGTACACAAACTTCCTAGATTTTGACACAATATTCATGTACTCTTTGCTGACTATAACACTCTTACTTTATAACGGTGGGCCGAATACTCACATGATCAGTTCCGGTGTCAACATAACAAGGGATATAGACTGTGCTGCCGATTGTAGAGAATAGCTCTGGGATGTTTAATCCATCAACTGTTGAAAAATAGTGTAATTATTACTAACATATATACCCTTTATGAATCTGTTATAAACATTTATGCGTTCAGGATTCAAATTTTTTCTATAATTATAAATAATTCAGTATTATTACAAAGTTTTCCAGATGCTAAAATAAAATAAAGAAAATATACACAAATTCACTCACCTCGGGTTTGAATGAAGAAGAAACTTAAAGCCAGAACTAGGAATGAGAACGCCATTTTTTATCTCAACAAGAAAATATTATATTCTCTGATGTAGGGATTTTATCAGTATTGGCAGTATTACACCAACTAGCGAAGTGACAGACCGGTACTCAGAACAGTCTCTTATATAGTAGATAACTTGCCTAATTAATGGACAGAGAATTCTAATGGAGGTCATATCCATTAAATTAATTTATTGAGTTCTAAGAAATACACAAGAATCTATTCATGCTAATCCACTCAGCAACAGATCTAATTGCAATATAGTGCCAGATAAGATTCACATTACGTTACATTAAGTTTAACAATGGACTCTTTGAGAACTACTCAATGGAGTCTTTGTTTTAAATGGTACTCTGCAGCAAGAAGGTTAATAAAATATCAATGTTGAAGTTGGCGTTATGTTGCAATATTCGCTAGTTTGCTTATTTGACGGACACTGCAATAAGAATGATAGGAGGGAACAATTTATCCTAATGTATTTAGTTTCAGACGAGAATTAAATAGAAAATTTTCTATTCGTAATCTCGAAACCTGAAATTACCTCCAACGTTGAAATATTAATAGCAGTTTTTATAATATAGAAATATCGCATGAATCTTTAATTCGGAATAATAATTCATGAATAATAATTCGGAATGTCCTCTTTCCACATACCAACTTTATTGGCCGAAAATTTCTTTTATAGAAATGACAAAGGCTTCTTTAATTGTAGATTGTTTATATTTCTCTTCAATATCCTTATTCTCAGGAAAATAATTTTAGAGAAAATAGATTGAATTATAAAGAAATTGAATACAATTTCTAGTTATCTTTTTAAAAATAGATTAACTAAAAAGTGGATGCAAAAAATGCAAGCAAAAATTGGCGGCACTGGAAATTATTTAAGAATGAAGTAGGTAATCTTTAAACTATGAGAAGAAAATTAATTATATAAATTTGATTATAAAATGAAATTTATTATTTAAGGTGAGTTACGAATTATCGGTCGGTTTCACATCTTCGGTCATAAAGAAAAACAGTACAATAATAATTTATTTTTTCTTTTAATTAATATTCATGATAGATAGTGGCCAATTAATATACTTATAAAATATAATAATTATTTTTATAATATCGTTTTTGTTACATGATCGAAGATGTGAAACCGACCGATAATTCGTAACTTACCCTAGGTTAATAAATCGTTTGTGTTGAAAGATTTTCAATGAATAATTTTTATATTTTTAAGTAGGGTAACTTACGAGTTGTTGGACAGTTGCACGTTTCCAATCATTTAACAGAAAGAATATAGTGATTAAAATAAAGACTGTTGAATAGTTTCTTACTTGTACGAAAATGTGTCACTGTCCAATAACTCGTAACTTACCCTAGTTAGAAATAAATACCTAATAATTGTTATACCAACCTCATGAATCTGTTTGGAAAATTATGATAGGAATTATCGGTAGAGTTCGGATTTATTGTTTATTGAAATTCTGTTCACATTGAAATACAAAATAAAAGTAATACAATTTTAAAATACAAACAGGTTGATTTTTTAAAAGTCTAACGTGACTTGTAGAATAAAAAAATAAAAAACCTACCTAAAATATCATACCTATCTAAAAATAAAAAACCTACCTAAAATATCATACCTACCTAAAAATATTGTACACCTAGAAGGGTGTATGTTAACTAGGTAACTAGGTAGGTACCTAGAAGACTGTATGTTAACTAGGTAGGTACCTAGAAGAGTGCATGCTAACTAGGTAGATACCTAGAATGCTGTGTGTTAACTAGGTAGGTACCTAGAAGACTATATGTTAACTAGGTATGTACCTAGAATAGTGCATGCTAACTAGGTAGGTACCTAGAAGAGTGTATGTTAACTAGGTAGGTACCTAGAAGACTGTATGTTAACTAGGTATGTACCTAGAATAGTGCATGCTAACTAGGTAGGTACCTAGAAGAGTGTATGTTAACTAGGTAGGTACCTAGAAGACTGTATGTTAACTAGGTAGGTACCTAGAAGAGTGTATGTTAACTAAGTAGGTACCTAGAAGACTGTATATTAACTAGGTAGGTACCTAGAAGAGTGTATGTTAACTAGGTAGATACCTAGAATGCTGTGTGTTAACTAGGTAGGTACCTAGAAGAGTGTATGTTAACTAGGTAGGTACCTAGAAGAGTGTATGTTAACTAAGTAGGTACCTAGAAGAGTGTATGTTAACTAGGTAGATACCTAGAATGCTGTGTGTTAACTAGGTAGGTACCTAGAAGACTGTATGTTAACTAGGTAGGTACCTAGAAGAGTGTATGTTAACTAAGTAGGTACCTAGAAGAGTGCATGCTAACTAGGAAGGTACCTAGAAGACTGTATGTTAACTAGGTAGGTACCTAGAAGAGTGCATTCTAAATCGGTAGATACCTAGAAGGCTTTGTGTTAACTAGGTAGGTACCTAGAAGAGTGCATTCTAAATCGGTAGATACCTAGAAGACTGTATGCTAACTAGGTAGTGACCTGGAAGACTGTATGTTAACTAGGTAGGTACCTAGAAGACTGTATGTTAACTAGGTATGTACCTAGAATAGTGCATGCTAACTAGGTAGGTACCTAGAAGAGTGTATGTTAACTAGGTAGGTACCTAGAAGACTGTATGTTAACTAGGTAGGTACCTAGAAGAGTGTATGTTAACTAAGTAGGTACCTAGAAGACTGTAAATTAACTAGGTAGGTACCTAGAAGAGTGTATGTTAACTAGGTAGATACCTAGAATGCTGTGTGTTAACTAGGTAGGTACCTAGAAGAGTGAATGTTAACTAGGTAGGTACCTAGAAGAGTGTATGTTAACTAAGTAGGTACCTAGAAGAGTGCATTCTAACTCGGTAGATACCTAGAAGGCTTTGTGTTAACTAGGTAGGTACCTAGAAGACTGTATGTTAACTAGGTAGGTACCTAGAAGAGTGTATGTTAACTAAGTAGGTACCTAGAAGAGTGCATGCTAACTAGGAAGGTACCTAGAAGACTGTATGTTAACTAGGTAGGTACCTAGAAGAGTGCATTCTAAATCGGTAGATACCTAGAAAGCTTTGTGTTAACTAGGTAGGTACCTAGAAGAGTGCATTCTAAATCGGTAGATACCTAGAAGACTGTATGCTAACTAGGTAGTGACCTGGAAGACTGTATGTTAACTAGGTAGGTACCTAGAAGAGTGTATGTTAACTAGGTAGGTACCTAGAAGAGTGCATGCTAACTAGGTAGATACCTAGAAGGCTGTGTGTTAACTAGGTAGGTACCTAGAAGAGTGTATGTTAACAAGGTAGATACCTAGAAAAGTGCATGCTAACTGGGTAGGTACCTAGAAGAGTGCATGCTATCTAGGTAGATACCTAGAAAGCTGTATGTTAACTAGGTAGATACCTAGAAAGCTGTATGTTAACTAGGTAGATACCTAGAAAAGTGCATGCTAACTAGGTAGGTACCTAGAAGACTGTATGCTAACTAGGTAGGTACCTAGAAGACTGTATGTTAACTAGGTAGGTACCTAGAAGACTGTATGTTAACTAGGTAAATACCTAGAAGACTGTATGTTAACTAGGTAGGTACATAGAAGACTGTATGCTAACTAGGTAGGTACCTAGAAGACGAGATGTTAACTAGGTATGTACCTAGAAGACTGTGTGTTAACTAGGAAGGTACCTAGAAGAGTGTATGTTAACTAGGTAGGTACCTAGAAGACTGTATGTTAACTAGGTAGGTACTTAGAAGAGTGCATGCTAACTAGGTAGATACCTGGAATGGTGTGTGTTAACTAGGTAGGTACCTAGAAGACTATGTTAACTAGGTAAGTACCTAGAAGACTGTATAATAACTAGGTAGGTACCTAGAAGAGTGCATTCTAACATGGTGGATACCTAGAAGGCTTTGTGTTAACTAAGTAGGTACCTGGAAGAGTGTTTGTTAACTAGGTAGGTACCTAGAAGAGTGCATGCTAACTAGGTAGGTACCTAGAAGACTGTATGTTAACTAGGTAGGTACCTATAAGAGGGCATTCTAACTCGGTAGATACCTAGAAGGCTTTGTGTTAACTAGGTAGGTACCTAGAAGAGTGTATGTTAACTAGGTAGGTACCTAGAAGAGTGCATGCTAACTCGGTAGGTACTTAGAAGACTGTATGTTAACTAGGTAGGTATCTAGAAGACTGTATGCTAACTAGGTTGGTACCTAGAAGACTGTATATTAACTAGGTAGGTACCTAGAAGACTGTATGTTAACTAGGTATATACCTAGAATAGTGCATGCTAACTAGGTAGGTACCTAGAAGACTGTATGTTGCTAGGTAGGTACCTAGAAGAGTGCATTCTAACTCGGTAGATACCTAAAATGCTGTGTGTTAACTAGGTAGGTACCTAGAAGAGTGTATGTTAACTTGATAGGTACCTAGAAGACTGTATGTTAACTAGGTAGGTACCTAGAAGAGTGTATGTTAACTAGGTAGGTACCTAAAAGAGTGCATGCGAACTAGGTAGGTACCTAGAAGACTGTATGTTAACTAGGTAGGTACCTAGCAGACCTTATGCTAACTAGGCTGATACCTAGCAGAGTGTATGCTAACTAGGTAGGTACCTAAAAGAGTGCATGCGAACTAGGTAGGTACCTAGAAGACTGTATGTTAACTAGGTAGGTACCTAGCAGACCTTATGCTAACTAGGTTGGTACCTAGCAGAGTGTATGATAACTAGGTTGGTACCTAGCAGAGTGTATGCTAACTAGGTTGGTACCTAGCAGAGTGTATGCTAACTAGGTTGGTACCTAGCAGAGTGTATGCTAACTAGGTTTGTACCTAGCACACTGTTTGCTAACTAGGTTGGTACCTAGCAGACTGTATGTTAACTAGGTAGGTACCTAGAAGAGGGCATTCTAACTCGCTAGATACCTAGAAGGCTTTGTGTTAACTAGGTAGGTACCTGGAAGAGTGTTTGTTAACTAGGTAGGTACCTAGAAGAGTGCATGCTAACTAGGTAGGTACCTAGAAGACTGTATGTTAACTAGGTAGGTACCTAGAAGAGGGCATTCTAACTCGGTAGATACCTAGAAGGCTTTGTGTTAACTAGGTAGGTACCTAGAAGAGTGAATGTAACTAGGTTGGTACCTAGCAGAGTGTATGCTAACTAGGTTGGTACCTAGCAGAGTGTATGCTAACTAGGTTGGTACCTAGCAGACTGTTTGCTAACTAGGTTGGTACCTAGCAGAGTGTATGCTAACTAGGTTGGTACCTAGCAGAGTGTATGCTAACTAGGTTGGTACCTAGCAGACTGTTTGCTAACTAGGTTGGTACCTAGCAGAGTGTATGCTAACTAGGTTGGTACCTAGCAGACTGTTTGCTAACTAGGTTGGTACCTAGCAGAGTGTATGCTAACTAGGTTGGTACCTAGCAGAGTGTATGCTAACTAGGTTTGTACCTAGCACACTGTTTGCTAACTAGGTTGGTACCTAGCAGACTGTATGTTAACTAGGTAGGTACCTAGAAGAGGGCATTCTAACTCGGTAGATACCTAGAAGGCTTTGTGTTAACTAGGTAGGTACCTGGAAGAGTGTTTGTTAACTAGGTAGGTACCTAGAAGAGTGCATGCTAACTAGGTAGGTACCTAGAAGACTGTATGTTAACTAGGTAGGTACCTAGAAGAGGGCATTCTAACTCGGTAGATACCTAGAAGGCTTTGTGTTAACTAGGTAGGTACCTAGAAGAGTGAATGTAACTAGGTTGGTACCTAGCAGAGTGTATGCTAACTAGGTTGGTACCTAGCAGAGTGTATGCTAACTAGGTTGGTACCTAGCAGACTGTTTGCTAACTAGGTTGGTACCTAGCAGAGTGTATGCTAACTAGGTTGGTACCTAGCAGAGTGTATGCTAACTAGGTTGGTACCTAGCAGACTGTTTGCTAACTAGGTTGGTACCTAGCAGAGTGTATGCTAACTAGGTTGGTACCTAGCAGAGTGTATGCTAACTAGGTTGGTACCTAGCAGACTGTTTGCTAACTAGGTTAGTACCTAGCAGAGTGTATGCTAACTAGGTTGGTACCTAGCAGAGTGTATGCTAACTAGGTTGGTACCTAGCAGACTGTTTGCTAACTAGGTTGGTACCTAGCAGAGTGTATGCTAACTAGGTTGGTACCTAGCAGAGTGTATGCTAACTAGGTTGGTACCTAGCAGACTGTTTGCTAACTAGGTTGGTACCTAGCAGAGTGTATGCTAACTAGGTTGGTACCTAGCAGAGTGTATGCTAACTAGGTTGGTACCTAGCAGACTGTTTGCTAACTAGGTTGGTACCTAGAAGAGTGTATGCTAACTAGGTTGGTACCTAGCAGACTGTTTGCTAACTAGGTTGGTACCTAGAAGAGTGTATGCTAACTAGGTTGGTACCTAGCAGACTAGGTCACAAGCCAAACAATGGAGCTATTCACTGCATCAGAAGTTTCTCTCTCAGTCACATGCAAGATATTATTCCTAACACTCTCCACATCACTACTTACGACTACTTCCGCGTTAGTACCTAGTGAACCTAGTGAACCTAGTGAACCTAGTGAACCTAGTTAACCTAGTGAACCTAGTGATCCTAGTGAACCTAGTGAACCTAGTGAACCTAGTTAACCTTTGTACAAATTAGCATGTACAATTTTCTCATTTTGTCGATGGCAAAGATAGTCAGAAAATGATGTTCTTTTCCTTGCTTATATTTGACACACATGGAAGTACATTTGCTGTTGTTTACGATAAGTGAGAAGCTATCGTGAAGATACACATAATATTACCATTTCATATCAATAACAGAAAACAAATAGAAGGTTCTAGAAATGCACTCGTAATGTTGTCATGTTGGTCACACGAGTCAGAGTTTGTTCCTGTTTTACTGCTATAAAGAAGTACACTGACAAGTAACAATTATCATAACAATCACATACTGCAACCAACAACAGTCACATTTAATTGGTATGTTTCATTGACAAATATTGTTAGTATATCTGTTTGAATAATTAACATATAATTTGTTCATTTAATTTCTATTAGAGTTGTTATGGGTAGCTTTCTGTGTCCTTTTTTATTGATCTGAAGATGCAGGCATACTCCGCTCTTATTACGACTCACAATTATCAAAATATAATAAGTGTGGAACATGTATCGCATCTATTTCTTCTGCTACAGAAAACATTTTAGGAGTAACTTTGATATTTTGTTGGTGGTTTTCAGCTAAGCTGTTTACACTGTAATTTTTGCAGGTGTGATAGAATGTAAATAATTTAGTGGTAGGTAACGTATGATATTTGCCTTATAATTATTATTAATGCTAATAATTTAGTGGTAGGTAACGTATAATATTTACCTTATAATTATTATTAATGCTAATAATTTAGTGGTAGTTAACGTATAATATTTACCTTATAATTATTATTAATCTATCCCATCTGTTTAAGTTAGAGCGTAAAAAGCTCAACTCAAAACCACCAACAAAAAATAGAGAAGTTTCTAAAGAGTAAAATTCTTTCTTTTGAACTAAAACTATAATACTATATTGAGCTGCGTAGAAAACTGATGATCATTTTGTTGTAGACAACACAAAGTATATTCACTGTACAGGCTACTTCATTACTCAGGACACTACTAATCAGGATGGTTCACTATACAGGACTCTATTATACAGTCTTTGTACCGTAACAGAAGAAATAAGTGAGAGTCATTCGATTGTTATAAGTGTGAATGGTAATAAGATCGGGACATGTCTTTAAATGATATATAATAATTATATTAATATTTCTCTTCAGTAAAGTTATTATTAATAATACTATGAAGTTATTTTTGGTAAATTCTGTGCCATTATTCAACACTCCATCTCTTCCCCTCCAAACACTATTCTAATTATTTTAAATTATGTTATTCGTGTGCAATATATTAATGTTGTTGACGGAAACTTTGCCTACCTGAATAATTTAGAATATTTAACTACTGTAGCATGACCACCATTAAAGATGTACTTCTGGTATATAAATAAAGGCACGAATATTAAGGTACAATTAGCTTCCTACCTGCAGTTATCGTGAATACCATTTATAATAACTGTTAAATGGCAACGATTATATAGTTTGTTTCTTAAATTATCGAAATGTTGAATTATTGTTAATAACTTTAACCTCAATTTGTGAATTCTGCAAGACCGTCAGTACATATGTACAACAGTCGAATTAAAAGATGCTTTGTAATTATTATAAGTAAATTATAATTCATTTAATCTTCAATTTCGTGGCTAATTACCATTAGTTAAATAAACTTGTTTAGTAAAATATGTCATAGTTACATTGAAACAATTTATATTTTTGTAAATTGCATCTCACTTTTTAAACTTCTAAATTACAGTTTGCTAATTTAAAACTAGAAATGTATAATCAACGGGTAAAATAACACACTGGCATTATTCCACCTGCTAAAATAACACACTGGCATTATTCCACCTGCTAAAATAACACACTGGCATTACTCCACTTGCTAAAATAACACACTGGCATCACTCCACTTGCTAAAATAACACACTGGCATTACTCCACTTGCTAAAATAACACACTGGCATTATTCCACCTGCTAAAATAACACACTGGCATTACTCCACTTGCTAAAATAACACACTGGCATTATTCCACCTGCTAAAATAACACACTGGCATTATTCCACCTGCTAAAATAACACACTGGCATTATTCCACCTGCTAAAATAACACACTGGCATTACTCCACTTGCTAAAATAACACACTGGCATTACTCCACTTGCTAAAATAACACACTGGCATTACTCCACTTGGTAAAATAACACACTGGCATTATTCCACCTGTTAAAATAACACACTGGCATTACTCCACTTGCTAAAATAACACACTGGCATTATTCCACCTGCTAAAATAACACACTGGCATTATTCCACCTGCTAAAATAACACACTGGCATTACTCCACTTGCTAAAATAACACACTGGCATTACTCCACTTGCTAAAATAACACACTGGCATTACTCCACCTGCTAAAATAACACACTGGCATTATTCCACCTGCTAAAATAACACACTGGCATTATTCCACCTGCTAAAATAACACACTGGCATTACTCCACTTGGTAAAATAACACACTGGCATTATTCCACCTGTTAAAATAACACACTGGCATTACTCCACTTGCTAAAATAACACACTGGCATTATTCCACCTGCTAAAATAACACACTGGCATTATTCCACCTGCTAAAATAACACACTGGCATTACTCCACTTGCTAAAATAACACACTGGCATTACTCCACTTGCTAAAATAACACACTGGCATTACTCCACCTGCTAAAATAACACACTGGCATTATTCCACCTGCTAAAATAACACACTGGCATTATTCCACCTGCTAAAATAACACACTGGCATTACTCCTCCTGCTAAAATAACACACTGGCATTACTCCACTTGCTAAAATAACACACTGGCATTACTCCACCTGCTAAAATAACACACTGGCATTACTCCACCTGCTAAAATAACACACTGGCATTACTCCACCTGCTAAAATAACACACACTGACATTATTCCACCTGCTAAAATAACACACTGGCATTACTCCTCCTGCTAAAATAACACACTGGCATTACTCCACTTGCTAAAATAACACACTGGCATTACTCCACCTGCTAAAATAACACACTGGCATTACTCCACCTGCTAAAATAACACACTGGCATTACTCCACCTGCTAAAATAACACACTGGCATTATTCCACCTGCTAAAATAACACACTGGCATTACTCCTCCTGCTAAAATAACACACTGGCATTACTCCACCTGCTAAAATAACACACTGGCATTACTCCACCTGCTAAAATAACACACTGGCATTACTCCTCCTGCTAAAATAACACACTGGCATTACTCCACCTGCTAAAATAACACACTGGCATTACTCCACCTGCTAAAATAACACACTGGCATTACTCCACCAGGTAAAGTTCCTAGACCGTAATAAAGTCAATAGGTTTCACTCATGGTGGTTTGTTTCTCAAAGTATTTCTCTCGCACACCCCTTGCTGTTCTCATGCACCTCCTGAGCATTGTACTGCATTGAAATACATTGAAAAGATACTATTATAATATACCTATTTGGTTACTATGATGTTAGAAAAGTTAAAATACACTTCATGTATATTCTGCATGATAATAACAGCAAATATCGAGCTGTTGAAGTTAAAAGTAACACCAGCAACAGCAATATCAGGTACTTCCTACTCACAGTACAGCCCCAAAGAGGTGCCTGGATTTGAACCAAGCTAAAAAAACATGGTTTATTTGCTTTGTATTATTTATTTGTTTCTATCCTTTGCTATCCTAACATCATTTTCAATTTATCAGAAATATTCAATATTATATTTCTATCATTTAATTCAAATAGTTCTATTAAATCATTAAAGTTTAAAATAGATTACTATATTATGTAGCTATATAAAAATATAATTAGTTAATCTTAGTAGTGTATTTTTTGATGCAAGACATTAAAATGTAAAACCAAAGGACAATAGAAATAAGGACAGGTTTTTCTCCTCACCATATTGTGTTATTATCATTTTATAAAGATATTTTACACAGTGATTTAGTAAATATTAAAATACAGTCTAGAGTCACACTGTGATATTCATTAGCTAATATGTTATATTCTAATTTGAACATCTACGTTTGAAATGTAAATCAAAGGAAATATAAAAATTTAGGATAATTACTACTTATTTTAAACTATTAGTTATTTTTCTAGCAACTCGACTGTATGCCAAGATGTTCAGTTCTACACCAGCTAATTACCACTATTGTTAATGGAAGAATCTACCTTATTATGTCAGTCTCCCACTCAAATATTTTCTTTAGTTTTCTATGATTTCCTGAAGAAGAAAATTGTTAGCATATTTTAAGGATGACTTAACAAAAAAAGTAAAAAAAGCTTCATTGATTCAACTACAGTGAAACCCCTGAGTTATGAAGTACTGGCCACTTCATAACTCAGAGTCACTTCATAACTCAGAGTCACTTCATAACTCAGAGTCACTTCATAACTCAGAGTCACTTCATAACTCAGAGTCACTTCATAACTCAGAGTCACTTCATAACTCAGAGTCACTTCATAACTCAGAGTCACTTCATAACTCAGAGCCACTTCATAACTCAGAGTCACTTCATAACTCAGAGTCACTTCATAACTCAGAGTCACTTCATAACTCAGAGTCACTTCATAACTCAGAGTCACTTCATAACTCAGAGCCACTTTATAACTCAGAGTCACTTCATAACTCAGAGTCACTTCATAACTCAGAGTCACTTCATAACTCAGAGACACTTCATAACTCAGAGTCACTTCATAACTCAGAGACACTTCATAACTCAGAGTCACTTCATAACTCAGAGACACTTCATAACTCAGAGTCACTTCATAACTCAGAGTCACTTCATAACTCGTGTGCAGTGAGAGTTTTCTGTGATTAAAATCATAGAGAATTTTTGCCATTGAGGGGTAACTATAACAAATATTATTCTTATACGGATGTGCCGTGAGCACTAAATTTTATACAAATTGAGGTAATTAAACAAATATTAAGTAAATGTTGTGGGATATAAATATAGCTACTTATTATTGTACAAAAAATTAATATATATAATGGCTAATTTCGCCTAAATTTGAATCATAAACGTAAAATACACATCATTTAAACCTCAAACAAGACAGGAAACACAGTTTATACTCAATATATCCGATTTATTGATAACCTAAACTTTATAGTAAATCTTTGCCTTCCTGATTTACAATTAGATATAAAATACCCCATTATAGGATAATACACAATTGCCTATGGGTGGTATCCTATATTTGGATATCATCCTTACGTACTTTAATAATTATTGGGTATTATCCTATAATAGAGTATTATCCTATAATAGAGTATTATCCTATAATAGAGTATTATCCTATAATAGAGTATTATCCTATAATAGAGTATTATCCTATAATAGAGTATTATCCTATAATAGAGTATTATCCTATAATAGAGTATTATCCTATAATAGAGTATTATCCTATAATTGGGTATTATCCTATAATTGGGTATTATCCTATAATTGGGTATTATCCTATAATTGGGTATTATCCTACAATAGAGTATTATCCTATAATTGGGTATTACCCTATAATTGGGTATTATTCTACAATAGAGTATTATTCTACAATACAGTATTATCTTTTTATATGGTAGAGTCTGGTGGAGAAGATTGCAATAACTCACTATTGCATTGAAGTTGCCATTTTCATAAAAAAAACTTCTATATTGTAATTGCTTGTCCTACTGGCAGCATTTTTCATTTTTACTTCTGCAATATGACTTTTAATTCTGCCAATTCATTATTCACTTCTGCCAACTTGACTTGGAAATGGTATAGTTATACCTCAAGAATTATCGTTTTCTATGATTTAAACAAAGAAAACTACTTCATAACTCAGGTCCATCATTACTCGAGTACTTCATAATAAAACTTCATAACTCAGACGTTTTACTGTATTAATTTACAATTTATACACATTGTAAATTAAAATGATGATAATTTAGTGGGAAAATTAGGCAGAGGTTATGACTTCTTCGAGGTTTATTTTGTTTGAAAAATAATGGAAGGAGATGTTAGAATTTAGATGCAATTTTTATTTCTAAAACTTTTTCTAATTTTCAAAGTTTAGTCACTACTATCTTTATTTTTTATAGTTTTTGAAGGGGTTAGTTTATTACTGCTTAGACAGAGTGTTCTACTTTGAATGAGTAATTCGAATATTCATCTTTGTACTGCCTTATTTATAGGTAAGGGAAGTCACGAGTTAACGGACAGTGACACATTGCGGATCATATGAGATGTTAATTAGTAATTATTATTTAGTTCTATTACAGTAAAAGTAAAGCTATGAAATGCACCTGAGTTATGAAGTATTTGCTATGTTTAAATTATAGAAAACGATATACGGCATGAATTTCTTCCTAGTCCTTAATAACTCACATTATTCTATAATAGAATAATGTGAGTTCTCACTCGCAAACCACAGTTCTCTCCAAGATATCAATCATAGAAAACTGTCAGTGCCCCTGAGTTATGAAGAAACCACTACTTCCTAACTCAGGAGTTTCACTGTATGTGATCGAACATGTGTAAGAGTACGACAATGTGGAACATGTACCCAATGCATTTGCTAATAGTTCTCTTTTCTACTGGTATACTTCACAAAATAGAGACGGAGTGATGATTTATAACTACTCTTCTCTAATGTTCCACCTTTGTCTCATTGTACACTCTTTAATTACTACTGCATAGGAGATGTACTGGTTACTGCAATGCACTTCACGTCTTTCCTCTTCCTCTTTTCTATTAATTTGCAGTGCAATTATTAGTCTTCATACCCAACTGTTTTTCAATGGATAAATTATTAGAAATTAAACTGTTTATAGTAATAGATAATTATATGAACTTATATGAAATTGATACAATAATGAAGTGTGCAGTGCAACAAACTAGCTGAAATAACAAACTACATTACAACCACACATGTTGAGAGATACAAATTTCTATTACTTGAAATGTGATTTAATTCAACACCTTTATAATTGCCAAAGATACATCTAATTTGTAAGATTGATTTATACCTGAGACAGAATTTTACGGTCAAATCTCATGTTAAATGAATGTCCAAATTACTAATGTTACGTATCATTTTACAACAGTTAATATGTTATCCGCTTTTAATTTTTTAAAAGCCAGCAGAGTCATCAATTCCCCACTATGAATAATCCTGGCATCCAAATCTTCAGAAGAATAAGTTAATAAGATAGTTAAAAATTAAAATTATATTATACACATGGGTAGGATAACACTTTAAATAGAGCATACGAAGTCCCTTAGTAAATAGTTCCTATAGTTAAAAAAGATAGTTAAAAATTAAAATTGAAATGTATAATAAAATATAAGTTAGGATTTGTATCATGATTACGAGTAGGTATATTATAAGTCGCTTGTTTTTCAATAAATGTTACCCCTGAAGACGGAAACCACGAGGGATTCTGCAAGCTTGGGAAAATTCAAAACTACTTCTTGTTGAGTTCTTCACCCTAAACATAATGTAGCAACCAAGAAGTCCTCTATTTTCTTCAATCCAGAAACTGATTCAGCAACCAATGATATATTGATTATTTTACGGTAGGTATATATATTTTCAACCTACCTAATCATTGATCTGTTCAGATGATAGTTTAGAAATTAATTAATTAAAAGAATGAGAAATGATCTAAATAAAATGAATCGGTTAAAGTAATTAGAATATTGTTAGTGCATAGTAACACTGACACTAGTCACCTTATGATGCTTTGAAATGTTGATTATTCTAAACCTAGGTATATGAGAAGAAGAGGTTTCAAAATAATTTTAGTAATGTTGCAAAGAAAAAGTGATGTATGGTGATGTTAGCATAATAATATCAAATAAAGAATAGAAATGAAGCAATATTACAATGTTATTCATGTATCGAATAATATTGGGTATTTGTTATTCATTAATTAATAATATAAATAGTCTCAAAATACAATATAAGGGAGGAGAAGGGGTAGACAATATATAGGGGAAAAGGTAGTGAATGATAGGTTCACTGAGAAAACTAATCTACAATCTAACTGTTTACTGATATTTCTTTGTTAACTGCTAATTTATTTATAACAATATAGTACATAGCAAATGATATTCGAGTCTAGTTTTGATGTAGTATAAGCCGTGAGTGAGTGCATGTACGTACGTTCGTACGTACGCATTTTACGAACGAACAGTCACTTTCTCTGGCGATTTACGGCACGTTATACCATAATGATCACAATAATGGGTAAAATAATGATTATTTGTGTTGCATCCAGCTATAGTGAAATAGGAGGTTATAATTAGAAAATATATTTAGGTTCTACATTATTTTCGACCAAGGAAGTATATAATTTTTATACATTTTAATGGGCTATATTTATTATTATACGATGCAGATAGAGTGCAATGTGTCTAAAATATTTAATTTCCATGGAGTGCAAATTCGAAATTAGCGGTTTTGGCATAATTTACATGGTTCGTAAAAAGTTAAATTGTTAAAATGCGCACCACTGCCTTCAGTTTGCTCTCCCCATGAATGTTCTAATCCCTGTCTCAAGTCTATCAGCAGTCAGCTTCCATCATCCACTAAGACAACAGGTGTAAAGTGAACACTCCAATGACTGTCCTTTCTACAAAGTTGTCACTAAGTATGAGTGCACTATAATTCCCTACAAAACTAAAGTGAATCAAGTCTACCCTATAGACTTGGATATGAAGAAACTTATAGCGTTACCAAGTACCAACACCTAAATGATGAGACACTAAGATGTGTAAAACCCTGGACCTCGGAACAATTAGGCCAACTCCCTTGTCAGATGTCTGGAGCATTTGTAGAAGTTTGAAGGTGTGTATTGGTAATTTGACTGGTGCGATTTATGTAATACCTAACCTTTTTTCTCATTTGCTCTCTTGGATATACCCGTCCCCTTTTAACTGCAGATTACAATACTTTACATACCTTGGTAAAACTTATTATTACCATTATAATTTCACTTAGAGTAAACTCCTCATTACCGTTACGAACCTATATACTGTGCTTTGATATTAAACTATTCCGCAAGATAAAAATTAGTTTTTTCCATTAACATTTCCTTTTCCTTTACTTGGATACTACTTTCCTTTACTTGGATACTACTTTCCTTTACTTGGATACTACTTTCCTTTACTTGGATACTACTTTCCTTTACTTGGATACTACTTTCCTTTACTTGGATACTACTTTCCTTTACTTGGATACTACTTTCCTTTACTTGGATACTACTTTCCTTTACTTGGATACTACTTTCCTTTACTTGGATACTACTTATCTTTACTTGGATACTACTTAACTTTACTTGGATACTACTTAACTTTACTTGGATACTACTTAACTTTACTTGGATACTACTTAACTTTACTTGGATACTACTTAACTTTACTTGGATACTGCTTAACTTTACTTGGATACTGCTTAACTTTACTTGGATACTGCTTAACTTTACTTGGATACTGCTTAACTTTACTTGGATACTGCTTAACTTTACTTGGATACTGCTTAACTTTACTTGGATACTGCTTAACTTTACTTGGATACTGCTTAACTTTACTTGGATACTGCTTAACTTTACTTGGATACTGCTTAACTTTACTTGGATACTGCTTAACTTTACTTGGATACTGCTTAACTTTACTTGGATACTGCTTAACTTTACTTGGATACTGCTTAACTTTACTTGGATACTGCTTA
Source organism: Caprella mutica (assembly GCA_947561585.1). Taxonomy (NCBI): domain Eukaryota; kingdom Metazoa; phylum Arthropoda; class Malacostraca; order Amphipoda; family Caprellidae; genus Caprella; species Caprella mutica. The sequence goes on from CANNZV010001081.1 coordinate 87,523, forward strand.
ACTTTACTTGGATACTGCTTTCCTTTACTTGGATACTGCTTAACTTTACTTGGATACTGCTTAACTTTACTTGGATACTGCTTTCCTTTACTTGGATACTGCTTTCCTTTACTTGGATACTGCTTTCCTTTTCATATACTTACCTTGTTTAATTTGATAAAACCTATATACCTGCTAATCAAGTAATTATCACTACCGAACGTTTTGAATCTTCAATTCTTAAGTCCTTTGTAATTTGTATTTTTTATAACTGAATTTCTTTATTTAAATCTGAAGTTCTCGATTACCTATTTAGTTTGACTGAAGCTAACGTTCCCTTTAAATTACAGCCACATCAGTGCGTAGGCCAGTACATGTGCAGAGACCGGGCGGATTCTCTATCTTTCGTGCTGTGAGGGGTTTTTGCGGCAACATTTCCCGTTGTCGCAGTGATAGAGTTGTAGCCCCTATCGTCCATTCATGTACTCGCACCAACAATATTAGTTAAAATTAAATGATTAATTAAAATCTGTTTTAATATCCCCATACTGGTACAACTATATACAACAATTTCTTAAGTCCAAATTAAAAGAATTATTTAAATTGAATCTAAAGTTTACTACTTTTCATTTAAATTTCTTACAATGTGATTGTTCCTTTATTACGGTCAGATGAAGGAAAAAGGTACACAGTTAGTTAGGTATGTAAGAAATTGTACTTTTTTTCAGTTTGCGTGTACGATATAATTATTGAGGTAAGTATTAGTATTACCTAAGTAACAGTTTGTCAAATGGTATTCAATTTTAGCAATAGAAACTAACATCTTTTGCAATGCAATCAATCTTTAAACATAGATCACACAGCTAGAGGCTTTACACTGAAAAATTAAATTATGTTTCTTCACTAATACTTGTATCTCTACTGTTATTACCTTAATATATTCATCATTTCATTAGAATACTTCTCGAAATACTTTCCATGGATTGTACCTCAGTTCGTACGTACCAGCTGTGTGAAGTTGGTACTAGTAATAGTGAGTACCTATGATGGTGTACAACTGTAGAGCTACTTTTAATTCATGCTTTAACTATTCACTTTGAATTCGATGACATGCACTGAATCCATTCAGAACCTCATTCATATAATGATGGATATAATTAATGGAGGTATTAATAAAATGGTAGTGAATTACTTCAATTTATCCTTCTCTTTGATTATCAATAAACTTCCTTTTTGTTTTAACGTATGTGATTAAAAGAGAAATGTCTTTTTACGCGCGCCAAATGATGCGTTCTCTCTTCGTTTTCTGTGGAATTTTCTTTTCGTTGAGGTTTTTACAGTGACTTAGGTAAAAAAATGACCCTAAAGTTGCCATGTAGTAGAGTGGTACATCAGTACAATAGTAATGGCTACTTTCTTCTTGAAATAAAGTCACATAAAGATTATGATTACTCTTAACAGTGTTCATTGGTTTACTGGATAATACTCTTATCGCAACTATAGAATCGAAATTAAATGAGAATGGGTTGGTTCCTAGTTATCGATCAGTTCCACATTATCGCCCATGTAAAGGTAGATATAATTTGGCATTTCAACTCAGCTTTTAATGAATTAAAATTTTGAATAATTTCCCTCATTGTTCTACTTTAGGTGAGTGGATGGGGTTAGTTACAAATTATCGGTCAGTTACACATGAAAGAAAATAGGATACGATAATTCTTTTTAAATGGTATCCAAGATACCTGCAGATTAGTATAAATTAGTTTATCTAAATGTTGGAATAGGAATTCTAGACTTTTAAATCAATGACACAATTTATTCATGAACACAGTAAAATAAATAAATGATACAGTAATACAGAACAGCCAATTATAACAATAGTATTCACGGCCCCAATAAGCTCAGTGAAGGCTTAAGGGAAACCTATATAAAAATTTGAAAAAAAAACACTAACTACATCTAAATTTTTAGTCATTTCAGAACAATATAAATCAAAAAAAATATATATATATATACCTAATCAAATAATATACCTAATCAAAAAATATACCTAAATACAGTGAAATAAAATCATTGATGCAGAATTTCAAAAATTTATGAGGCTACAACTATATTATGATTAAATAGTATAGAGTACCACAAAGAAACGAAAAAATAAAGTAAAGTCACTATACCTATGCCACAACACAATCCAAGAATTAAACGTCATTGCATACATTCACCCTAGTACCGGTCAATCATGTACGCCTTTAGTTTCTTCTTAAAAATTGAGACCGAATTAGATATCTTTATACATTGTCTGGCAACATATTCCATGACCTAGGACCAACTAGTGAAATACACATGAATGATTTAGTTTAAAGTGAGGAACAATCAAGTTATTTGAGTTTCTAGTGTTATGCGAATGGATATCAGAATGACATGGTAGATTATTGAAGAGAGATCGATCAGTATTATTGTAAATAGCACAGTATATAACTAGGAGTACTCGAAATTCATACATATCAGATAACTTCAGAATTTGCGACTGCTTGAAATAGTTAGATGTATGCTCATTGAATGGAAGATTATATATAGATCTGACAGCATATTTCTGAGCTTTAATAATTCCCTTTAAGTAACAATCAGAAGTTCCTCCCCATACAGCAACACAGTAAGATAGATAAGGCTCAATCAAAGATACAAACAATGTGCGCATTATATTTGGGGATAAGAAGAATTTTAGTTTATTTAAAAGTCCTAGCGACCTAGATATTTTAGACAATACATGCGCAGTATGATCCTCAAATGTTAAATTCTCGTCTACAATTACACCAAGGAATTTGATGTTTTTTGCACGCAGAATCTCACCTTCGCCAATAGAAATATTTGAAAAGTGAATTTGTCGTCTATATGAAAAAATAATATATTTGGTTTTTTCGACATTAATTTTTATCTTGTTACCAATAAGCCAGTGATAAATTTTTACCAGCTCAGAATTAACGGTTAATGAATTTGAGAGAGCATCGCGAGGGTCCAGCCCGAATGATAATGTACTATCGTCTGCAAATAAAGTGAACTTAAATATTTCAGATGAATTTGGAAAATCGTTAATGAAAATAATGAACAGGAGAGGCCCCAATACACTGCCTTGTGGAACACCATGCTTCACAGATATGCAACCAGACGATGAATTACCAACTGAGACAAACTGCTTACGATCAGTCAGATATGACTTAAACCACTCCAGACTTATACCCCTGAAACCATAATAGTTCAATTTGGATAGCAGTAAAGAATGGTCTACACAGTCGAAAGCTTTAGAGAAGTCAAGAAAAATAAACAGTACGTTGCAATTAGAGTCAAGAGTAGGGTAAATGAATTTCAAAAAGTGGAGCATGGCTTGCATTGTAGATTTTCCAGACCTGAAACCAAATTGATCAGGGGACAGTATGGAGAACCTATCTAGATAAGAATAAACCTGTTTATATATAACTTTCTCAAAAATCTTACTATAAATAGGCAGTATAGAAATTGGTAGGTAATTGCACATTTCTGATTTCACACCACTCTTAAAAATTGGGACAACTCTTGCAATCTTTAGATGACTGGGAAACACACTAGAAGAGATAGACCTATTAATAATGCATATAAGTACCGGCGATATTATGAAACTGATCGCCTTCAACACCGATGCAGGTACTGAAAAGAGACTCGTAGGTTTATTTTTCAGAGACAAAATTGCAAGTTCGACATCAGAAGGTTCAACAGGAGAGAACATAAAAGAACCTTGATAATCACCCTTAAGGTATCTCAGAGGGCTATAGTTACCTGCCGGAATAGATTCAGATATCTTACGCCCAACACTCGAGAAATATTCATTGAAAGAGTGGGCTATATTCTCAGAATCAGATATTACAACATCATCCACCATCAACTCCTGAATAAGTCTCTCCTTTTTCCGATCCCTCACCAATAGAGAGTTTATTGTCTGCCAAGTTTTCCTGGTATTTCCTTTAAATTCATCAAACTTCTTTGCGTAATAAACTCGTTTAGCTCTTCTTATCGAAAGAGTGACAAAATAAGAGAATCTCTTATAAGTACACCGCGCTACCTTACCCTGACGAAACAGCAGGTATAAGCTTTGCCTTTTTTTGACATTATTCAGCACTGCACCACATATCCAAGGTTTACTCAATGACTTGTGCGAAACTGTCTTAGTTTTAATGGGACAAAAGGCACAATAGTACCTTAAAATAGTTCCATCAAACTGAACCATCGCATCACTTACGTTACCCATATTTAATACTTCATCAAAATTAAAATTTAACAGATTGTTACATAGATCATCAATATTAGCTGCGCTACACTTCCTAAATTGAATAGTTTTCGATTCTGGTTTACTTTGTGATTGACTAAATAAATTTTCAATTATAGTAAATATAGGAAGATGATCAGAAATGTTGCTCATTATACTACCAGAAGTGCAGTTAGCTGCACATGAAATAAATATGTTATCTACCAATGAGGCTGAATTGTCTGTAATACGGGTAGGTTTGCTTATAAGTGGTATTAATGCATATCTGGACATTAAGTTAACGAAATCAGTATTCATGCTATTACTTAGATCCATCAGATCAAGGTTAAAATCACCACAAATAATCACTCTCGAATACTTGGTAGATATCAATTGAGATAAAATCTCGCTTAACTTTTCAGAAAAAGATCTATAATTGGTAGATGGTGGTCTATATATAACACCCACTAACACAAAACAATTGCAATAGTTAACTTCCAAAAATAATGATTCCATATTATCACAACACAGAGAAACATGACTTAGCAACTTACACTTATATTTCTGCAGCACAAATACACTCAAACCTCCACCTCTTCTATCAGGACGCAAATGATGGAAACTCATGTAACCATCAAAGTTTACCAAATTACAATTTTCTTTGCTCAACCAACTTTCATTAAAACACAACAAGTCAAATTTACAATTTAATTGGTTCAATTCGGCACACATCTCATCTGCTTTAGGGAGAAGAGATCTAATATTAATGTGGAATAATGAAAAATTAGTATCAGACACAGGCATACCCGAATTAAAGGTTTGATAGAGGTAATATCTACTTGAAATATCATCACCACCAACCTCATGTAGCTCGTTGAAATAATTAAGATCAGCATCTATATCATCAAATAAATCATCGGGCATCACTGGGTTAACAAGTATTTATCATATTCAGGTAAGTTAGAGTTCAGAACAACGCAGACAGGTAGAAGGTCTAGGCATACGTACAGTAAAATATTGCACACATAGCAAATACATATTACAAATAGAGCAAAATAGATAATATACATATAGAGAGCAAGTAGAGAACACAGCTGACAAATGATAATATACATGAGTTTACCAAAGCTATGTACACATTTGTATTCAGGCAATGCAATATATATCGAAAAACTATACAAATGACTGCACACGCAACTCACAACCTCAGCAAATACAAAAGGAACATCAGTAAATGACACAAGGGAAATATTAAGAAATGAAATGGCAAATTATGAGTTTTAGATGCGATTGAACTGGCAAGTTTATAGAAGGTAAATTCTTTAAATGGGGTAGGAATATAAGAGAATATATGCATATTATGACAGATTACGAAATGATTACCTAGTACAATAGTGGATGTAATTAGACAAATTAAAGCAGCATAGGGGAGAAGAATATATAATCGATGCAATGACCTAGTATTCCACATTAACGAAGCTTTCAAGATAGAAAATGAAAACAGAAACCAACAACTTAGTAACAAATAAAGTCAGGCAGACACGTTAGATCCAAGTAGCTCAGAGACTGGGATGCCAAATGTGGACTGACAAAAGCTGTCCAGTTTTATCACATCATTTATGAACACCTTAGCATTTCTACCCATGGGTACTTGTAGGTTTGATCCAAGCGTAGAACCTGCCATCCCGAGATCAACAAGCAGCTATTTTATCAGGAAGACGTCGTCTTGCCTGACGTAGGGCAAAGAGAATTTTAGTTCTCGTTGGAGTAAGATCTTCATTGATGTAAATATTTGGTGGCTTAACAGTTTTGCAGGCAATCATCAAATCACTTTTAATGTTTCGGCGATCCAATTTAACAACGATAGATAGTTTGTCCGATGACTGAGAAGCCACCTTACGGCCAATACGATATGCATTGCAGATATCCTTTATAGGCAATACATAGTTCAACTTCGTTTTAACAAGATCTACTACGATTGAAGAAACATTTTCCTCACGAGTAGAAGCTGGAATTTGTGTGCCAGAAATGATAATAGAGTTAGCTCTCTGATAAGCCTCAATATCCTCCAATCTACATTTCATCTCTTCATCTCCCGCACGATCTTCAAGGTTCTTGATTTTCTCGTCCTTAATTCTAAGAGCCTCGAGAATTTGATTAACAGATGTCCTTAATTCAGACTTCATTTCGGCAAATTTTTCACTTACTAGTGACAACACTTCACTTTTAAGTTCGGAGGAGTCATCAGCAGAAGATTCAGTTTTTTTAGACATAGCTCTAGTGGTGGTATTGATACACAGCGTAACAATAGTCAGGTGAACTCACTACACAGAAAATCTGCACTTCTAGATTAGGGCTAGTCTAGCGTACGATAAGCACGGAGCGTCACAAACACCACACGTCCGGCTAGGAGCAAAGCTAGAGTAGAATCGAGAATAGGATCTCTATAGTTCACTATAGAGGATTTAGTTCACTATAGAGGATTTAGTTCACTATAGAGGATTTAGTTCACTGTAGAGGATTTAGTTCACTATAGAGGATTTAGTTCACTATAGAGGATTTAGTTCACTGTAGAGGATTTAGTTCACTATAGAGAATTTAGTTCACTCTAGAGGATTTAGTTCACTATAGAGGATTTAGTTCACTCTAGAGGATTTAGTTCACTATAGAGGATTTAGTTCACTCTAGAGGATTTAGTTCACTATAGAGGATTTAGTTCACTGTAGAGGATTTAGTTCACTATAGAGAATTTAGTTCACTCTAGAGGATTTAGTTCACTATAGAGGATTTAGTTCACTCTAGAGGATTTACTTCACTAAAGAGGATTTAGTTCACTATAGTGGATTTAGTTCACTATAGAGGATTTGTTTCACAATAGAGGATTAAGTTCACCATAGAGGATTTACTTCACTATAGAGGATTTGCTTCATTATAGAGGATTCAGTTCACTACAGAGGATTAAGTTCACTGTAAAGGATTTAGTTCACTGTAAAGGATTTAGTTCACTATAGAGGATTTAGTTCACTGTAGGGGATTTACTTCACTATAGAGGATTTACTCCACTATAGAGGATTTACTTCACTAAAGAGGAATTACTTCACTATAGAGGATTTAGTTCACTGTAAAATATTTAGTTCACTATAGAGGATTCAGTTCACTATAGAGGATTTAGTTCACTGTAGAGGATTCAGTTCACTATAGAGGATTTAGTTCACTGTAAAGGATTTAGTTCACTATAGAGGATTTAGTTCACTATAGAGGATTTAGTTCACTATAGAAGATTTAGTTCACTGTAGAGGATTTAGTTCACTATAGAGGATTTAGTTCACTATAGAGGATTTAGTTCATTATAGAGGATTTAGTTCACTATAGAGGATTTAGTTCACTATAGAGGATTTAGTTCACTGTAGAGGATTTAGTTCACTATAGAGGATTTAGTTCACTATAGAGGATTTAGTTCACTGTAGAGGATTTAGTTCACTATAGAGGATTTAGTTCACAATAGAGAATTTAGTTCACTATACAGGATTTAGTTCACTATAGAGGATTAAGTTCACTGTAGAGGATTTAATTCACAATAGAGGATTAAGTTCACCATAGAGGATTTACTTCACTATAGAGGATTTGCTTCATTATAGAGGATTCAGTTCACTACAGAGGATTAAGTTCACTGTAAAGGATTCAGTTCACTATAGAGGATTTAGTTCACTATAGAGGATTTAGTTCACTGTAGAAGATTTAGTTCACTATAGAGGATTTAGTTCACTATAGAGGATTTAGTTCACTGTAGAGGATTTAGTTCACTATAGAGGATTTAGTTCACAATAGAGAATTTAGTTCACTATACAGGATTTAGTTCACTATAGAGGATTAAGTTCACTGTAGAGGATTTAATTCACAATAGAGGATTAAGTTCACCATAGAGGATTTACTTCACTATAGAGGATTTGCTTCATTATAGAGGATTCAGTTCACTACAGAGGATTAAGTTCACTGTAAAGGATTCAGTTCACTATAGAGGATTTAGTTCACTATAGAGGATTTAGTTCACTGTAGAGGATTCAGTTCACTATAGAGGATTTAGTTCACTGTAAAGGATTTAGTTCACTATAGAGGATTTAGTTCACTATAGAGGATTTAGTTCACTGTAGAAGATTTAGTTCACTATAGAGGATTTAGTTCACTGTAGAAGATTAAGTTCACTATAGAGGATTTAGTTCACTATAGAGGATTAACTTCACTATAGAGGATTTAGTTCACTATAGAGGATTTAGTTCACTATAGAGGATTTAGTTCACTATAGAGGATTTAGTTCACTATAGAGGATTTAGTTCACTATAGAGGATCAAGTTCACTGTATAGGATTTACTTCACTGTAGAGGATTTAGTTCACTATAGAGGATTTAGTTCACTATAGAGGATTTAGTTCACTATAGAGGATTAACTTCACTATAAAGGATTTAGTTCACTATAGAGGATTTAGTTCACAATAGAGAATATAGTTCACTATAGAGGATTTAGTTCACTATAGAGGATTTGGTTCACTGTAGAGGATTTAGTTCACTATAAAGGATTTAGTTCACTATAGAGGATTTAGTTCACTATAGAGGATTAACTTCACTATAAAGGATTTAGTTCACTATAGAGGATTTAGTTCACAATAGAGAATATAGTTCACTGTAGAGGATTTAGTTCACTAAAGAGGATTTAGATCACTGTAGAGGATTTAGTTCACTCTAGAGGATTAACTTTACTATAGAGGATTCAGTTCACTATAGAGGTTTTTTCACTTTAGAGGATTTAGTTCACTATAGAGGATTTAGTTCACTATAGAGGATTTAGTTCACTGTAGAGGATTTAGTTCACTATAGAGGATTCAGTTCACTATAGAGGATTTAGTTCACTGTAGAGGATTCAGTTCACTATAGAGGATTTAGTTCACTGTAAAGGATTTAGTTCACTATAGAGGATTTAGTTCACTATAGAGGATTTAGTTCACTGTAGAGCATTTAGTTCACTATAGAGGATTTAGTTCACTATAGAAGATTTAGTTCACTGTAGAGGATTTAGTTCACTATAGAGGATTTAGTTCACTATAGAGGATTTAGTTCACTATAGAGGATTTAGTTCACTATAGAGGATTTAGTTCACTGTAGAGGATTTAGTTCACTATAGATGATTTAGTTCACTGTAGGGGATTTAGTTCACTAAAGAGGATTTGTTTCACAATAGAGGATTAAGTTCACCATAGAGGATTTAGTTCACTATAGAGGATTTGCTTCATTATAGAGGATTCAGTTCACTACAGAGGATTAAGTTCACTGTAAAGGATTCAGTTCACTATAGAGGATTTAGTTCACTGTTGAGGATTCAGTTCACTATAGAGGATTTAGTTCACTGTAAAGGATTTAGTTCACTATAGAGGATTTAGTTCACTATAGAGGATTTAGTTCACTGTAGAGCATTTAGTTCACTATAGAGGATTTAGTTCACTATAGAAGATTTAGTTCACTGTAGAGGATTTAGTTCACTATAGAGGATTTATTTCACTATAGAGGATTAACTTCACTATAGAGGATTTAGTTCACTATAGAGGATTTAGTTCACTATAGAGGATTTAGTTCACTATAGAGGATTTAGTTCACTATAGAGGATTTAGTTCACTATAGAGGATCAAGTTCACTGTATAGGATTTACTTCACTGTAGAGGATTTAGTTCACTATAGAGGATTAAGTTCACTATAGAGGATTTAGTTCACTGTAGAGGATTTAGTTCACTATAGAGGATTTAGTTCACTATAGAGGATTTAGTTCACTATAGAGGATTAACTTCACTATAAAGGATTTAGTTCACTATAGAGGATTTAGTTCACTATAGAGGATTTAGTTCACTATAGAGGATTTAGTTCACTATAGAGGATTTAGTTCACTATAAAGGATTTAGTTCACTATAGAGGATTTAGTTCACTCTAGAGGATTTAGTTCACAGTAGAGGATTTAGTTCACTCTAGAGGATTTAGTTCACTATAGAGGATTTAGTTCACAGTAGAGGATTTAGTTCAATATAGAGGATTTAGTTCACTATAGAGGATTTAGTTCACTCTAGAGGATTTAGTTCACTATAGAGGATTCAGTTCGCTGTAGAGGATCTAGTTCAATATATAGGATTTAGTTCACTATACAGGATTTAGTTCACTATAGAGAATTTAGTTCACTGTAGAGGATTTAGTTCACTTAAGAGGATTTAGTTCACTAAAGAGGATTTAGTTCACTGTAGAGGATTTAGTTCAATATAGAGGATTTAGTTCACTATAGAGGATTTAGTTCACTCTAGAGGATTTAGTTCACTATAGAGGATTTAGTTCACTGTAGAGGATTTAGTTCACTATAGAGGATTTAGTTCACAATAGAAGATTTAGTTCACTTTAGAGGATTTAGTTCACTATAGAGGATTTAGTTCACTGTAGAGGATTTAGTTCAATATAGAGAATTTAGTTCACTATAGAGGATTTAGTTCACTCTAGAGGATTTAGTTCACTATAGAGGATTTGGTTCACTGTAGAAGATTTAGTTCACTGTAGAGAATTTAGTTCACTATAGAGGATTTAGTTCACTATAGTGGATTTAGTTCACTGTAGAGGATTTAGTTCACTATAGAGGATTTAGTTCACTGTAGAAGATTTAGTTCACTGTAGAGAATTTAGTTCACTATAGACGATTTAGTTCACTATAGAGGATTTAGTTCACTGTAGAGGATTTAGTTCACTATAGACGATTTAGTTCACAATAGACGATTTAGTTCACTTTAGAGGATTTAGTTCACTATAGAGGATTTAGTTCACTGTAGAGGATTTAGTTCACTATAGAGGATTTAGTTCACTGTAGAAGATTTAGTTCACTGTAGAGAATTTAGTTCACTATAGACGATTTAGTTCACTATAGAGGATTTAGTTCACTGTAGAGGATTTAGTTCACTATAGACGATTTAGTTCACAATAGACGATTTAGTTCACTATAGAGGATTTAGTTCTCTATAGAGGATTTAGTTCACTATAGAGGATTTATTCCACTATAGAGGATTTAGTTCACTATAGAGGATTTAGTTCACTATAGAGGATTTAGTTCACTGTAGAAGATTTAGTTCACTGTAGAGAATTTAGTTCACTATAGAGGATTTAGTTCACTGTAAAGGATTTAGTTCACTATAGAGGATTTAGTTCACTGTAGAGGATTTAGTTCACTGTAGAGGATTTAGTTCACTGTAAAGGATTTAGTTCACTATAGAGGATTTAGTTCACTGTAGGGGATTTAGTTCACTATAGAGGATTTAGTTCACTATAGAGGATTTAGTTCACTATAGAGGATTTGTTTCACAATAGAGGATTAAGTTCACCATAGAGGATTTACTTCACTATAGAGGATTTGCTTCATTATAGAGGATTCAGTTCACTACAGAGGATTAAGTTCACTGTAAAGGATTTAGTTCACTGTAAAGGATTTAGTTCACTATAGAGGATTTAGTTCACTATAGAGGATTCAGTTCACTATAGAGGATTTAGTTCACTGTAAAATATTTAGTTCACTATAGAGGATTCAGTTCACTATAGAGGATTTAGTTCACTGTAGAGGATTCAGTTCACTATAGAGGATTTAGTTCACTGTAAAGGATTTAGTTCACTATAGAGGATTTAGTTCACTATAGAGGATTTAGTTCACTATAGAAGATTTAGTTCACTGTAGAGGATTTAGTTCACTATAGAGGATTTAGTTCACTATAGAGGATTTAGTTCATTATAGAGGATTTAGTTCACTATAGAGGATTTAGTTCACTGTAGAGGATTTAGTTCACTATAGAGGATTTAGTTCACTATAGAGGATTTAGTTCACTGTAGAGGATTTAGTTCACTATAGAGGATTTAGTTCACAATAGAGAATTTAGTTCACTATACAGGATTTAGTTCACTATAGAGGATTTAGTTCACTGTAGAGGATTTAATTCACTGTAGGGGATTTAGTTCACTATAGAGGATTTGTTTCACAATAGAGGATTAAGTTCACCATAGAGGATTTACTTCACTATAGAGGATTTGCTTCATTATAGAGGATTCAGTTCACTACAGAGGATTAAGTTCACTGTAAAGGATTCAGTTCACTATAGAGAATTTAGTTCACTGTAGAGGATTCAGTTCACTATAGAGGATTTAGTTCACTGTAAAGGATTTAGTTCACTATAGAGGATTTAGTTCACTATAGAGGATTTAGTTCACTGTAGAAGATTTAATTCACTATAGAGGATTTAGTTCACTATAGAGGATTTAGTTCACTATAGAGGATCAAGTTCACTATAGAGGATTTAGTTCACAGTAGAGCATTTAGTTCACTATAGAGGATTTAGTTCACTATAGAGGATTAACTTCACTATAAAGGATTTAGTTCACTATAGAGGATTTAGTTCACAATAGAGAATTTAGTTCACTATAGAGGATTTAGTTCACTATAGAGGATTTGGTTCACTGTAGAGGATTTAATTCACTGTAGAGGATTTAGTTCACTGTAGAGGATTTAGTTCACTAAAGAGGATTTAGATCACTGTAGAGGATTTAGTTCACTCTAGAGGATTAACTTTACTATAGAGGATTCAGTTCACTATAGAGGTTTTTTCACTTTAGAGGATTTAGTTCACTATAGAGGATTTAGTTCACTATAGAGGATTTAGTTCACTGTAGAGGATTTAGTTCACTATAGAGGATTCAGTTCACTATAGAGGATTTAGTTCACTGTAGAGGATTCAGTTCACTATAGAGGATTTAGTTCACTGTAAAGGATTTAGTTCACTATAGAGGATTTAGTTCACTATAGAGGATTTAGTTCACTGTAGAGCATTTAGTTCACTATAGAGGATTTAGTTCACTATAGAAGATTTAGTTCACTGTAGAGGATTTAGTTCACTATAGAGGATTTAGTTCACTATAGAGGATTTAGTTCACTATAGAGGATTTAGTTCACTATAGAGGATTTAGTTCACTGTAGAGGATTTAGTTCACTATAGATGATTTAGTTCACTGTAGGGGATTTAGTTCACTAAAGAGGATTTGTTTCACAATAGAGGATTAAGTTCACCATAGAGGATTTACTTCACTATAGAGGATTTGCTTCATTATAGAGGATTCAGTTCACTACAGAGGATTAAGTTCACTGTAAAGGATTCAGTTCACTATAGAGGATTTAGTTCACTGTTGAGGATTCAGTTCACTATAGAGGATTTAGTTCACTGTAAAGGATTTAGTTCACTATAGAGGATTTAGTTCACTATAGAGGATTTAGTTCACTGTAGAGCATTTAGTTCACTATAGAGGATTTAGTTCACTATAGAAGATTTAGTTCACTGTAGAGGATTTAGTTCACTATAGAGGATTTATTTCACTATAGAGGATTAACTTCACTATAGAGGATTTAGTTCACTATAGAGGATTTAGTTCACTATAGAGGATTTAGTTCACTATAGAGGATTTAGTTCACTATAGAGGATTTAGTTCACTATAGAGGATCAAGTTCACTGTATAGGATTTACTTCACTGTAGAGGATTTAGTTCACTATAGAGGATTAAGTTCACTATAGAGGATTTAGTTCACTGTAGAGGATTTAGTTCACTATAGAGGATTTAGTTCACTATAGAGGATTTAGTTCACTATAGAGGATTAACTTCACTATAAAGGATTTAGTTCACTATAGAGGATTTAGTTCACTATAGAGGATTTAGTTCACTATAGAGGATTTAGTTCACTATAGAGGATTTAGTTCACTATAAAGGATTTAGTTCACTATAGAGGATTTAGTTCACTCTAGAGGATTTAGTTCACAGTAGAGGATTTAGTTCACTCTAGAGGATTTAGTTCACTATAGAGGATTTAGTTCACAGTAGAGGATTTAGTTCAATATAGAGGATTTAGTTCACTATAGAGGATTTAGTTCACTCTAGAGGATTTAGTTCACTATAGAGGATTCAGTTCGCTGTAGAGGATTTAGTTCAATATATAGGATTTAGTTCACTATACAGGATTTAGTTCACTATAGAGAATTTAGTTCACTGTAGAGGATTTAGTTCACTTAAGAGGATTTAGTTCACTAAAGAGGATTTAGTTCACTGTAGAGGATTTAGTTCAATATAGAGGATTTAGTTCACTATAGAGGATTTAGTTCACTCTAGAGGATTTAGTTCACTATAGAGGATTTAGTTCACTGTAGAGGATTTAGTTCACTATAGAGGATTTAGTTCACAATAGAAGATTTAGTTCACTTTAGAGGATTTAGTTCACTATAGAGGATTTAGTTCACTGTAGAGGATTTAGTTCAATATAGAGAATTTAGTTCACTATAGAGGATTTAGTTCACTCTAGAGGATTTAGTTCACTTTAGAGGATTTGGTTCACTGTAGAAGATTTAGTTCACTATAGAGAATTTAGTTCACTATAGAGGATTTAGTTCACTATAGTGGATTTAGTTCACTGTAGAGGATTTAGTTCACTATAGAGGATTTAGTTCACTGTAGAAGATTTAGTTCACTGTAGAGAATTTAGTTCACTATAGACGATTTAGTTCACTATAGAGGATTTAGTTCACTGTAGAGGATTTAGTTCACTATAGACGATTTAGTTCACAATAGACGATTTAGTTCACTTTAGAGGATTTAGTTCACTATAGAGGATTTAGTTCACTGTAGAGAATTTAGTTCACTATAGACGATTTAGTTCACTATAGAGGATTTAGTTCACTGTAGAGGATTTAGTTCACTATAGACGATTTAGTTCACAATAGACGATTTAGTTCACTATAGAGGATTTAGTTCTCTATAGAGGATTTAGTTCACTATAGAGGATTTAGTCCACTATAGAGGATTTAGTTCACTATAGAGGATTTAGTTCACTATAGAGGATTTAGTTCACTGTAGAAGATTTAGTTCACTGTAGAGAATTTAGTTCACTATAGAGGATTTAGTTCACTGTAAAGGATTTAGTTCACTATAGAGGATTTAGTTCACTGTAGAGGATTTAGTTCACTGTAGAGGATTTAGTTCACTGTAAAGGATTTAGTTCACTATAGAGGATTTAGTTCACTGTAGGGGATTTAGTTCACTATAGAGGATTTAGTTCACTATAGAGGATTTAGTTCACTATAGAGGATTTGTTTCACAATAGAGGATTAAGTTCACCATAGAGGATTTACTTCACTATAGAGGATTTGCTTCATTATAGAGGATTCAGTTCACTACAGAGGATTAAGTTCACTGTAAAGGATTTAGTTCACTGTAAAGGATTTAGTTCACTATAGAGGATTTAGTTCACTATAGAGGATTCAGTTCACTATAGAGGATTTAGTTCACTGTAAAATATTTAGTTCACTATAGAGGATTCAGTTCACTATAGAGGATTTAGTTCACTGTAGAGGATTCAGTTCACTATAGAGGATTTAGTTCACTGTAAAGGATTTAGTTCACTATAGAGGATTTAGTTCACTATAGAGGATTTAGTTCACTATAGAAGATTTAGTTCACTGTAGAGGATTTAGTTCACTATAGAGGATTTAGTTCACTATAGAGGATTTAGTTCATTATAGAGGATTTAGTTCACTATAGAGGATTTAGTTCACTGTAGAGGATTTAGTTCACTATAGAGGATTTAGTTCACTATAGAGGATTTAGTTCACTGTAGAGGATTTAGTTCACTATAGAGGATTTAGTTCACAATAGAGAATTTAGTTCACTATACAGGATTTAGTTCACTATAGAGGATTTAGTTCACTGTAGAGGATTTAATTCACTGTAGGGGATTTAGTTCACTATAGAGGATTTGTTTCACAATAGAGGATTAAGTTCACCGTAGAGGATTTACTTCACTATAGAGGATTTGCTTCATTATAGAGGATTCAGTTCACTACAGAGGATTAAGTTCACTGTAAAGGATTCAGTTCACTATAGAGAATTTAGTTCACTGTAGAGGATTCAGTTCACTATAGAGGATTTAGTTCACTGTAAAGGATTTAGTTCACTATAGAGGATTTAGTTCACTATAGAGGATTTAGTTCACTGTAGAAGATTTAATTCACTATGGAGGATTTAGTTCACTATAGAGGATTTAGTTCACTATAGAGGATTTAGTTCACTATAGAGGATTTAGTTCACTATAGAGGATTAACTTCACTATAAAGGATTTAGTTCACTATAGAGGATTTAGTACACTATAGAGGATTTAGTTCACTATAGAGGATCAAGTTCACTGTATAGGATTTACTTCACTATAGAGGATTTAGTTCACTATAGAGGATTTAGTTCACTATAGAGGATTTAGTTCACTATAGAGGATTAAGTTCACTGTAGAGGATTTAGTTCACTGTAGAGGATTCAGTTCACTATAGAGGATTTAGTTCACTATAGAGGATTTAGTTCACTATAGAGGATTCAGTTCACTATAAAGGGTTTTTCACTTTAGAGGATTTAGTTCACTATAGAGGATTTAGTTCACAATAGAGAATTTAGTTCACTATAGAGGATTTAGTTCACTATAGAGGATTTGGTTCACTGTAGAGGATTTAATTCACTGTAGAGGATTTAGTTCACTGTAGAGGATTTAGTTCACTAAAGAGGATTTAGATCACTGTAGAGGATTTAGTTCACTCTAGAGGATTAACTTTACTATAGAGGATTCAGTTCACTATAGAGGTTTTTTCACTTTAGAGGATTTAGTTCACTATAGAGGATTTAGTTCACTATAGAGGATTTAGTTCACTGTAGAGGATTTAGTTCACTATAGAGGATTCAGTTCACTATAGAGGATTTAGTTCACTGTAGAGGATTCAGTTCACTATAGAGGATTTAGTTCACTGTAAAGGATTTAGTTCACTATAGAGGATTTAGTTCACTATAGAGGATTTAGTTCACTGTAGAGCATTTAGTTCACTATAGAGGATTTAGTTCACTATAGAAGATTTAGTTCACTCCAGAGGATTTAGTTCACTATAGAGGATTTAGTTCACTATAGAGGATTTAGTTCACTATAGAGGATTAAGTTCACTATAGAGGATTTAGTTCACTGTAGAGGATTTAGTTCACTATAGATGATTTAGTTCACTGTAGGGGATTTAGTTCACTATAGAGGATTTGTTTCACAATAGAGGATTAAGTTCACCATAGAGGATTTACTTCACTATAGAGGATTTGCTTCATTATAGAGGATTCAGTTCACTACAGAGGATTAAGTTCACTGTAAAGGATTCAGTTCACTATAGAGGATTTAGTTCACTGTTGAGGATTCAGTTCACTATAGAGGATTTAGTTCACTGTAAAGGATTTAGTTCACTATAGAGGATTTAGTTCACTATAGAGGATTTAGTTCACACTAGAGCATTTAGTTCACTATAGAGGATTTAGTTCACTATAGAAGATTTAGTTCACTATAGAGGATTTAGTTCACACTAGAGCATTTAGTTCACTATAGAGGATTTAGTTCACTATAGAGGATTTAGTTCACTATAGAGGATTTAGTTCACACTAGAGCATTTAGTTCACTATAGAGGATTTAGTTCACTATAGAGGATTTAGTTCACTGTAGAGGATTTAGTTCACTATAGAGAATTTATTTCACTATAGAGGATTAACTTCACTATAGAGGATTTAGTTCACTATAGAGGATTTAGTTCACTATAGAGGATTTAGTTCACTATAGAGGATTTAGTTCATTATAGAGGATTTAGTTCACTTTAGAGGATCAAGTTCACTGTATAGGATTTACTTCACTGTAGAGGATTTAGTTCACTATAGAGGATTTAGTTCACTATAGAGGATTTAGTTCACTATAGAGGATTTAGTTCACTATAGAGGATTAACTTCACTATAAAGGATTTAGTTCACTATAGAGGATTTAGTTCACTATAGAGGATTTAGTTCACTATAGAGGATTTAGTTCACTATAGAGGATCAAGTTCACTGTATAGGATTTACTTCACTATAGAGGATTTAGTTCACTATAGAGGATTTAGTTCACTATAGAGGATTTAGTTCACTGTAGAGGATTTAGTTCACTGTAGAGGATTCAGTTCACTATAGAGGATTTAGTTCACTATAGAGGATTTAGTTCACTATAGAGGATTTAGTTCACTATAAAGGATTTAGTTCACTATAGAGGATTTAGTTCACTCTAGAGGATTTTGTTCAGAGGATTTAGTTCACTGTAGAGGATTTAGTTCAATATAGAGGATTTAGTTCACTATAGAGGATTCAGTTCATTATAGAGGATTTAGTTCACTATAGAGGATTTAGTTCACTATAGAGGATTTAGTTCACTATAAAGGATTTAGTTCACTATAGAGGATTTAGTTCACTCTAGAGGATTTAGTTCACAGTAGAGGATTTAGTTCACTGTAGAGGATTTAATTCAATATGGAGGATTTAGTTCACTATAGAGGATTTAGTTCACAGTAGAGGATTTAGTTCAATATAGAGGATTTAGTTCACTATAGAGGATTTAGTTCAATCTAGAGGATTTAGTTCACTATAGAGGATTCAGTTCGCTGTAGAGGATTTAGTTCAATATATAGGATTTAGTTCACTATACAGGATTTAGTTCACTATAGAGAATTTAGTTCACTGTAGAGGATTTAGTTCACTTAAGAGGATTTAGTTCACTAAAGAGGATTTAGTTCACTGTAGAGGATTTAGTTCAATATAGAGGATTTAGTTCACTCTAGAGGATTTAGTTCACTATAGAGGATTCAGTTCGCTGTAGAGGATTTAGTTCACTGTAGAGGATTTAGTTCAATATAGAGGATTTAGTTCACTATAGAGGATTTAGTTCACTGTAGAGGATTTAGTTCACTATAGAGGATTTAGTTCACTATAGAGGATTTAGTTCACTATAGTGGATTTAGTTCACTGTAGAGGATTTAGTTCACTATAAAGGATTTAGTTCACTGTAGAAGATTTAGTTCACTGTAGAGGATTTAGTTCAATATAGAGGATTTAGTTCACTATAGAGGATTTAGTTCACTCTAGAGGATTTAGTTCACTATAGAGGATTCAGTTCGCTGTAGAGGATTTAGTTCACTATAGTGGATTTAGTTCACTGTAGAGGATTTAGTTCACTATAGAGGATTTAGTTCACTGTAGAAGATTTTGTTCACTGTAGAGAATTTAGTTCACTATAGACGATTTAGTTCACTATAGAGGATTTAGTTCACTCTAGAGGATTTAGTTCACTATAGAGGATTCAGTTCGCTGTAGAGGATTTAGTTCAGTATATAGGATTTAGTTCACTATACAGGATTTAGTTCACTATAGAGAATTTAGTTCACTGTAGAGGATTTAGTTCACTTAAGAGGATTTAGTTCACTAAAGAGGATTTAGTTCACTGTAGAGGATTTAGTTCAATATAGAGGATTTAGTTCACTATAGAGGATTTAGTTCACTCTAGAGGATTTAGTTCACTATAGACGATTTAGTTCACTGTAGACGATTTAGTTCACTATAGAGGATTTAGTTCTCTATAGAGGATTTAGTTCACTATAGAGGATTTAGTCCACTATAGAGGATTTAGTTCACTATAGAGGATTTAGTTCACTATAGAGGATTTAGTTCACTGTAGAAGATTTAGTTCACTGTAGAGAATTTAGTTCACTATAGAGGATTTAGTTCACTGTAAAGGATTTAGTTCACTATAGAGGATTTAGTTCACCGTAGAGGATTTAGTTCACTGTAGAGGATTTAGTTCACTGTAAAGGATTTAGTTCACTATAGAGGATTTAGTTCACTGTAGGGGATTTAGTTCACTATAGAGGATTTAGTTCACTATAGAGGATTTAGTTCACCGTAGAAGATTTAGTTCACTGTAGAGGATTTAGTTCACTGTAGAGGATTTAGTTCACTGTAAAGGATTAAGTTCACTATAGATGATTTAGTTCACTGTAGGGGATTTAGTTCACTATAGAGGATTTGTTTCACTATAGAGGATTTGCTTCATTATAGAGGATTCAGTTCACTATAGAGGATTAAGTTCACTGTAAAGGATTTAGTTCACTGTAAAGGATTTAGTTCACTATAGAGGATTTAGTTCACTATAGAGGATTTAGTTCACTGTAGAAGATTTAGTTCACTGTAGAGAATTTAGTTCACTATAGAGGATTTAGTTCACTGTAAAAGATTTAGTTCACTGTAAAGGATTAAGTTCACTATAGATGATTTAGTTCACTGTAGAGGATTTAGTTCACTGTAAAGGATTTAGTTCACTGTGAAGGATTAAGTTCACTATAGATGATTTAGTTCACTGTAGGGGATTTAGTTCACTATAGAGGATTTGTTTCACTATAGAGGATTTGCTTCATTATAGAGGATTCAGTTCACTATAGAGGATTTAGTTCACTATAGAGGATTAAGTTCACTGTAAAGGATTTAGTTCACTTTAAAGGATTTAGTTCACTATAGAGGATTTAGTTCACTGTAGGGGATTTACTTCACTATAGAGGATTTACTCCACTATAGAGGATTTACTTCACTAAAGAGGAATTACTTCACTATAGAGGATTTAGTTCACTATAGAGGATTCAGTTCACTATGGAGGATTTAGTTCACTGTAGAGGATTCAGTTCACTATAGAGGATTTAGTTCACTATAGAGGATTAAGTTCACCATAGAGGATTTACTTCACTATAGAGGATTTGCTTCATTATAGAGGATTCAGTTCACTATAGAGGATTTAGTTCACTGTAAAAGATTAAGTTCACTATAGATGATTTAGTTCACTATAGAGGATTAAGTTCACCATAGAGGATTTACTTCACTATAGAGGATTTGCTTCATTATAGAGGATTCAGTTCACTACAGAGGATTAAGTTCACTGTAAAGGATTTAGTTCACTGTAAAGGATTTAGTTCACTATAGAGGATTTAGTTCACTGTAGGGGATTTACTTCACTATAGAGGATTTACTCCACTATAGAGTATTTACTTCACTAAAGAGGAATTACTTCACTATAGAGGATTTAGTTCACTGTAAAAGATTTAGTTCACTATAGAGGATTCAGTTCACTATAGAGGATTTAGTTCACTGTAGAGGATTCAGTTCACTATAGAGGATTTAGTTCACTGTAAAGGATTAAGTTCAATATAGAGGATTTAGTTCACTATAGAGGATTTAGTTCACTGTAGAGGATTTAGTTCACTATAAAAGATTTAGTTCACTGTAGAGGATTTAGTTCACTATAGAGGATTTAGTTCACTATAGAAGATTAAGTTCACTGTAGAGGATTTAGTTCACTATAGAGGATTTAGTTCACTATAGAGGATTAACTTCACTATAGAGGATTTAGTTCACTATAGAGGATTTAGTTCACTATAGAGGATTTAGTTCACTATAGAGGATTTAGTTCACTATAGAGGATTTAGTTCACTATAGAGGATTTAGTTCACTATAGAGGATTTAGTTCACTATAGAGGATCAAGTTCACTGTATAGGATTTACTTCACTGTAGAGGATTTAGTTCACTATAGAGGATTTAGTTCACTATAGAGGATTTAGTTCACAGTAGAGCATTTAGTTCACTATAGAGGATTTAGTTCACTATAGAGGATTTAGTTCACAGTAGAGCATTTAGTTCACTATAGAGGATTTAGTTCACAATAGAAGATTTAGTTCACTGTAGAGGATTTAGTTCACTATAGAGGATTTAGTCCACTATAGAGGATCTAGTTCACTGTAAAGGATTTAGTTCACTGTAAAGGATTTAGTTCACTATAGAGGATTTAGTTCACTGTAAGGGATTTAGTTCACTATAGAGGATTTGTTTCACTATAGAGGATTAAGTTCACCATAGAGGATTTACTTCACTATAGAGGATTTGCTTCATTATAGAGGATTCAGTTCACTACAGAGGATTAAGTTCACTGTAAAGGATTTAGTTCACTGTAAAGGATTTAGTTCACTATAGAGGATTTAGTTCACTGTAGGGGAATTACTTCACTATAGAGGATTTACTCCACTATAGAGGATTTACTTCACTAAAGAGGAATTACTTCACTATAGAGGATTTAGTTCACTGTAGAAGATATAGTTCACTATAGAGGATTCAGTTCACTATAGAGGATTTAGTTCACTCTAGAGGATTAACTTTACTATAGAGGATTCAGTTCACTATAGAGGTTTTTTTCACTTTAGAGGATTTACTTCACTATAGAGGATTTAGTTCACTATAGAGGATTTAGTTCACTGTAGAGGATTTAGTTCACTGTAGAGGATTTAGTTCACTATAGAGGATTTAGTTCACTATAGAGGATTTAGTTCACCATAGAGGATTTAGTCCACTATAGAGAATTTAGTTCACTATAGAGGATTTAGTTCACTGTAGAAGATTTAGTTCACTGTAGAGAATTCAGTTCACTATAGACGATTTAGTTCACTTTAGAGGATTTAGTTCACTATAGAGGATTTAGTTCACTATAGAGGATTTAGTTCACTATAGAGGATTTAGTCCACTATAGAGAATTTAGTTCACTATAGAGGATTTAGTTCACTGTAGAAGATTTAGTTCACTGTAGAGAATTTATTTCACTATAGAGGATTTAGTTCACAATAGAGGATTTAGTTCACTATAGAGGATTTAGTTCACTATAGACGATTTAGTTCACAATAGATGATTTAGTTCACTGTAGAGGATTTAGTTCACTGTAAAGGATTTAGTTCACTGTAAAGGACTTAGTTCACTATAGAGGATTTAGTTCACTGTAGGGGATTTAGTTCACTATAGAGGATTTGTTTCACTATAGAGGATTAAGTTCAACATAGAGGATTTACTTCACTGTAGAGGATTTACTTCACTATAGAGGATTTGCTTCATTATAGAGGATTAAGTTCACTGTAAAAGATTTAGTTCACTGTAAAGGATTTAGTTCACTATAGAGGATTTAGTTCACTGTAGGGGATTTACTTCACTATAGAGGATTTACTCCACTATAGAGGATTTACTTCACTAAAGAGGAATTACTTCACTATAGAGGATTTAGTTCACTGTAGAAGATTTAGTTCACTGTAGAGGATTTGGTTCACTATAGAGGATTTAGTTCACTATAGAGGATTAACTTCACTATAGAGGGTTTAGTTCACTATAGAGGATTTAGTTCACTATAAAGGATTTAGTTCACTATAGAGGATTTAGTTCACTATAGAGGATCAAGTTCACTGTATAGGATTTACTTCACTGTAGAGGATTTAGTTCACTATAGAGGATTTAGTTCACTATAGAGGATTTAGTTCACTATAGAAGATTTAGTTCACTGTAGAGGATTTAGTTCACTTTAGAGGATTCAGTTCACTATAGAGGATTTAGTTCACTTTAGAGGATTTAGTTCACTATAGGGGGTTTAGTTCACTATAGAGGATTTAGTTCACTATAGAGGATTCAGTTCACTATAGAGGATTTAGTTCACTTTAGAGGATTTAGTTCACTATAGGGGGTTTAGTTCAATATAGAGGATTTAGTTCACTGTAAAGGATTCAGTTCACTATAGAGAATTTAGTTCACTATAGAGGATTTAGTTCACTGTAGAAGATTTAGTTCACTATAGAGGATTTAGTTCACTATAGAAGATTTAGTTCACTGTAGAGGATTTAGATCATTATAGAGGATTTAGTTCACTATAGAGGATTAACTTCACTATAGAGGATTTAGTTCACTTTAGAGGATTTAGTTCACTATAGGGGGTTTAGTTTAATATAGAGGATTTAGTTCACTGTAAAGGATTCAGTTTACTATAGAGAATTTAGTTCACTATAGAGGATTTAGTTCACTGTAGAAGATTTAGTTCACTATAGAGGATTTAGTTCACTGTAAAGGATTTAGTTCACTATGGAAGATTTAGTTCACTATAGAGGATTTAGTTCACTGTAGAGCATTTAGTTCACTATAGAGGATTTAGTTCACTATAGAAGATTTAGTTCACTGTAGAGGATTTAGATCATTATAGAGGATTTAGTTCACTATAGAGGATTAACTTCACTATAGAGGATTTAGTTCACTATAGAGGATTTAGTTCACTGATGGGGATTTAATTCACTATAGAGGATTTAGTTCACTATAGAGGATTTAGTTCACAATAGAGGATTTAGTTCACAATAGAGGATTTTGTTCACTGTAGAGGATTTAGTTCACTGTAGAGGAATCAGTTTACTATAGAGGATTTAGTTCAATATAGAGGATTTAGTTCACTGTAGAGCATTTAGTTCACTATAGAGGATTTAGTTCACTATAGAAGATTTAGTTCACTGAAGGGGATTTAATTCACTATAGAGGATTTAGTTCACTATAGAGGATTTAGTTCACTGTAGAAGATTTAGTTCACTATAGAGGATTTAGTTCACTATAGAAGATTTAGTTCACTGTAGAGGATTTAGATCACTATAGAGGATTTAGTTCACTATGGAGGATTAACTTCACTATAGAGGATTTAGTTCACTTTAGAGGATTTAGCTCACTGTAGGGGATTTAGTTCACTATAGAGGATTTAGTTCACAGTAGAGCATTTAGTTCACTATAGAGGATTTAGTTCACTATAGAGGATTTAGTTCACAGTAGAGCATTTAGTTCACTATAGAGGATTTAGTTCACAATAGAAGATTTAGTTCACTGTAGAGGATTTAGTTCACTATAGAGGATTTAGTCCACTATAGAGGATCTAGTTCACTGTAGAGGATTTAGTTCACTGTAAAGGATTTAGTTCACTGTAAAGGATTTAGTTCACTATAGAGGATTTAGTTCACTGTAAGGGATTTAGTTCACTATAGAGGATTTGTTTCACTATAGAGGATTAAGTTCACCATAGAGGATTTACTTCACTATAGAGGATTTGCTTCATTATAGAGGATTCAGTTCAATACAGAGGATTAAGTTCACTGTAAAGGATTTAGTTCACTGTAAAGGATTTAGTTCACTATAGAGGATTTAGTTCACTGTAGGGGAATTACTTCACTATAGAGGATTTACTCCACTATAGAGGATTTACTCCACTATAGAGGATTTACTTCACTAAAGAGGAATTACTTCACTATAGAGGATTTAGTTCACTGTAGAAGATATAGTTCACTATAGAGGATTCAGTTCACTATAGAGGATTTAGTTCACTCTAGAGGATTAACTTTACTATAGAGGATTCAGTTCACTATAGAGGTTTTTTTCACTTTAGAGGATTTACTTCACTATAGAGGATTTAGTTCACTATAGAGGATTTAGTTCACTGTAGAGGATTTAGTTCACTATAGAGGATTTAGTTCACTATAGAGGATTTAGTTCACCATAGAGGATTTAGTCCACTATAGAGAATTTAGTTCACTATAGAGGATTTAGTTCACTGTAGAAGATTTAGTTCACTGTAGAGAATTCAGTTCACTATAGACGATTTAGTTCACAATAGAAGATTTAGTTCACTTTAGAGGATTTAGTTCACTATAGAGGATTTAGTTCACTATAGAGGATTTAGTTCACTATAGAGGATTTAGTCCACTATAGAGAATTTAGTTCACTATAGAGGATTTAGTTCACTATAGACGATTTAGTTCACAATAGATGATTTAGTTCACTGTAGAGGATTTAGTTCACTGTAAAGTATTTAGTTCACTGTAAAGGACTTAGTTCACTATAGAGGATTTAGTTCACTGTAGGGGATTTAGTTCACTATAGAGGATTTGTTTCACTAAAGAGGATTAAGTTCACTATAGAGGATTTACTTCACTGTAGAGGATTTACTTCACTATAGAGGATTTGCTTCATTATAGAGGATTCAGTTCACTACAGAGGATTAAGTTCACTGTAAAAGATTTAGTTCACTGTAAAGGATTTAGTTCACTATAGAGGATTTAGTTCACTGTAGGGGATTTACTTCACTATAGAGGATTTACTCCACTATAGAGGATTTACTTCACTAAAGAGGAATTACTTCACCATAGAGGATATAGTTCACTGTAGAAGATTTAGTTCACTGTAGAGGATTTGGTTCACTATAGAGGATTTAGTTCACTATAGAGGATTAACTTCACTATAGAGGATTTAGTTCACTATAGAGGATTTAGTTCACTATAGAGGATTTAGTTCACTATAGAGGATTTAGTTCACTATAGAGGATCAAGTTCACTGTATAGGATTTACTTCACTGTAGAGGATTTAGTTCACTATAGAGGATTTAGTTCACTATAGAGGATTTAGTTCACTATAGAAGATTTAGTTCACTGTAGAGGATTTAGATCACTTTAGAGGATTCAGTTCACTATAGAGGATTTAGTTCACTTTAGAGGATTTAGTTCACTATAGGGGGTTTAGTTCACTATAGAGGATTTAGTTCACTATAGAGGATTCAGTTCACTATAGAGGATTTAGTTCACTTTAGAGGATTTAGTTCACTATAGGGGGTTTAGTTCAATATAGAGGATTTAGTTCACTGTAAAGGATTCAGTTCACTATAGAGAATTTAGTTCACTATAGAGGATTTAGTTCACTGTAGAAGATTCAGTTCACTATAGAGGATTTAGTTCACTATAGAAGATTTAGTTCACTGTAGAGGATTTAGATCATTATAGAGGATTTAGTTCACTATAGAGGATTAACTTCACTATAGAGGATTTAGTTCACTTTAGAGGATTTAGTTCACTATAGGGGGTTTAGTTTAATATAGAGGATTTAGTTCACTGTAAAGGATTCAGTTCACTATAGAGAATTTAGTTCACTATAGAGGATTTAGTTCACTGTAGAAGATTTAGTTCACTATAGAGGATTTAGTTCACTGTAAAGGATTTAGTTCACTATGGAAGATTTAGTTCACTATAGAGGATTTAGTTCACTGTAGAGCATTTAGTTCACTATAGAGGATTTAGTTCACTATAGAAGATTTAGTTCACTGTAGAGGATTTAGATCATTATAGAGGATTTAGTTCACTATAGAGGATTAACTTCACTATAGAGGATTTAGTTCACTATAGAGGATTTAGTTCACTGAAGGGGATTTAATTCACTATAGAGGATTTAGTTCACTATAGAGGATTTAGTTCACAATAGAGGATTTAGTTCACAATAGAGGATTTTGTTCACTGTAGAGGATTTAGTTCACTGTAAAGGAATCAGTTTACTATAGAGGATTTAGTTCAATATAGAGGATTTAGTTCACTGTAGAGCATTTAGTTCACTATAGAGGATTTAGTTCACTATAGAAGATTTAGTTCACTGAAGGGGATTTAATTCACTATAGAGGATTAAGTTCACTATAGAGGATTTAGTTCACTGTAGAAGATTTAGTTCACTATAGAGGATTTAGTTCACTATAGAAGATTTAGTTCACTGTAGAGGATTTAGATCATTATAGAGGATTTAGTTCACTATGGAGGATTAACTTCACTATAGAGGATTTAGTTCACTTTAGAGGATTTAGTTCACTATAGGGGGTCTAGTTCAATATAGAGGATTTAGTTCACTATAGAGGATCTAGTTCACTATGGAGGATTTAGTTCACTATAGAGGATTTAGTTCACTGTAGGGGATAAAGTTCACTATAGAGGATTCAGTTCACTGTAGAGGATTTAGTTCACTCTATAGAATTTAGTTCACTATAGAGGATTTAGTTCACTATAGAGGATTTAGTTCACTATAGAGGATTTAGTTCACTATAGAGGATTTAGTTCACTATAGAGGATTTAGTTCAATGTAGTGGATTTACTTCACTATAGAGGATTTAGTTCACTGTAGTGGATTTACTTCACTATGGAGAATTTAGCTCACTATAGAGGATTTAGTTCACTATAGAGGATTTAGTTCACTATGTTGGATTTAGTTCACTATAGAGGATTTAGTTCACTATAGAGGATTTAGTTCACTGTAGGGGATTTGGTTCACTATAGAGGATTCAGTTCACTGTAGAGGATTTAGTTCACTATAGAGAATTTAGTTCACTATAGAATATTTAGTTCACTATAGAGGATTTAGTTCACTATAGAGGATTTAGTTCACTATGGAGGATTAAGTTCACTATAGAAGATTTAGTTCACTATAGAGGATTTAGTTCACTATAGAGGATTTAGTTCACTATAGAGGATTTAGTTCACTATAGAGGATTTAGCTTACTGTAGGGGATTTACTTCACTATAGAGCACTTAGTTCACTATAGAGGATTTAGTTCACTATGGAGGATTAACTTCACTATAGAGGATTTAGTTCACTATAGAGGATTTAGCTCACTGTAGGGGATTTACTTCACTATAGAGCATTTAGTTCACTATAGAGGATTTAGTTTGCTATGGAGGATTTAGTTCACTATGGAGGATTAAGTTCACTATAAAGGATTTAGTTCACTATAGAGGATTAACTTCACTATAGAGGATTTAGTTCACTATAGAGGATTCAGTTCACTCTAGGGGAATTACTTCACTATAGAGGATTTTGTTCACTATAGAGGATTTAGTTCACTCTGGAGGATTTAGTTCACTATAGAGGATTTAGTTCACTATAGAGGATTTAGTTTACTATAGAGGATTAACTTCACTATTGGGGATTTACTCCACTATAGAGAATTTAGTTCACTATAAAGGATTTAGTTCACTATAGAGGATTTAGTTCACTATAGAGGATTTAGTTCACTATAGAAGATTTATTTCACCATAAGGGATTAACTTCACTATAGAGGACTTAGTTCACTATAGAGGATTTTGTTCACTGTAGGGGATTTACTTCACTATAGAGGATTTAGTTCACTATAGAGGATTAACTTCACTATAGAGGATTTAGTTCACTATAGAGGATTCAGTTCACTTTAGGGGAATAACTTCACTATAGAGGATTTAGTTCACTATAGAGGATTTAGTTCATTATGGAGGATTTAGTTCACTATAGAGGATTCAGTTCACTATAGAGGATTAACTTCACTATAGAGGATTCAGTTCACTATAGAGGATTTAGTTCACTGTAGGAGATTTACTTCACTATAGAGAAATTAGCTCACTATGGAGGATTTAGTTCACTGTAGATGATTTCGTTCACTATGTAGGATTTAGTTCAATATAGAGAATTTAGTTCACTATAGATGATTTAGTTCACTATAGAGAATTTAGTTCACTATAGAGGATTTAGTTCACTGTAGTGGATTTACTTCACTATGGAGAATTTAGCTCACTATAGAGGATTTAGTTCACTATAGAGGATTTACTTCACTATAGAGGATTTAGTTCACTATAGAGGATTTAGTTCACTATAGAGGATTTAGTTCACTATAGAGGATTTAGTTCACTAGGGAGGATTTTGTTCACTATACAAGATTTAGTTCACTATGGAGGATTTAGTTCACTATAGAAGATTTAGTTCACTATAGAGGATTTGGTTCACTATATAGGATTTAGTTCACTATAAAGGATTTAGTTCACTATAGAGGATTTAGTTCACTATAGAGGATTCTGTTCACTATAGAGGATTTAGTTCACTATAGAGGATTTAGTTCACTATAGAGGATTTAGTTCACTATAGAGGATTCAGTTCACTGTAGAGGATTTAGTTCACTATAGAGGATTTAGTTCACTATAGAGGATTTAGTTCACTATAGATGATTTAGTTCACTATAGAGGATTTAGTTCACTGTAGAGGATTTAGTTCACTAAAGAGAATTTAGTTCACTATAGAGGATTTAGTTCACTATAGAGGATTTAGTTCACTATAGAGGATTTAGTTCACTGTAGGGGATTAAGTTCACTATAGAGGATTTAGTTCACTATAGAGGATTTAGTTCACTATAGAGGATTTAGTTCACTATAGAGGATTTAGTTCACTATGGAGGATTAAGTTCACTATAGAAGATTTAGTTCACTATAGAGGATTTAGTTCACTATAGAGGATTTAGTTCACTATAGAGGATTTAGTTCACTATAGAGGATTTAGCTCACTGTAGGGGATTTACTTCACTATAGAGCACTTAGTTCACTATAGAGGATTTAGTTCACTATGGAGGATTAACTTCACTATAGAGGATTTAGTTCACTATAGAGGATTTAGCTCACTGTAGGGGATTTACTTCACTATAGAGCACTTAGTTCACTATAGAGGATTTAGTTCACTATAGAGGATTCAGTTCACTATGGAGGATTAAGTTCACTATAAAGGATTTAGTTCACTATAGAGGATTAACTTCACTATAGAGGATTTAGTTCACTATAGAGGATTCAGTTCACTCTAGGGGAATTACTTCACTATAGAGGATTTTGTTCACTATAGAGGATTTAGTTCACTCTGGAGGATTTAGTTCACTATAGAGGATTTAGTTCACTATAGAGGACTTAGTTGACTATAGAGGATTTAGTTCACTGTAGGGGATTTACTTCACTATAGAGGATTTAGTTCACTATGGAGGATTAAGTTCACTGTAAAGGATTTAGTTCACTATAGAGGATTAACTTCACTATAGAGGATTTAGTTCACTATAGAGGATTAACTTCACTATAGAGGATTTAGTTCACTATAGAGGATTCAGTTCACTTTAGGGGAATAACTTCACTATAGAGGATTTAGTTCACTATAGAGGATTTAGTTCATTATGGAGGATTTAGTTCACTATAGAGGATTTAGTTCACTATAGAGGATTAACTTCACTAAAGAGGATTTAGTTCACTATAGAGGATTTAGTTCACTGTAGGAGATTTACTTCACTATAGAGAATTTAGCTCACTATAGAGGATTTAGTTCACTGTAGGGGATTTACTTCACTATAGAGGATTTAGTTCACTATGGAGGATTAAGTTCACTGTGAAGGATTTAGTTCACTATAGAGGATTAACTTCACTATAGAGGATTTAGTTCACTATAGAGGATTAACTTCACTATAGAGGATTTAGTTCACTATAGAGGATTCAGTTCACTTTAGGGGAATAACTTCACTATAGAGGATTTAGTTCACTATAGAGGATTTAGTTCATTATGGAGGATTTAGTTCACTATAGAGGATTTAGTTCACTATAGAGGATTAACTTCACTAAAGAGGATTTAGTTCACTATAGAGGATTTAGTTCACTGTAGGAGATTTACTTCACTATAGAGAATTTAGTTCACTATAGAGGATTTAGTTCACTATAGAGAATTTAGTTCACTATAGAGGATTTAGTTCACTATAGAGGATTTAGTTCACTATGGAGGATTTAGTTCACTATAGAGGATTTAGTTCACTATAGAGGATTTAGTTCACTATAGAGGATTTAGTTAACTGTAGTTGATTTACTTCACTATGGAGAATTTAGCTCACTATAGAGGATTTAGTTCACTATAGAGGATTTAGTTCACTATAGAGGATTAACTTCACTATAGAGGATTTAGTTCACTATAGAGGATTAACTTCACTATAGAGGATTTAGTTCACTATAGAGGATTCAGTTCACTTTAGGGGAATAACTTTACTATAGAGGATTTAGTTCACTATAGAGGATTTAGTTCATTATGGAGGATTTAGTTCACTATAGAGGATTTAGTTCACTATAGAGGATTAACTTCACTAAAGAGGATTTAGTTCACTATAGAGGATTTAGTTCACTGTAGGAGATTTACTTCACTATAGAGAATTTAGCTCACTATAGAGGATTTAGTTCACTGTAGGGGATTTACTTCACTATAGAGGATTTAGTTCACTATGGAGGATTAAGTTCACTGTAAAGGATTTAGTTCACTATAGAGGATTAACTTCACTATAGAGGATTTAATTCACTATAGAGGATTAACTTCACTATAGAGGATTTAGTTCACTATAGAGGATTCAGTTCACTTTAGGGGAATAACTTCACTATAGAGGATTTAGTTCACTATAGAGGATTTAGTTCATTATGGAGGATTTAGTTCACTATAGAGGATTTAGTTCACTATAGAGGATTAACTTCACTAAAGAGGATTTAGTTCACTATAGAGGATTTAGTTCACTGTAGGAGATTTACTTCACTATAGAGAATTTAGTTCACTATAGAGGATTTAGTTCACTATAGAGAATTTAGTTCACTATAGAGGATTTAGTTCACTATAGAGGATTTAGTTCACTATGGAGGATTTAGTTCACTATAGAGGATTTAGTTCACTATAGAGGATTTAGTTCACTATAGAGGATTTAGTTAACTGTAGTTGATTTACTTCACTATGGAGAATTTAGCTCACTATAGAGGATTTAGTTCACTATAGAGGATTTAGTTCACTATAGAGGATTTAGTTCACTATAGAGGATTTAGTTCACTATAGAGGATTTAGTTCACTATAGAGGATTTAGTTCACTATAGAGGATTTAGTTCACTATGGAGGATTTAGTTCACTATGGAGGATTTAGTTCACTATAGAAGATTTAGTTCACTATAGAGGATTTAGTTCACTATAGAGGATTTAGTTCACTATAGAGGATTTAGTTCACTATTGAGGATTTAGTTCACTATAGAGGATTCAGTTCACTATAGAGGATTTTGTTCAATAAAGAGGATTTAGTTCACTATAGAGGATTCAGTTCACTGTAGAGGATTTAGTTCACTATAGAGGATTTAGTTCACTATAGAGGATTTAGTTCACTATAGAGGATTTAGTTCACTATAGAGGATTTAGTTCACTATAGAGGATTTAGTTCACTGTAGAGGATTTAGTTCACTATAGAGAATTTAGTTCACTATAGAGGATTTAGTTCACTATAGAGGATTTGGTTCACTATGGAGGATTTAGTTCACTATAGAAGATTTAGTTCACTATAGAGGATTTAGTTCACTATAGAGGATTTAGTTCACTATAGAGGATTTAATTCACTGTAGAGGATTTAGTTCACTGTAGAGGATTTAGTTCACTATAGAGGATTTAGTTCACTATAGAGGATTTAGTTCACTGTAGAGGATTTAGTTCACTGTAGAGGATTTAGTTCACTATAGAGGATTTAGTTCACTATAGAGGATTTAATTCACTGTAAAGGATTTAGTTCACTGTAAAGGATTTAGTTCACTATAGAGAATTTAGTTCACTATAGAGGATTTAGTTCACTATAGAGGATTTAGTTCACTATAGAAGATTCATTTCACCATAAAGGATTAACTTCACTATAGAGGACTTAGTTCACTATAGAGGATTTAGTTCACTGTAGGGGATTTACTTCACTATAGAGGATTTAGTTCACTATGGAGGATTAAGTTCACTGTAAAGGATTTAGTTCACTATAGAGGATTAACTTCACTATAGAGGATTTATTTCACTATAGAGGGTTCAGTTCACTTTAGGGGAATAACTTCACTATAGAGGATTTAGTTCACTATAGAGGATTTAGTTCATTATGGAGGATTTAGTTCACTATAGAGGATTTAGTTCACTATAGAGGATTAACTTCACTATAGAGGATTTAGTTCACTATAGAGGATTTAGTTCACTGTAGGAGATTTACTTCACTATAGAGAATTTAGCTCACTATAGAGGATTTAGTTCACTATAGAGGATTTAGTTCACTATAGAGAATTTAGTTCACTATAGAGGATTTAGTTCACTATGGAAGATTTAGTTCACTATAGAGGATTTAGTTCACTATAGAGGATTTAGTTCACTATAGAGGATTTAGTTCACTGTAGTGGATTTACTTCACTATGGAGAATTTAGCTCACTATAGAGGATTTAGTTCACTATAGAGGATTTAGTTCACTATGTAGGATTTAGTTCACTATAGAGAATTTAGTTCACTATAGAGGATTTAGTTCACTGTAGGGGATTTACTTCACTATGGAGAATTTAGCTCACTATAGAAGATTTAGTTCACTATAGAGGATTTAGTTCACTGTAGAGGATTTAGTTCACTAAAGAGGATTAACTTCACTATAGAGGATTTAGTTCACTATAGAGGATTTAGTGCACTGTAGAGGATTAACTTCTCTATAGAGGATTTAGTTCACTATAGAGGATTCAGTTCACTCTAGGGGAATTACTCCACTATAGAGGATTTTGTTCACTATAGAGGATTTAGTTCACTCTGGAGGATTTAGTTCACTATAGAGGATTTAGTTCACTGTAAATGATTTAGTTTACTATAGAGGATTAACTTCACTATTGGGGATTTACTCCACTATAGAGAATTTAGTTCACTATAGAGGATTTAGTTCACTATAGAGTATTTAGTTCACTAGAGAGGATTTAGTTCACTATAGAAGATTTATTTCACCATAGAGGATTAACTTCACTATAGAGGACTTAGTTCACTATAGAGGATTTAGTTCACTGTAGGGGATTTACTTCACTATAGAGGATTTAGTTCACTATGGAGGATTAAGTTCACTGTAAAGGATTTAGTTCACTATAGAGGATTTAGTTCACTATAGAGGATTTACTTCACTATAGAGGATTTAGTTCACTGTAGTGGATTTACTTCACTATGGAGAATTTAGCTCACTATAGAGGATTTACTTCACTATAGAGGATTTAGTTCATTATGTAGGATTTAGTTCACTATGGAGAATTAAGCTCACTATTGAGGATTTAGTTCACTATAGAGGATTTAGTTCACTATAGAGAATTTAGTTCACTATAGAGAATTTAGTTCACTATAGAGGGTTTAGTTCACTGTGGAGGATTTAGTTCACTATAGAGGATTTAGTTCACTATAGAGGATTTAGTTCACTATAAAGGATTTAGTTCACTGTAGTGGATTTACTTCACTATGGAGAATTTAGCTCACTATAGAGGATTTAGTTCACTATAGAGGATTTAGTTCACTATGTAGGATTTAGTTCACTATAGAGAATTTAGTTCACTATAGAGGATTTAGTTCACTGTAGGGGATTTACTTCACTATGGAGAATTTAGCTCACTATAGAGGATTTAGTTCACTATAGAGGATTTAGTTCACTGTAGAGGATTTAGTTCACTATAGAGGATTAAGTTCACAATAGAGGATTTAGTTCACTATAGAGGATTTAGTTCACTATAGAGGATTTAGTTCACTATAGAGTATTTAGTTCACTATAGAGGATTTAGTTCACTATAGAAGATTTATTTCACCATAGAGGATTAACTTCACTATAGAGGACTTAGTTCACTATAGAGGATTTAGTTCACTGTAGGGGATTTACTTCACTATAGAGGATTTAGTTCAGTATGGAGGATTAAGTTCACTGTAAAGGATTTAGTTCACTATAGAGGATTTAGTTCACTATAGAGGATTTAGTTCACTATAGAGGATTTAGTTCACTGTAGTGGATTTACTTCACTATGGAGAATTTAGCTCACTATAGAGGATTTACTTCACTATAGAGGATTTAGTTCATTATGTAGGATTTAGTTCACTATGGAGAATTAAGCTCACTATTGAGGATTTAGTTCACTATAGAGGATTTAGTTCACTATAGAGAATTTAGTTCACTATAGAGGGTTTAGTTCACTGTGGAGGATTTAGTTCACTATAGAGGATTTAGTTCACTATAGAGGATTTAGTTCACTGTAGTGGATTTACTTCACTATGGAGAATTTAGCTCACTATAGAGGATTTAGTTCACTATAGAGGATTTAGTTCACTATGTAGGATTTAGTTCACTATAGAGAATTTAGTTCACTATAGAGGATTTAGTTCACTGTAGTGGATTTACTTCACTATGGAGAATTTAGCTCACTATAGAGGATTTAGTTCACTATAGAGGATTTAGTTCACTATGTAGGATTTAGTTCACTATAGAGAATTTAGCTCACTATAGAGGATTTAGTTCACTATAGAGGATTTAGTTCACTATGTAGGATTTAGTTCACTATAGAGAATTTAGTTCACTATAGAGGATTCAGTTCACTTTAGGGGAATAACTTTACTATAGAGGATTTAGTTCACTATAGAGGATTTAGTTCATTATGGAGGATTTAGTTCACTATAGAGGATTTAGTTCACTATAGAGGATTAACTTCACTAAAGAGGATTTAGTTCACTATAGAGGATTTAGTTCACTGTAGGAGATTTACTTCACTATAGAGAATTTAGCTCACTATAGAGGATTTAGTTCACTGTAGGGGATTTACTTCACTATAGAGGATTTAGTTCACTATGGAGGATTAAGTTCACTGTAAAGGATTTAGTTCACTATAGAGGATTAACTTCACTATAGAGGATTTAATTCACTATAGAGGATTAACTTCACTATAGAGGATTTAGTTCACTATAGAGGATTCAGTTCACTTTAGGGGAATAACTTCACTATAGAGGATTTAGTTCACTATAGAGGATTTAGTTCATTATGGAGGATTTAGTTCACTATAGAGGATTTAGTTCACTATAGAGGATTAACTTCACTAAAGAGGATTTAGTTCACTATAGAGGATTTAGTTCACTGTAGGAGATTTACTTCACTATAGAGAATTTAGTTCACTATAGAGGATTTAGTTCACTATAGAGAATTTAGTTCACTATAGAGGATTTAGTTCACTATAGAGGATTTAGTTCACTATGGAGGATTTAGTTCACTATAGAGGATTTAGTTCACTATAGAGGATTTAGTTCACTATAGAGGATTTAGTTAACTGTAGTTGATTTACTTCACTATGGAGAATTTAGCTCACTATAGAGGATTTAGTTCACTATAGAGGATTTAGTTCACTATAGAGGATTTAGTTCACTATAGAGGATTTAGTTCACTATAGAGGATTTAGTTCACTATAGAGGATTTAGTTCACTATAGAGGATTTAGTTCACTATGGAGGATTTAGTTCACTATGGAGGATTTAGTTCACTATAGAAGATTTAGTTCACTATAGAGGATTTAGTTCACTATAGAGGATTTAGTTCACTATAGAGGATTTAGTTCACTATTGAGGATTTAGTTCACTATAGAGGATTCAGTTCACTATAGAGGATTTTGTTCAATAAAGAGGATTTAGTTCACTATAGAGGATTCAGTTCACTGTAGAGGATTTAGTTCACTATGGAGGATTTAGTTCACTATAGAGGATTTAGTTCACTATAGAGGATTTAGTTCACTATAGAGGATTTAGTTCACTATAGAGGATTTAGTTCACTGTAG
Organism: Caprella mutica; assembly: GCA_947561585.1. Lineage (NCBI taxonomy): Eukaryota > Metazoa > Arthropoda > Malacostraca > Amphipoda > Caprellidae > Caprella > Caprella mutica. The sequence goes on from CANNZV010001081.1 coordinate 124,813, forward strand.
AGGATTTAGTTCACTATAGAGAATTTAGTTCACTATAGAGGATTTAGTTCACTATAGAGGATTTGGTTCACTATGGAGGATTTAGTTCACTATAGAAGATTTAGTTCACTATAGAGGATTTAGTTCACTATAGAGGATTTAGTTCACTATAGAGGATTTAATTCACTGTAGAGGATTTAGTTCACTGTAGAGGATTTAGTTCACTATAGAGGATTTAGTTCACTATAGAGGATTTAGTTCACTGTAGAGGATTTAGTTCACTATAGAGGATTTAGTTCACTATAGAGGATTTAATTCACTGTAAAGGATTTAGTTCACTGTAAAGGATTTAGTTCACTATAGAGAATTTAGTTCACTATAGAGGATTTAGTTCACTATAGAGGATTTAGTTCACTATAGAAGATTCATTTCACCATAAAGGATTAACTTCACTATAGAGGACTTAGTTCACTATAGAGGATTTAGTTCACTGTAGGGGATTTACTTCACTATAGAGGATTTAGTTCACTATGGAGGATTAAGTTCACTGTAAAGGATTTAGTTCACTATAGAGGATTAACTTCACTATAGAGGATTTATTTCACTATAGAGGGTTCAGTTCACTTTAGGGGAATAACTTCACTATAGAGGATTTAGTTCACTATAGAGGATTTAGTTCATTATGGAGGATTTAGTTCACTATAGAGGATTTAGTTCACTATAGAGGATTAACTTCACTATAGAGGATTTAGTTCACTATAGAGGATTTAGTTCACTGTAGGAGATTTACTTCACTATAGAGAATTTAGCTCACTATAGAGGATTTAGTTCACTATAGAGGATTTAGTTCACTATAGAGAATTTAGTTCACTATAGAGGATTTAGTTCACTATGGAAGATTTAGTTCACTATAGAGGATTTAGTTCACTATAGAGGATTTAGTTCACTATAGAGGATTTAGTTCACTGTAGTGGATTTACTTCACTATGGAGAATTTAGCTCACTATAGAGGATTTAGTTCACTATAGAGGATTTAGTTCACTATGTAGGATTTAGTTCACTATAGAGAATTTAGTTCACTATAGAGGATTTAGTTCACTGTAGGGGATTTACTTCACTATGGAGAATTTAGCTCACTATAGAGGATTTAGTTCACTATAGAGGATTTAGTTCACTGTAGAGGATTTAGTTCACTATAGAGGATTAACTTCACTATAGAGGATTTAGTTCACTATAGAGGATTTAGTGCACTGTAGAGGATTAACTTCTCTATAGAGGATTTAGTTCACTATAGAGGATTCAGTTCACTCTAGGGGAATTACTCCACTATAGAGGATTTTGTTCACTATAGAGGATTTAGTTCACTCTGGAGGATTTAGTTCACTATAGAGGATTTAGTTCACTGTAAATGATTTAGTTTACTATAGAGGATTAACTTCACTATTGGGGATTTACTCCACTATAGAGAATTTAGTTCACTATAGAGGATTTAGTTCACTATAGAGTATTTAGTTCACTAGAGAGGATTTAGTTCACTATAGAAGATTTATTTCACCATAGAGGATTAACTTCACTATAGAGGACTTAGTTCACTATAGAGGATTTAGTTCACTGTAGGGGATTTACTTCACTATAGAGGATTTAGTTCACTATGGAGGATTAAGTTCACTGTAAAGGATTTAGTTCACTATAGAGGATTTAGTTCACTATAGAGGATTTAGTTCACTATAGAGGATTTAGTTCACTGTAGTGGATTTACTTCACTATGGAGAATTTAGCTCACTATAGAGGATTTACTTCACTATAGAGGATTTAGTTCATTATGTAGGATTTAGTTCACTATGGAGAATTAAGCTCACTATTGAGGATTTAGTTCACTATAGAGGATTTAGTTCACTATAGAGAATTTAGTTCACTATAGAGGGTTTAGTTCACTGTGGAGGATTTAGTTCACTATAGAGGATTTAGTTCACTATAGAGGATTTAGTTCACTATAAAGGATTTAGTTCACTGTAGTGGATTTACTTCACTATGGAGAATTTAGCTCACTATAGAGGATTTAGTTCACTATAGAGGATTTAGTTCACTATGTAGGATTTAGTTCACTATAGAGAATTTAGTTCACTATAGAGGATTTAGTTCACTGTAGGGGATTTACTTCACTATGGAGAATTTAGCTCACTATAGAGGATTTAGTTCACTATAGAGGATTTAGTTCACTGTAGAGGATTTAGTTCACTATAGAGGATTAAGTTCACAATAGAGGATTTAGTTCACTATAGAGGATTTAGTTCACTATAGAGGATTTAGTTCACTATAGAGTATTTAGTTCACTATAGAGGATTTAGTTCACTATAGAAGATTTATTTCACCATAGAGGATTAACTTCACTATAGAGGACTTAGTTCACTATAGAGGATTTAGTTCACTGTAGGGGATTTACTTCACTATAGAGGATTTAGTTCAGTATGGAGGATTAAGTTCACTGTAAAGGATTTAGTTCACTATAGAGGATTTAGTTCACTATAGAGGATTTAGTTCACTATAGAGGATTTAGTTCACTGTAGTGGATTTACTTCACTATGGAGAATTTAGCTCACTATAGAGGATTTACTTCACTATAGAGGATTTAGTTCATTATGTAGGATTTAGTTCACTATGGAGAATTAAGCTCACTATTGAGGATTTAGTTCACTATAGAGGATTTAGTTCACTATAGAGAATTTAGTTCACTATAGAGGGTTTAGTTCACTGTGGAGGATTTAGTTCACTATAGAGGATTTAGTTCACTATAGAGGATTTAGTTCACTGTAGTGGATTTACTTCACTATGGAGAATTTAGCTCACTATAGAGGATTTAGTTCACTATAGAGGATTTAGTTCACTATGTAGGATTTAGTTCACTATAGAGAATTTAGTTCACTATAGAGGATTTAGTTCACTGTAGGGGATTTACTTCACTATGGAGAATTTAGCTCACTATAGAGGATTTAGTTCACTATAGAGGATTTAGTTCACTGTAGAGGATTTAGTTCACTATAGAGGATTAACTTCACAATAGAGGATTTAGTTCACTATAGAGGATTTAGTTCACTATAGAGGATTTAGTTTACTATAGAGTATTTAGTTCACTATAGAGGATTTAGTTCATTATAGAAGATTTATTTCACCATGGAGGATTAACTTCACTATAGAGGATTTTGTTCACTATAGAGGATTTAGTTCACTCTGGAGGATTTAGTTCACTATAGAGGATTTAGTTCACTATAGAGGATTTAGTTCACTATAGAGTATTTAGTTCACTATAGAGGATTTAGTTCATTATAGAAGATTTATTTCACCATGGAGGATTAACTTCACTATAGAGGATTTTGTTCACTATAGAGGATTTAGTTCACTCTGGAGGATTTAGTTCACTATAGAGGATTTAGTTCACTATAGAGGATTTAGTTCACTATAGAGGATTTAGTTCACTATAGAGGATTTAGTTCACTATAAAGTATTTAGTTTACTATAGAGGATTAACTTCACTATTGGGGATTTACTCCACTATAGAGAATTTAGTTCACTATAGAGGATTTAGTTCACTATAGAGTATTTAGTTCACTATAGAGGATTTAGTTCACTATAGAAGATTTATTTCACCATAGAAGATTAACTTCACTATAGAGGACTTAGTTCACTATAGAGGATTTAGTTCACTGTAGGGGATTTACTTCACTATAGAGGATTTAGTTCACTATGGAGGATTAAGTTCACTGTAAAGGATTTAGTTCACTATAGAGGATTAACTTCACTAAAGAGGATTTAGTTCACTATAGAGGATTTAGTTCACTGTAGGAGATTTACTTCACTATAGAGAATTTAGCTTACTATAGAGGATTTAGTTCACTATAGAGGATTTAGTTCACTATAGAGAATTTAGTTCACTATGGAGGATTTAGTTCACTATAGAGGATTTAGTTCACTATGGAGGATTTAGTTCACTATAGAGGATTTAGTTCACTATAGAGGATTTAGTTCACTATAGAGGATTTAGTTAACTGTAGTTGATTTACTTCACTATGGAGAATTTAGCTCACTATAGAGGATTTAGTTCACTATAGAGGATTTAGTTCACTATAGAGGATTTAGTTCACCATAGAGGATTTAGTTCACTATAGAGGATTTAGTTCACTATAGAGGATTTAGTTCACTATAGAGGATTTAGTTCACTATAGAGGATTTAGTTCACTATGGAGGATTTAGTTCACTATGGAGGATTTAGTTCACTATAGAAGATTTAGTTCACTATAGAGGATTTAGTTCACTATAGAGGATTTAGTTCACTATAGAGGATTTAGTTCACTATAGAGGACTTAGTTCACTATAGAGGATTTAGTTCACTATAGAGGATTTAGTTCACTATGTAGGATTTAGTTCACTATAGAGAATTTAGTTCACTATGGAGGATTTAGTTCACTATGGAGGATTTAGTTCACTATAGAAGATTTAGTTCACTATAGAGGATTTAGTTCACTATAGAGGATTTAGTTCACTGTAGTGGATTTACTTCACTATGGAGAATTTAGCTCACTATAGAGGATTTAGTTCACTATAGAGGATTTAGTTCACTATGTAGGATTTAGTTCACTATAGAGAATTTAGTTCACTATAGAGGATTTAGTTCACTGTAGGGGATTTACTTCACTATGGAGAATTTAGCTCACTATAGAGGATTTAGTTCACTATAGAGGATTTAGTTCACTGTAGAGGATTTAGTTCACTATAGAGGATTAACTTCACTATAGAGGATTTAGTTCACTATAGAGGATTTAGTGCACTGTAGAGGATTAACTTCTCTATAGAGGATTTAGTTCACTATAGAGGATTCAGTTCACTCTAGGGGAATTACTCCACTATAGAGGATTTTGTTCACTATAGAGGATTTAGTTCACTCTGGAGGATTTAGTTCACTATAGAGGATTTAGTTCACTATAAATGATTTAGTTTACTATAGAGGATTAACTTCACTATTGGGGATTTACTCCACTATAGAGAATTTAGTTCACTATAGAGGATTTAGTTCACTATAGAGAATTTAGTTCACTATAGAGGATTTATTTCACTATGGAGGATTTAGTTCACTATAGAGGATTTAGTTCACTATAGAGGATTTAGTTCACTATAGAGGATTTAGTTCACTGTAGTGGATTTACTTCACTATGGAGAATTTAGCTGACTATAGAGGATTTACTTCACTATAGAGGATTTAGTTCATTATGTAGGATTTAGTTCACTATAGAGAATTTAGTTCACTATAGAGGATTTTGTTCACTGTAGGGGATTTAGTTCACTATGTAGGATTTAGTTCACTATAGAGAATTTAGCTCACTATAGAGGATTTAGTTCACTATAGAGAATTTAGCTCACTATAGAGGATTTAGTTCACTGTAGAGGATTTAGTTCACTATGTAGGATTTAGTTCACTATAGAGAATTTAGTTCACTATAGAGGATTTAGTTCACTATAGAGGATTTAGTTCACTGTAGGGGATTTACTTCACTATAGAGGATTTAGTTCACTATGGAGGATTATGTTCACTGTAAAGGATTTAGTTCACTATAGAGGATTTAGCTCACTATAGAGGATTTAGTTCACTATAGAGGATTTGGTTCACTATAGAGAATTTAGTTCACTATAGAGGATTTAGTTCACTATGGAGGATTTATTTCACTATAGAGGATTTAGTTCACTATAGAGGATTTAGTTCACTATAGAGGATTTAGTTCACTGTAGGGGATTTACTTCACTATGGAGAATTCAGCTCACTATAGAGGATTTAGTTCACTATAGAGGATTTAGTTCACTGTAGAGGATTTAGTTCACTATAGAGGATTTAGTTCACTATGGAGGATTAAGTTCACTGTAAAGGATTTAGTTCACTATAGAGGATTAACTTCACTATAAAGGATTTAGTTCACTATAGAGGATTTAGTTCACTATAGAGGATTCAGTTCACTTTAGGGGAATAACTTCACTATAGAGGATTTAGTTCACTATAGAGGATTTAGTTCATTATCATTATGGAAGATTTAGTTCACTATAGAGGATTTAGTTCACTATTGAGGATTAACTTCACTATACAGGATTTAGTTCACTATAGAGGATTTAGTTCATTGTAGGAGATTTACTTCACTATAGAGAATTTAGCTCACTATAGAGGATTTAGTTCACTGTAGAGGATTTAGTTCACTATAGAGAATTTAGTTCACTATAGAGGATTTATTTCACTATGGAGGATTTAGTTCACTATAGAGGATTTAGTTCACTATAGAGGATTTAGTTCACTATAGAGGATTTAGTTCACTGTAGTGGATTTACTTCACTATGGAGAATTTAGCTGACTATAGAGGATTTACTTCACTATAGAGGATTTAGTTCATTATGTAGGATTTAGTTCACTATAGAGAATTTAGTTCACTATAGAGGATTTTGTTCACTGTAGGGGATTTAGTTCACTATGTAGGATTTAGTTCACTATAGAGAATTTAGCTCACTATAGAGGATATAGTTCACTATAGAGAATTTAGCTCACTATAGAGGATTTAGTTCACTGTAGAGGATTTAGTTCACTATGTAGGATTCAGTTCACTATAGAGAATTTAGTTCACTATAGAGGATTTAGTTCACTATAGAGGATCTAGTTCACTGTAGGGGATTTACTTCACTATAGAGGATTTAGTTCACTATGGAGGATTAAGTTCACTGTAAAGGATTTAGTTCACTATAGAGGATTAACTTCACTATAGAGAATTTAGTTCACTATAGAGGGTTCAGTTCACTTTAGGGGAATAACTTCACTATAGAGGATTTAGTTCACTATAGAGGATTTAGTTCATTATGGAGGATTTAGTTCACTATAGAGGATTTATTCCACTATAGAGGATTAACTTCACTATAGAGGATTTAGTTCACTATAGAGGATTTAGCTCACTATAGAGGATTTAGTTCACTATAGAGGATTTAGTTCACTATAGAGAATTTAGTTCACAATAGAGGATTTAGTTCACTATGGAGGATTTAGTTCACTATAGAGGATTTAGTTCACTATAGAGGATTTAGTTCACTATAGAGGATTTAGTTCACTGTAGTGGATTTACTTCACTATGGAGAATTTAGCTCACTATAGAGGATTTATTTCACTATAGAGGATTTAGTTCACTATGTAGGATTTAGTTCACTATAGAGAATTTAGTTCACTATAGAGGATTTAGTTCACTGTAGGGGATTTACTTCACTATGGAGAATTTAGCTCACTATAGAGGATTTAGTTCACTATAGAGGATTTAGTTCACTGTAGAGGATTTAGTTCACTATAGAGGATTAACTTCACAATAGAGGATTTAGTTCACTATAGAGGATTTAGTTCACTATAGAGGATTTAGTTCACTATAGAGTATTTAGTTCACTATAGAGGATTTAGTTCACTATAGAAGATTTATTTCACCATAGAGGATTAACTTCACTATAGAGGACTTAGTTCACTATAGAGGATTTAGTTCACTGTAGGGGATTTACTTCACTATAGAGGATTTAGTTCACTATGGAGGATTAAGTTCACTGTAAAGGATTTAGTTCAATATAGAGGATTTAGTTCACTATAGAGGATTTAGTTCACTATAGAGGATTTAGTTCACTGTAGTGGATTTACTTCACTATGGAGAATTTAGCTCACTATAGAGGATTTACTTCACTATAGAGGATTTAGTTCATTATGTAGGATTTAGTTCACTATGGAGAATTAAGCTCACTATTGAGGATTTAGTTCACTATAGAGGATTTAGTTCACTATAGAGAATTTAGTTCACTATAGAGGGTTTAGTTCACTGTGGAGGATTTAGTTCACTATAGAGGATTTAGTTCACTATAGAGGATTTAGTTCACTATAGAGGATTTAGTTCACTGTAGTGGATTTACTTCACTATGGAGAATTTAGCTCACTATAGAGGATTTAGTTCACTATAGAGGATTTAGTTCACTATGTAGGATTTAGTTCACTATAGAGAATTTAGTTCACTATAGAGGATTTAGTTCACTGTAGGGGATTTACTTCACTATGGAGAATTTAGCTCACTATAGAGGATTTAGTTCACTATAGAGGATTTAGTTCACTATAGAGGATTTAGTTCACTATAGAGGATTTAGTTCACTATAGAGGATTTAGTTCACTGTAGTGGATTTACTTCACTATGGAGAATTTAGCTCACTATAGAGGATTTAGTTCACTATAGAGGATTTAGTTCACTATGTAGGATTTAGTTCACTATAGAGAATATAGTTCACTATAGAGGATTTAGTTCACTGTAGGGGATTTACTTCACTATGGAGAATTTAGCTCACTATAGAGGATTTAGTTCACTATAGAGGATTTAGTTCACTGTAGAGGATTTAGTTCACTATAGAGGATTAACTTCACTATAGAGGATTTAGTTCACTATAGAGGATTTAGTGCACTGTAGAGGATTAACTTCTCTATAGAGGATTTAGTTCACTATAGAGGATTCAGTTCACTCTAGGGGAATTACTCCACTATAGAGGATTTTGTTCACTATAGAGGATTTAGTTCACTCTGGAGGATTTAGTTCACTATAGAGGATTTAGTTCACTATAAATGATTTAGTTTACTATAGAGGATTAACTTCACTATTGGGGATTTACTCCACTATAGAGAATTTAGTTCACTATAGAGGATTTAGTTCACTATAGAGGATTTAGTTCGCTATAGAGGATTTAGTTCACTATAGAGGACTTAGTTCACTATAGAGGATTAACTTCACTATAGAGGATTTAGTTCACTATAGAGGATTTAGTTCACTGTAGGAGATTTACTTCACTATAGAGAATTTAGCTCACTATAGAGGATTTAGTTCACTATAGAGGATTTAGTTCACTATAGAGAATTTAGTTCACTATAGAGGATTTAGTTCACTATGGAGGATTTAGTTCACTATAGAGGATTTAGTTCACTATAGAGGATTTAGTTCACTATAGAGGATTTAGTTCACTGTAGTGGATTTACTTCACTATGGAGAATTTAGCTCACTATAGAGGATTTAGTTCACTATAGAGGATTTAGTTCACTATGTAGGATTTAGTTCACTATAGAGAATTTAGTTCACTATAGAGGATTTAGTTCACTGTAGGGGATTTACTTCACTATGGAGAATTTAGCTCACTATAGAGGATTTAGTTCACTATAGAGGATTTAGTTCACTGTAGAGGATTTAGTTCACTATAGAGGATTAACTTCACTATAGAGGATTTAGTTCACTATAGAGGATTTAGTGCACTGTAGAGGATTAACTTCTCTATAGAGGATTTAGTTCACTATAGAGGATTCAGTTCACTCTAGGGGAATTACTCCACTATAGAGGATTTTGTTCACTATAGAGGATTTAGTTCACTCTGGAGGATTTAGTTCACTATAGAGGATTTAGTTCACTATAAATGATTTAGTTTACTATAGAGGATTAACTTCACTATTGGGGATTTACTCCACTATAGAGAATTTAGTTCACTATAGAGGATTTAGTTCACTATAGAGTATTTAGTTCACTATAGAGGATTTATTTCACTATAGAAGATTTATTTCACCATAGAGGATTAACTTCACTATAGAGGACTTAGTTCACTATAGAGGATTTAGTTCACTGTAGGGGATTTACTTCACTATAGAGGATTTAGTTCACTATAGAGGATTAAGTTCACTGTAAAGGATTTAGTTCACTATAGAGGATTTAGTTCACTATAGAGGATTTAGTTCACTATAGAGGATTTAGTTCACTGTAGTGGATTTACTTCACTATGGAGAATTTAGCTCACTATAGAGGATTTACTTCACTATAGAGGATTTAGTTCATTATGTAGGATTTAGTTCACTATGGAGAATTAAGCTCACTATTGAGGATTTAGTTCACTATAGAGGATTTAGTTCACTATAGAGAATTTAGTTCACTATAGAGGGTTTAGTTCACTGTGGAGGATTTAGTTCACTATAGAGGATTTAGTTCACTATAGAGGATTTAGTTCACTATAGAGGATTTAGTTCACTGTAGTGGATTTACTTCACTATGGAGAATTTAGCTCACTATAGAGGATTTAGTTCACTATAGAGGATTTAGTTCACTATGTAGGATTTAGTTCACTATAGAGAATTTAGTTCACTATAGAGGATTTAGTTCACTGTAGGGGATTTACTTCACTATGGAGAATTTAGCTCACTATAGAGGATTTAGTTCACTATAGAGGATTTAGTTCACTGTAGAGGATTTAGTTCACTATAGAGGATTAACTTCACTATAGAGGATTTAGTTCACTATAGAGGATTTAGTTCACTATAGAGGATTTAGTTCACTATAGAGTATTTAGTTCACTATAGAGGATTTAGTTCACTATAGAAGATTTATTTCACCATGGAGGATTAACTTCACTATAGAAGATTTTGTTCACTATAGAGGATTTAGTTCACTCTGGAGGATTTAGTTCACTATAGAGGATTTAGTTCACTATAAAGTATTTAGTTTACTATAGAGGATTAACTTCACTATTGGGGATTTACTCCACTATAGAGAATTTAGTTCACTATAGAGGATTTAGTTCACTATAGAGTATTTAGTTCACTATAGAGGATTTAGTTCACTATAGAAGATTTATTTCACCATAGAGGATTAACTTCACTATAGAGGACTTAGTTCACTATAGAGGATTTAGTTCACTGTAGGGGATTTACTTCACTATAGAGGATTTAGTTCACTATGGAGGATTAAGTTCACTGTAAAGGATTTAGTTCACTATAGAGGATTAACTTCACTATAGAGGATTTAGTTCACTATAGAGGATTTAGTTCACTATAGAGGATTCAGTTCACTTTAGGGGAATAACTTCACTATAGAGGATTTAGTTCACTATAGAGGATTTAGTTCATTATCATTATGGAGGATTTAGTTCACTATAGAGGATTTAGTTCACTATTGAGGATTAACTTCACTATAGAGGATTTAGTTCACTATAGAGGATTTAGTTCATTGTAGGAGATTTACTTCACTATAGAGAATTTAGCTCACTATAGAGGATTTAGTTCACTGTAGAGGATTTAGTTCACTATAGAGAATTTAGTTCACTATAGAGGATTTAGTTCACTATAGAGAATTTAGTTCACTATAGAGGATTTATTTCACTATGGAGGATTTAGTTCACTATAGAGGATTTAGTTCACTATAGAGGATTTAGTTCACTATAGAGGATTTAGTTCACTGTAGTGGATTTACTTCACTATGGAGAATTTAGCTGACTATAGAGGATTTACTTCACTATAGAGGATTTAGTTCATTATGTAGGATTTAGTTCACTATAGAGAATTTAGTTCACTATAGAGGATTTTGTTCACTGTAGGGGATTTAGTTCACTATGTAGGATTTAGTTCACTATAGAGAATTTAGCTCACTATAGAGGATTTAGTTCACTATAGAGAATTTAGCTCACTATAGAGGATTTAGTTCACTGTAGAGGATTTAGTTCACTATGTAGGATTTAGTTCACTATAGAGAATTTAGTTCACTATAGAGGATTTAGTTCACTATAGAGGATTTAGTTCACTGTAGGGGATTTACTTCACTATAGAGGATTTAGTTCACTATGGAGGATTATGTTCACTGTAAAGGATTTAGTTCACTATAGAGGATTTAGCTCACTATAGAGGATTTAGTTCACTATAGAGGATTTGGTTCACTATAGAGAATTTAGTTCACTATAGAGGATTTAGTTCACTATGGAGGATTTATTTCACTATAGAGGATTTAGTTCACTATAGAGGATTTAGTTCACTATAGAGGATTTAGTTCACTGTAGGGGATTTACTTCACTATGGAGAATTCAGCTCACTATAGAGGATTTAGTTCACTATAGAGGATTTAGTTCACTGTAGAGGATTTAGTTCACTATAGAGGATTTAGTTCACTATGGAGGATTAAGTTCACTGTAAAGGATTTAGTTCACTATAGAGGATTAACTTCACTATAGAGGATTTAGTTCACTATAGAGGATTTAGTTCACTATAGAGGATTCAGTTCACTTTAGGAGAATAACTTCACTATAGAGGATTTAGTTCACTATAGAGGATTTAGTTCATTATCATTATGGAAGATTTAGTTCACTATAGAGGATTTAGTTCACTATTGAGGATTAACTTCACTATACAGGATTTAGTTCACTATAGAGGATTTAGTTCATTGTAGGAGATTTACTTCACTATAGAGAATTTAGCTCACTATAGAGGATTTAGTTCACTGTAGAGGATTTAGTTCACTATAGAGAATTTAGTTCACTATAGAGGATTTAGTTCACTATAGAGAATTTAGTTCACTATAGAGGATTTATTTCACTATGGAGGATTTAGTTCACTATAGAGGATTTAGTTCACTATAGAGGATTTAGTTCACTATAGAGGATTTAGTACACTGTAGTGGATTTACTTCACTATGGAGAATTTAGCTGACTATAGAGGATTTACTTCACTATAGAGGATTTAGTTCATTATGTAGGATTTAGTTCACTATAGAGAATTTAGTTCACTATAGAGGATTTTGTTCACTGTAGGGGATTTAGTTCACTATGTAGGATTTAGTTCACTATAGAGAATTTAGCTCACTATAGAGGATATAGTTCACTATAGAGAATTTAGCTCACTATAGAAGATTTAGTTCACTGTAGAGGATTTAGTTCACTATGTAGGATTCAGTTCACTATAGAGAATTTAGTTCACTATAGAGGATTTAGTTCACTATAGAGGATCTAGTTCACTGTAGGGGATTTACTTCACTATAGAGGATTTAGTTCACTATGGAGGATTAAGTTCACTGTAAAGGATTTAGTTCACTATAGAGGATTAACTTCACTATAGAGAATTTAGTTCACTATAGAGGGTTCAGTTCACTTTAGGGGAATAACTTCACTATAGAGGATTTAGTTCACTATAGAGGATTTAGTTCATTATGGAGGATTTAGTTCACTATAGAGGATTTATTCCACTATAGAGGATTAACTTCACTATAGAGGATTTAGTTCACTATAGAGGATTTAGCTCACTATAGAGGATTTAGTTCACTATAGAGGATTTAGTTCACTATAGAGAATTTAGTTCACAATAGAGGATTTAGTTCACTATGGAGGATTTAGTTCACTATAGAGGATTTAGTTCACTATAGAGGATTTAGTTCACTATAGAGGATTTAGTTCACTGTAGTGGATTTACTTCACTATGGAGAATTTAGCTCACTATAGAGGATTTATTTCACTATAGAGGATTTAGTTCACTATGTAGGATTTAGTTCACTATAGAGAATTTAGTTCACTATAGAGGATTTAGTTCACTGTAGGGGATTTACTTCACTATGGAGAATTTAGCTCACTATAGAGGATTTAGTTCACTATAGAGGATTTAGTTCACTGTAGAGGATTTAGTTCACTATAGAGGATTAACTTCACAATAGAGGATTTAGTTCACTATAGAGGATTTAGTTCACTATAGAGGATTTAGTTCACTATAGAGTATTTAGTTCACTATAGAGGATTTAGTTCACTATAGAAGATTTATTTCACCATAGAGGATTAACTTCACTATAGAGGACTTAGTTCACTATAGAGGATTTAGTTCACTGTAGGGGATTTACTTCACTATAGAGGATTTAGTTCACTATGGAGGATTAAGTTCACTGTAAAGGATTTAGTTCACTATAGAGGATTTAGTTCACTATAGAGGATTTAGTTCACTATAGAGGATTTAGTTCACTATAGAGGATTTAGTTCACTGTAGTGGATTTACTTCACTATGGAGAATTTAGCTCACTATAGAGGATTTACTTCACTATAGAGGATTTAGTTCATTATGTAGGATTTAGTTCACTATGGAGAATTAAGCTCACTATTGAGGATTTAGTTCACTATAGAGGATTTAGTTCACTATAGAGAATTTAGTTCACTATAGAGGGTTTAGTTCACTGTGGAGGATTTAGTTCACTATAGAGGATTTAGTTCACTAAAGAGGATTTAGTTCACTATAGAGGATTTAGTTCACTGTAGTGGATTTACTTCACTATGGAGAATTTAGCTCACTATAGAGGATTTAGTTCACTATAGAGGATTTAGTTCACTATGTAGGATTTAGTTCACTATAGAGAATTTAGTTCACTATAGAGGATTTAGTTCACTGTAGGGGATTTACTTCACTATGGAGAATTTAGCTCACTATAGAGGATTTAGTTCACTATAGAGGATTTAGTTCACTGTAGAGGATTTAGTTCACTATAGAGGATTAACTTCACAATAGAGGATTTAGTTCACTATAGAGGATTTAGTTCACTATAGAGGATTTAGTTCACTATAGAGTATTTAGTTCACTATAGAGGATTTAGTTCATTATAGAAGATTTATTTCACCATGGAGGATTAACTTCACTATAGAGGATTTTGTTCACTATAGAGGATTTAGTTCACTCTGGAGGATTTAGTTCACTATAGAGGATTTAGTTCACTATAGAGGATTTAGTTCACTATAAAGTATTTAGTTTACTATAGAGGATTAACTTCACTATTGGGGATTTACTCCACTATAGAGAATTTAGTTCACTATAGAGGATTTAGTTCACTATAGAGTATTTAGTTCACTATAGAGGATTTAGTTCACTATAGAAGATTTATTTCACCATAGAAGATTAACTTCACTATAGAGGACTTAGTTCACTATAGAGGATTTAGTTCACTGTAGGGGATTAACTTCACTATAGAGGATTTAGTTCACTATGGAGGATTAAGTTCACTGTAAAGGATTTAGTTCACTATAGAGGATTAACTTCACTAAAGAGGATTTAGTTCACTATAGAGGATTTAGTTCACTGTAGGAGATTTACTTCACTATAGAGAATTTAGCTTACTATAGAGGATTTAGTTCACTATAGAGGATTTAGTTCACTATAGAGAATTTAGTTCACTATGGAGGATTTAGTTCACTATAGAGGATTTAGTTCACTATGGAGGATTTAGTTCACTATAGAGGATTTAGTTCACTATAGAGGATTTAGTTCACTATAGAGGATTTAGTTAACTGTAGTTGATTTACTTCACTATGGAGAATTTAGCTCACTATAGAGGATTTAGTTCACTATAGAGGATTTAGTTCACTATAGAGGATTTAGTTCACCATAGAGGATTTAGTTCACTATAGAGGATTTAGTTCACTATAGAGGATTTAGTTCACTATAGAGGATTTAGTTCACTATAGAGGATTTAGTTCACTATGGAGGATTTAGTTCACTATGGAGGATTTAGTTCACTATAGAAGATTTAGTTCACTATAGAGGATTTAGTTCACTATAGAGGATTTAGTTCACTATAGAGGATTTAGTTCACTATAGAGGACTTAGTTCACTATAGAGGATTAACTTCACTATAGAGGATTTAGTTCACTATAGAGGATTTAGTTCACTGTAGGAGATTTACTTCACTATAGAGAATTTAGCTCACTATAGAGGATTTAGTTCACTATAGAGGAGTTAGTTCACTATAGAGAATTTAGTTCACTATAGAGGATTTAGTTCACTATGGAGGATTTAGTTCACTATAGAGGATTTAGTTCACTATAGAGGATTTAGTTCACTATAGAGGATTTAGTTCACTGTAGTGGATTTACTTCACTATGGAGAATTTAGCTCACTATAGAGGATTTAGTTCACTATAGAGGATTTAGTTCACTATGTAGGATTTAGTTCACTATAGAGAATTTAGTTCACTATAGAGGATTTAGTTCACTGTAGGGGATTTACTTCACTATGGAGAATTTAGCTCACTATAGAGGATTTAGTTCACTATAGAGGATTTAGTTCACTGTAGAGGATTTAGTTCACTATAGAGGATTAACTTCACTATAGAGGATTTAGTTCACTATAGAGGATTTAGTGCACTGTAGAGGATTAACTTCTCTATAGAGGATTTAGTTCACTATAGAGGATTCAGTTCACTCTAGGGGAATTACTCCACTATAGAGGATTTTGTTCACTATAGAGGATTTAGTTCACTCTGGAGGATTTAGTTCACTATAGAGGATTTAGTTCACTATAAATGATTTAGTTTACTATAGAGGATTAACTTCACTATTGGGGATTTACTCCACTATAGAGAATTTAGTTCACTATAGAGGATTTAGTTCACTATAGAGGATTTAGTTCACTATAGAGGATTTAGTTCACTATAGAGGACTTAGTTCACTATAGAGGATTAACTTCACTATAGAGGATTTAGTTCACTATAGAGGATTTAGTTCACTGTAGGAGATTTACTTCACTATAGAGAATTTAGCTCACTATAGAGGATTTAGTTCACTATAGAGGATTTAGTTCACTATAGAGAATTTAGTTCACTATAGAGGATTTAGTTCACTATAGAGGATTTAGTTCACTATAGAGGATTTAGTTCACTGTAGTGGATTTACTTCACTATGGAGAATTTAGCTCACTATAGAGGATTTAGTTCACTATAGAGGATTTAGTTCACTATGTAGGATTTAGTTCACTATAGAGAATTTAGTTCACTATAGAGGATTTAGTTCACTGTAGGGGATTTACTTCACTATGGAGAATTTAGCTCACTATAGAGGATTTAGTTCACTATAGAGGATTTAGTTCACTGTAGAGGATTTAGTTCACTATAGAGGATTAACTTCACTATAGAGGATTTAGTTCACTATAGAGGATTTAGTGCACTGTAGAGGATTAACTTCTCTATAGAGGATTTAGTTCACTATAGAGGATTCAGTTCACTCTAGGGGAATTACTCCACTATAGAGGATTTTGTTCACTATAGAGGATTTAGTTCACTCTGGAGGATTTAGTTCACTATAGAGGATTTAGTTCACTATAAATGATTTAGTTTACTATAGAGGATTAACTTCACTATTGGGGATTTACTCCACTATAGAGAATTTAGTTCACTATAGAGGATTTAGTTCACTATAGAGGATTTAGTTCACTATAGAGGATTTAGTTCACTATAGAGGACTTAGTTCACTATAGAGGATTAACTTAACTATAGAGGATTTAGTTCACTATAGAGGATTTAGTTCACTGTAGGAGATTTACTTCACTATAGAGAATTTAGCTCACTATAGAGGATTTAGTTCACTATAGAGGATTTAGTTCACTATAGAGAATTTAGTTCACTATAGAGGATTTAGTTCACTATGGAGGATTTAGTTCACTATAGAGGATTTAGTTCACTATAGAGGATTTAGTTCACTATAGAGGATTTAGTTCACTGTAGTGGATTTACTTCACTATGGAGAATTTAGCTCACTATAGAGGATTTAGTTCACTATAGAGGATTTAGTTCACTATGTAGGATTTAGTTCACTATAGAGAATTTAGTTCACTATAGAGGATTTAGTTCACTGTAGGGGATTTACTTCACTATGGAGAATTTAGCTCACTATAGAGGATTTAGTTCACTATAGAGGATTTAGTTCACTGTAGAGGATTTAGTTCACTATAGAGGATTAACTTCACTATAGAGGATTTAGTTCACTATAGAGGATTTAGTGCACTGTAGAGGATTAACTTCTCTATAGAGGATTTAGTTCACTATAGAGGATTCAGTTCACTCTAGGGGAATTACTCCACTATAGAGGATTTTTTTCACTATAGAGGATTTAGTTCACTCTGGAGGATTTAGTTCACTATAGAGGATTTAGTTCACTATAAATGATTTAGTTTACTATAGAGGATTAACTTCACTATTGGGGATTTACTCCACTATAGAGAATTTAGTTCACTATAGAGGTTTTAGTTCACTATAGAGTATTTAGTTCACTATAGAGGATTTATTTCACTATAGAAGATTTATTTCACCATAGAGGATTAACTTCACTATAGAGGACTTAGTTCACTATAGAGGATTTAGTTCACTGTAGGGGATTTACTTCACTATAGAGGATTTAGTTCACTATAGAGGATTAAGTTCACTGTAAAGGATTTAGTTCACTATAGAGGATTTAGTTCACTATAGAGGATTTAGTTCACTATAGAGGATTCAGTTCACTGTAGTGGATTTACTTCACTATGGAGAATTTAGCTCACTATAGAGGATTTACTTCACTATAGAGGATTTAGTTCATTATGTAGGATTTAGTTCACTATGGAGAATTAAGCTCACTATTGAGGATTTAGTTCACTATAGAGGATTTAGTTCACTATAGAGGATTTAGTTCACTATAGAGGATTTAGTTCACTGTAGTGGATTTACTTCACTATGGAGAATTTAGCTCACTATAGAGGATTTAGTTCACTATAGAGGATTTAGTTCACTATGTAGGATTTAGTTCACTATAGAGAATTTAGTTCACTATAGAGGATTTAGTTCACTGTAGGGGATTTACTTCACTATGGAGAATTTAGCTCACTATAGAGGATTTAGTTCACTATAGAGGATTTATTTCACTGTAGAGGATTTAGTTCACTATAGAGGATTAACTTCACTATAGAGGATTTAGTTCACTATAGAGGATTTAATTCACTATAGAGGATTTAGTTCACTAAAGAGTATTTAGTTCACTATAGAGGATTTAGTTCACTATAGAAGATTTATTTCACCATGGAGGATTAACTTCACTATAGAAGATTTTGTTCACTATAGAGGATTTAGTTCACTCTGGCGGATTTAGTTCACTATAGAGGATTTAGTTCACTATAAAGTATTTAGTTTACTATAGAGGATTAACTTCACTATTGGGGATTTACTCCACTATAGAGAATTTAGTTCACTATAGAGGATTTAGTTCACTATAGAGTATTTAGTTCACTATAGAGGATTTAGTTCACTATAGAAGATTTATTTCACCATAGAGGATTAACTTCACTATAGAGGACTTAGTTCACTATAGAGGATTTAGTTCACTGTAGGGGATTTACTTCACTATAGAGGATTTAGTTCATTATGGAGGATTAAGTTCACTGTAAAGGATTTAGTTCACTATAGAGGATTAACTTCACTATAGAGGATTTAGTTCACTATAGAGGATTTAGTTCACTATAGAGGATTCAGTTCACTTTAGGGGAATAACTTCACTATAGAGGATTTATTTCACTATAGAGGATTTAGTTCATTATCATTATGGAGGATTTAGTTCACTATAGAGGATTTATTTCACTGTAGAGGATTTAGTTCACTATAGAGGATTAACTTCACTATAGAGGATTTATTTCACTATGGAGGATTTAGTTCACTATAGAGGATTTAGTTCACTATAGAGGATTTAGTTCACTATAGAGGATTTAGTTCACTGTAGTGGATTTACTTCACTATGGAGAATTTAGCTGACTATAGAGGATTTACTTCACTATAGAGGATTTAGTTCATTATGTAGGATTTAGTTCACTATAGAGAATTTAGTTCACTATAGAGGATTTTGTTCACTGTAGGGGATTTAGTTCACTATGTAGGATTTAGTTCACTATAGAGAATTTAGCTCACTATAGAGGATATAGTTCACTATAGAGAATTTAGCTCACTATAGAGGATTTAGTTCACTGTAGAGGATTTAGTTCACTATGTAGGATTCAGTTCACTATAGAGAATTTAGTTCACTATAGAGGATTTAGTTCACTATAGAGGATCTAGTTCACTGTAGGGGATTTACTTCACTATAGAGGATTTAGTTCACTATAGAGGGTTCAGTTCACTTTAGGGGAATAACTTCACTATAGAGGATTTAGTTCACTATAGAGGATTTATTCCACTATAGAGGATTAACTTCACTATAGAGGATTTAGTTCACTATAGAGGATTTAGCTCACTATAGAGGATTTAGTTCACTATAGAGGATTTAGTTCACTATAGAGAATTTAGTTCACAATAGAGGATTTAGTTCACTATGGAGGATTTAGTTCACTATAGAGGATTTAGTTCACTATAGAGGATTTAGTTCACTATAGAGGATTTAGTTCACTGTAGTGGATTTACTTCACTATGGAGAATTTAGCTCACTATAGAGGATTTATTTCACTATAGAGGATTTAGTTCACTATGTAGGATTTAGTTCACTATAGAGAATTTAGTTCACTATAGAGGATTTAGTTCACTGTAGGGGATTTACTTCACTATGGAGAATTTAGCTCACTATAGAGGATTTAGTTCACTATAGAGGATTTAGTTCACTGTAGAGGATTTAGTTCACTATAGAGGATTAACTTCACTATAGAGGATTTAGTTCACTATAGAGGATTTAGTGCACTGTAGAGGATTAACTTCACTATAGAGGATTTAGTTCACTATAGAGGATTCAGTTCACTCTAGGGGAATTACTCCACTATAGAGGATTTTGTTCACTATAGAGGATTTAGTTCACTCTGGAGGATTCAGTTCACTATAGAGGATTTAGTTCACTATAGAAGATTTATTTCACCATAGAGGATTAACTTCAATATAGAGGACTTAGTTCACTATAGAGGATTTAGTTCACTGTAGGGGATTTACTTCACTATAGAGGATTTAGTTCACTATGGAGGATTTAGTTCACTATAGAGGATTTAGTTCACTATTGAGGATTAACTTCACTATAGAGGATTTAGTTCACTATAGAGGATTTAGTTCACTATAGAGGATTCAGTTCACTTTAGGGGAATAACTTCACTATAGAGGATTTAGTTCACTATAGAGGATTTAGTTCATTATGGAGGATTTAGTTCACTATAGAGGATTTAGTTCACTATAGAGGATTCAGTTCACTTTAGGGGAATAACTTCACTATAGAGGATTTAGTTCACTATAGAGGATTTAGTTCATTATGGAGGATTTAGTTCACTATAGAGGATTTAGTTCACTATTGAGGATTAACTTCACTATAGAGGATTTAGTTCACTATAGAGGATTTAGTTCATTGTAGGAGATTTACTTCACTATAGAGAATTTAGCTCACTATAGAGGATTTAGTTCACTGTAGAGGATTTAGTTCACTATAGAGAATTTAGTTCACTATAGAGGATTTAGTTCACTATAGAGAATTTAGTTCACTATAGAGGATTTAGTTCACTATGGAGGATTTAGTTCACTATAGAGGATTTAGTTCACTATAGAGGATTTAGCTCACTATAGAGGATTTAGTTCACTATTGAGGATTTAGTTCACTGTAGGGGATTTACTTCACTATGGAGAATTTAGCTCACTATAGAGGATTTAGTTCACTATAGAGGATTTAGTTCACTGTAGAGGATTTAGTTCACTATAGAGGATTAACTTCACTATAGAGGATTTAGTTCACTATAGAGGATTTAGTGCACTGTAGAGTATTAACTTCTCTATAGAGGATTTAGTTCACTATAGAGGATTCAGTTCACTCTAGGGGAATTACTCCACTATAGAGGATTTTGTTCACTATAGAGGATTTAGTTCACTCTGGAGGATTTAGTTCACTATAGAGGATTTAGTTCACTATAAATGATTTAGTTTACTATAGAGGATTAACTTCACTATTGGGGATTTACTCCACTATAGAGAATTTAGTTCACTATAGAGGATTTAGTTCACTATAGAGTATTTAGTTCACTATAGAGGATTTAGTTCACTATAGAAGATTTATTTCACCATAGAGGATTAACTTCACTATAGAGGACTTAGTTCACTATAGAGGATTTAGTTCACTGTAGGGGATTTACTTCACTATAGAGGATTTAGTTCACTATGGAGGATTAAGTTCACTGTAAAGGATTTAGTTCACTATAGAGGATTTAGTTCACTATAGAGGATTTAGTTCACTATAGAGGATTTAGTTCACTGTAGTGGATTTATTTCACTATGGAGAATTTAGCTCACTATAGAGGATTTACTTCACTATAGAGGATTTAGTTTATTATGTAGGATTTAGTTCACTATGGAGAATTAAGCTCACTATTGAGGATTTAGTTCACTATAGAGGATTTAGTTCACAATAGAGAATTTAGTTCACTATAGAGGGTTTAGTTCACTGTGGAGGATTTAGTTCACTATAGAGGATTTAGTTCACTATAGAGGATTTAGTTCACTATAGAGGATTTAGTTCACTGTAGTGGATTTACTTCACTATGGAGAATTTAGCTCACTATAGAGGATTTAGTTCACTATAGAGGATTTAGTTCACTATGTAGGATTTAGTTCACAATAGAGAATTTAGTTCACTATAGAGGATTTAGTTCACTGTAGGGGATTTACTTCACTATGGAGAATTTAGCTCACTATAGAGGATTTAGTTCACTATAGAGGATTTAGTTCACTGTAGAGGATTTAGTTCACTATAGAGGATTAACTTCACTATAGAGGATTTAGTTCACTATAGAGGATTTAGTTCAC
Organism: Caprella mutica; assembly: GCA_947561585.1. NCBI lineage: Eukaryota > Metazoa > Arthropoda > Malacostraca > Amphipoda > Caprellidae > Caprella > Caprella mutica. The sequence goes on from CANNZV010001081.1 coordinate 147,195, forward strand.
TATAGAGGATTTAGTTCACTATAGAGTATTTAGTTCACTATAGAGGATTTAGTTCACTATAGAAGATTTATTTCACCATGGAGGATTAACTTCACTATAGAGGATTTTGTTCACTATAGAGGATTTAGTTCACTCTGGAGGATTTAGTTCACTATAGAGGATTTAGTTCACTCTGGAGGATTTAGTTCACTATAGAGGATTTAGTTCACTATAAATGATTTAGTTTACTATAGAGGATTAACTTCACTATTGGGGATTTACTCCACTATAGAGAATTTAGTTCACTATAGAGGATTTAGTTCACTATAGAGTATTTAGTTCACTATAGAGGATTTAGTTCACTATAGAGTATTTAGTTCACTATAGAGAATTTAGCTCACTATAGAGGATTTAGTTCACTATTGAGAATTTAGTTCACTATAGAGTATTTAGTTCACTATAGAGTATTTAGTTCACTATAGAGGATTTAGTTCACTATAGAAGATTTATTTCACCATAGAGGATTAACTTCACTATAGAGGACTTAGTTCACTATAGAGGATTTAGTTCACTGTAGGGGATTTAGTTCACTATAGAGAATTTAGTTCACTATAGAGGATTTAGTTCAATATAGAGAATTTAGTTCACTATAGAGGATTAACTTCACTATAGAGGACTTAGTTCACTATAGAGGATTTAAGTTCACTGTAGAGGATTTAGTTCACTATAGAGAATTTAGTTCACTATAGAGGATTTAGTTCACTATAGAGAATTTAGTTCACTATAGAGTATTTAGTTCACTATAGAGGATTTAGTTCACTATAGAAGATTTATTTCACCATAGAGGATTAACTTCACTATAGAGGGACTTAGTTCACTATAGAGGATTTAGTTCACTGTAGGGGATTTACTTCACTATAGAGGATTTAGTTCACTATGGAGGATTAAGTTCACTGTAAAGGATTTAGTTCACTATAGAGGATTTAGTTCACTATAGAGGATTTAGCTCACTATAGAGGATTTAGTTCACTATAGAGTATTTAGTTCACTATAGAGGATTTAGTTCACTATAGAAGATTTATTTCACCATAGAGGATTAACTTCACTATAGAGGACTTAGTTCACTATAGAGGATTTAGTTCACTGTAGGGGATTTACTTCACTAAAGAGGATTTAGTTCACTATAGAGGATTTAGTTCACTGTAGGAGATTTACTTCACTATAGAGAATTTAGTTCACTATAGAGGATTTAGTTCACTATGGAGGATTTAGTTCACTATAGAGGATTTAGTTCACTATAGAGGATTTAGTTCACTATAGAGGATTTAGTTAACTGTAGTTGATTTACTTCACTATGGAGAATTTAGCTCACTATAGAGGATTTAGTTCACTATAGAGGATTTAGTTCAATATAGAGAATTTAGTTCACTATAGAGGATTCAGTTCACTATAGAGAATTTAGTTCACTATAGAGGATTTAGTTCACTATAGAGGATTTAGTTCACTATGGAGGATTTAGTTCACTATAGAGGATTTAGTTCACTATAGAGGATTTAGTTCACTATAGAGGATTTAGTTAACTGTAGTTGATTTACTTCACTATGGAGAATTTAGCTCACTATAGAGGATTTAGTTCACTATAGAGGATTTAGTTCACTATAGAGGATTTAGTTCACTATAGAGGATTTAGTTCACTATAGAGGATTTAGTTCACTATAGAGGATTTAGTTCACTATAGAGGATTTAGTTCACTATAGAGGATTTAGTTCACTATGGAGGATTTAGTTCACTATGGAGGATTTAGTTCACTATAGAAGATTTAGTTCACTATAGAGGATTTAGTTCACTATAGAGGATTTAGTTCACTATAGAGGATTTAGTTCACTATAGAGGACTTAGTTCACTATAGAGGATTCAGTTCACTATAGAGGATTTAGTTCAATAAAGAGGATTTAGTTCACTATAGAGGATTCAGTTCACTGTAGAGGATTTAGTTCACTATAGAGGATTTAGTTCACTATAGAGGATTTAGTTCACTATAGAGGATTTAGTTCACTATAGAGGATTTAGTTCACTATAGAGGATTTAGTTCACTGTAGAGGATTTAGTTCACTATAGAGAATTTAGTTCACTATAGAGGATTTAGTTCACTATAGAGGATTTAGTTCACTATGGAGGATTTAGTTCACTATAGAAGATTTAGTTCACTATAGAGAATTTAGTTCACTATAGAGGATTTAGTTCACTATAGAGGATTTAATTCACTGTAGAGGATTTAGTTCACTGTAGAGGATTTAGTTCACTATAGAGGATTTAGTTCACTATAGAGGATTTAGTTCACTGTAGAGGATTTAGTTCACTGTAGAGGATTTAGTTCACTATAGAGGATTTAGTTCACTATAGAGGATTTAATTCACTGTAGAGGATTTAGTTCACTGTAGAGGATTTAGTTCACTATAGAGAATTTAGTTCACTATAGAGAATTTAGTTCACTATAAAGGATTTAGTTCACTATAGAGGATTTAGTTCACTATAGAAGATTTATTTCACCATAAAGGATTAACTTCACTATAGAGGACTTAGTTCACTATAGAGGATTTAGTTCACTGTAGGGGATTTACTTCACTATAGAGGATTTAGTTCACTATGGAGGATTAAGTTCACTGTAAAGGATTTAGTTCACTATAGAGGATTAACTTCACTATAGAGGATTTATTTCACTATAGAGGGTTCAGTTCACTTTAGGGGAATAACTTCACTATAGAGGATTTAGTTCACTATAGAGGATTTAGTTCATTATGGAGGATTTAGTTCACTATAGAGGATTTAGTTCACTATAGAGGATTAACTTCACTATAGAGGATTTAGTTCACTATAGAGGATTTAGTTCACTATAGAGGATTTAGTTCACTATAGAGGATTTAGTTCACTATAGAGAATTTAGTTCACTATAGAGGATTTAGTTCACTATGGAGGATTTAGTTCACTATAGAGGATTTAGTTCACTATAGAGGATTTAGTTCACTATAGAGGATTAACTTCACTATAGAGGATTTAGTTCACTATAGAGGATTTAGTTCACTGTAGGAGATTTACTTCACTATAGAGAATTTAGCTCACTATAGAGGATTTAGTTCACTATAGAGGATTTAGTTCACTATAGAGAATTTAGTTCACTATAGAGGATTTAGTTCACTATGGAGGATTTAGTTCACTATAGAGGATTTAGTTCACTATAGAGGATTTAGTTCACTATAGAGGATTTAGTTCACTGTAGTGGATTTACTTCACTATGGAGAATTTAGCTCACTATAGAGGATTTAGTTCACTATAGAGGATTTAGTTCACTATGTAGGATTTAGTTCACTATAGAGAATTTAGTTCACTATAGAGGATTTAGTTCACTGTAGGGGATTTACTTCACTATGGAGAATTTAGCTCACTATAGAGGATTTAGTTCACTATAGAGGATTTAGTTCACTGTAGAGGATTTAGTTCACTATAGAGGATTAACTTCACTATAGAGGATTTAGTTCACTATAGAGGATTTAGTGCACTGTAGAGGATTAACTTCTCTATAGAGGATTTAGTTCACTATAGAGGATTCAGTTCACTCTAGGGGAATTACTCCACTATAGAGGATTTTGTTCACTATAGAGGATTTAGTTCACTCTGGAGGATTTAGTTCACTATAGAGGATTTAGTTCACTATAAATGATTTAGTTTACTATAGAGGATTAACTTCACTATTGGGGATTTACTCCACTATAGAGAATTTAGATCACTATAGAGGATTTAGTTCACTATAGAGTATTTAGTTCACTATAGAGGATTTAGTTCACTATAGAAGATTTATTTCACCATAGAGGATTAACTTCACTATAGAGGAATTAGTTCACTATAGAGGATTTAGTTCACTGTAGGGGATTTACTTCACTATAGAGGATTTAGTTCACTATGGAGGATTAAGTTCACTGTAAAGGATTTAGTTCACTATAGAGGATTTAGTTCACTATAGAGGATTTAGTTCACTATAGAGGATTTAGTTCACTGTAGTGGATTTATTTCATTATGGAGAATTTAGCTCACTATAGAGGATTTACTTCACTATAGAGGATTTAGTTCATTATGTAGGATTTAGTTCACTATGGAGAATTAAGCTCACTATTGAGGATTTAGTTCACTATAGAGGATTTAGTTCACTATAGAGAATTTAGTTCACTATAGAGAATTTAGTTCACTATAAAGGATTTAGTTCACTATAGAGTATTTAGTTCACTATAGAGGATTTAGTTCACTATAGAAGATTTATTTCACCATAGAGGATTAACTTCACTATAGAGGACTTAGTTCACTATAGAGGATTTAGTTCACTGTAGGGGATTTACTTCACTATAGAGGATTTAGTTCACTATGGAGGATTAAGTTCACTGTAAAGGATTTGGTTCACTATAGAGGATTAACTTCACTATAGAGGATTTAGTTCACTATAGAGGATTTAGTTCACTATAGAGGATTCAGTTCACTTTAGGGGAATAACTTCACTATAGAGGATTTAGTTCACTATAGAGGATTTAGTTCATTATCATTATGGAGGATTTAGTTCACTATAGAGGATTTAGTTCACTATTGAGGATTAACTTCACTATAGAGGATTTAGTTCACTATAGAGGATTTAGTTCATTGTAGGAGATTTACTTCACTATAGAGAATTTAGCTCACTATAGAGGATTTAGTTCACTGTAGAGGATTTAGTTCACTATAGAGAATTTAGTTCACTATAGAGGATTTAGTTCACTATAGAGAATTTAGTTCACTATAGAGGATTTATTTCACTAAGGAGGATTTAGTTCACTATAGAGGATTTAGTTCACTATAGAGGATTTAGTTCACTATAGAAGATTTAGTTCACTGTAGTGGATTTACTTCACTATGGAGAATTTAGCTGACTATAGAGGATTTACTTCACTATAGAGGATTTAGTTCATTATGTAGGATTTAGTTCACTATAGAGAATTTAGTTCACTATAGAGGGTTTTGTTCACTGTAGGGGATTTAGTTCACTATGTAGGATTTAGTTCACTATAGAGAATTTAGCTCACTATAGAGGATTTAGTTCACTATAGAGAATTTAGCTCACTATAGAGGATTTAGTTCACTGTAGAGGATTTAGTTCACTATGTAGGATTTAGTTCACTATAGAGAATTTAGTTCACTATAGAGGATTTAGTTCACTATAGAGGATTTAGTTCACTGTAGGGGATTTACTTCACTATAGAGGATTTAGTTCACTATGGAGGATTATGTTCACTGTAAAGGATTTAGTTCACTATAGAGGATTTAGCTCACTATAGAGGATTTAGTTCACTATAGAGGATTTAGTTCACTATTGAGAATTTAGTTCACTATAGAGGATTTAGTTCACTATGGAGGATTTAGTTCACTATAGAGGATTTAGTTCACTATAGAGGATTTAGTTCACTATAGAGGATTTAGTTCACTGTAGTGGATTTACTTCACTATGGAGAATTTAGCTCACTATAGAGGATTTATTTCACTATAGAGGATTTAGTTCACTATGTAGGATTTAGTTCACTATAGAGAATTTAGTTCACTATAGAGGATTTAGTTCACTGTAGGGGATTTACTTCACTATGGAGAATTTAGCTCACTATAGAGGATTTAGTTCACTATAGAGGATTTAGTTCACTGTAGAGGATTTAGTTCACTATAGAGGATTCAGTTCACTATGGAGGATCAAGTTCACTGTAAAGGATTTAGTTCACTATAGAGGATTAACTTCACTATAGAGGATTAACTTCACTATAGAGGATTTAGTTCACTATAGAGGATTTAGTTCACTATAGAGGATTCAGTTCACTTTAGGGGAATAATTCCACTATAGAGGATTTAGTTCACTATAGAGGATTTAGTTCATTATCATTATGGAAGATTTAGTTCACTATAGAGGATTTAGTTCACTATTGAGGATTAACTTCACTATACAGGATTTAGTTCACTATAGAGGATTTAGTTCACTGTAGAGGATTTAGTTCACTATAGAGAATTTAGTTCACTATAGAGGATTTAGTTCACTATAGAGAATTTAGTTCACTATAGAGGATTTATTTCACTATGGAGGATTTAGTTCACTATAGAGGATTTAGTTCACTATAGAGGATTTAGTTCACTATAGAGGATTTAGTTCACTGTAGTGGATTTACTTCACTATGGAGAATTTAGCTGACTATAGAGGATATAGTTCACTATAGAGAATTTAGCTCACTATAGAGGATTTTGTTCACTGTAGGGGATTTAGTTCACTATGTAGGATTTAGTTCACTATAGAGAATTTAGCTCACTATAGAGGATATAGTTCACTATAGAGAATTTAGCTCACTATAGAGGATTTAGTTCACTGTAGAGGATTTAGTTCACTATGTAGGATTTAGTTCACTTTAGAGAATTTAGTTCACTATAGAGGATTTAGTTCACTATAGAGGATCTAGTTCACTATAGAGGATTTAGTTCATTATGGAGGATTTAGTTCACTATAGAGGATTTACTTCACTATAGAGGATTAACTTCACTATAGAGGATTTAGTTCACTATAGAGGATATAGCTCACTATAGAGGATTTAGTTCACTATAGAGGATTTAGTTCACTATAGAGAATTTAGTTCACTATAGAGGATTTAGTTCACTATGGAGGATTTAGTTCACTATAGAGGATTTAGTTCACTATAGAGGATTTAGTTCACTGTAGAGGATTTAGTTAACTGTAGTTGATTTACTTCACTATGGAGAATTTAGCTCACTATAGAGGATTTAGTTCACTATAGAGGATTTAGTTCACTATAGAGGATTTAGTTCACTATAGAGGATTTAGTTCACTATAGAGGATTTAGTTCACCATAGAGGATTTAGTTCACTATAGAGGATTTAGTTCACTATAGAGGATTTAGTTCACTATGGAGGATTTAGTTCACTATGGAGGATTTAGTTCACTATAGAAGATTTAGTTCACTATAGAGGATTTAGTTCACTATAGAGGATTTAGTGCACTGTAGAGGATTAACTTCACTATAGAGGATTTAGTTCACTATAGAGGATTCAGTTCGCTCTAGGGGAATTACTCCACTATAGAGGATTTTGTTCACTATAGAGGATTTAGTTCACTCTGGAGGATTTAGTTCACTATAGAGGATTTAGTTCACTATAAAGGATTTAGTTTACTATAGAGGATTAACTTCACTATTGGGGATTTACTCCACTATAGAGGATTTAGTTCACTATAGAGTATTTAGTTCACTATAGAGTATTTAGTTCACTATAGAGGATTTAGTTCACTATAGAAGATTTATTTCACCATAGAGGATTAACTTCACTATAGAGGACTTAGTTCACTATAGAGGATTTAGTTCACTGTAGGGGATTTACTTCACTATAGAGGATTTAGTTCACTATGGAGGATTAAGTTCACTGTAAAGGATTTAGTTCACTATAGAGGATTAACTTCACTATAGAGGATTTAGTTCACTATAGAGGATTTAGTTCACTATAGAGGATTCAGTTCACTTTAGGGGATTAACTTCACTATAGAGGATTTAGTTCACTATAGAGGATTTAGTTCATTATCATTATGGAGGATTTAGTTCACTATAGAGGATTTAGTTCACTATTGAGGATTAACTTCACTATAGAGGATTTAGTTCACTATAGAGGATTTAGTTCATTGTAGGAGATTTACTTCACTATAGAGAATTTAGCTCACTATAGAGGATTTATTTCACTGTAGAGGATTTAGTTCACTATAGAGAATTTAGTTCACTATAGAGGATTTAGTTCACTATAGAGAATTTAGTTCACTATAGAGGATTTATTTCACTATGGAGGATTTAGTTCACTATAGAGGATTTAGTTCACTATAGAGGATTTAGTTCACTATAGAGGATTTAGTTCACTGTAGTGGATTTACTTCACTATGGAGAATTTAGCTGACTATAGAGGATTTACTTCACTATAGAGGATTTAGTTCATTATGTAGGATTTATTTCACTATAGAGAATTTAGTTCACTATAGAGGGTTTTGTTCACTGTAGGGGATTTAGTTCACTATGTAGGATTTAGTTCACTATAGAGAATTTAGCTCACTATAGAGGATTTAGTTCACTATAGAGAATTTAGCTCACTATAGAGGATTTAGTTCACTGTAGAGGATTTAGTTCACTATGTAGGATTTAGTTCACTATAGAGAATTTAGTTCACTATAGAGGATTTAGTTCACTATAGAGGATTTAGTTCACTGTAGGGGATTTACTTCACTATAGAGGATTTAGTTCACTATGGAGGATTATGTTCACTGTAAAGGATTTAGTTCACTATAGAGGATTTAGCTCACTATAGAGGATTTAGTTCACTATAGAGGATTTAGTTCACTATAGAGAATTTAGTTCACTATAGAGGATTTAGTTCACTATGGAGGATTTAGTTCACTATAGAGGATTTAGTTCACTATAGAGGATTTAGTTCACTATAGAGGATTTAGTTCACTGTAGTGGATTTACTTCACTATGGAGAATTTAGCTGACTATAGAGGATTTACTTCACTATAGAGGATTTAGTTCATTATGTAGGATTTATTTCACTATAGAGAATTTAGTTCACTATAGAGGGTTTTGTTCACTGTAGGGGATTTAGTTCACTATGTAGGATTTAGTTCACTATAGAGAATTTAGCTCACTATAGAGGATTTAGTTCACTATAGAGAATTTAGCTCACTATAGAGGATTTAGTTCACTGTAGAGGATTTAGTTCACTATGTAGGATTTAGTTCACTATAGAGAATTTAGTTCACTATAGAGGATTTAGTTCACTATAGAGGATTTAGTTCACTGTAGGGGATTTACTTCACTATAGAGGATTTAGTTCACTATGGAGGATTATGTTCACTGTAAAGGATTTAGTTCACTATAGAGGATTTAGCTCACTATAGAGGATTTAGTTCACTATGGAGGATTATGTTCACTGTAAAGGATTTAGTTCACTATAGAGGATTTAGCTCACTATAGAGGATTTAGTTCACTATAGAGGATTTAGTTCACTATAGAGGATTTAGTTCACTATAGAGGATTTAGTTTACTAAAGAGGATTTAGTTCACTATAGAGGATTTAGTTCACTATAGAGGATTTAGTTCACTATAGAGGATTTAGTTCACTGTAGTGGATTTACTTCACTATGGAGAATTTAGCTCACTATAGAGGATTTATTTCACTATAGAGGATTTAGTTCACTATGTAGGATTTAGTTCACTATAGAGAATTTAGTTCACTATAGAGGATTTAGTTCACTGTAGGGGATTTACTTCACTATGGAGAATTTAGCTCACTATAGAGGATTAAGTTCACTGTAAAGGATTTAGTTCACTATAGAGGATTAACTTCACTATAGAGGATTTTGTTCACTATAGAGGATTTAGTTCACTATAGAGGATTCAGTTCACTTTAGGGGAATAACTCCACTATAGAGGATTTAGTTCACTATAGAGGATTTAGTTCATTATCATTATGGAAGATTTAGTTCACTAGAGAGGATTTAGTTCACTATTGAGGATTAACTTCACTATACAGGATTTAGTTCACTATAGAGGATTTAGTTCATTGTAGGAGATTTACTTCACTATAGAGGATTTAGTTCATTGTAGGAGATTTACTTCACTATAGAGAATTTAGCTCACTATAGAGGATTTAGTTCACTGTAGAGGATTTAGTTCACTATAGAGAATTTAGTTCACTATAGAGGATTTAGTTCACTATAGAGAATATAGTTCACTATAGAGGATTTATTTCACTATGGAGGATTTAGTTCACTATAGAGGATTTAGTTCACTATAGAGGATTTAGTTCACTATAGAGGATTTAGTTCACTGTAGTGGATTTACTTCACTATGGAGAATTTAGCTGACTATAGAGGATTTACTTCACTATAGAGGATTTAGTTCATTATGTAGGATTTAGTTCACTATAGACAATTTAGTTCACTATAGAGGATTTTGTTCACTGTAGGGGATTTAGTTCACTATGTAGGATTTAGTTCACTATAGAGAATTTAGCTCACTATAGAGGATATAGTTCACTATAGAGAATTTAGCTCACTATAGAGGATTTAGTTCACTGTAGAGGATTTAGTTCACTATGTAGGATTTAGTTCACTATAGAGAATTAAGTTCACTATAGAGGATTTAGTTCACTATAGAGGATCTAGTTCACTGTAGGGGATTTACTTCACTATAGAGGATTTAGTTCACTATGGAGGATTAAGTTCACTGTAAAGGATTTAGTTCACTATAGAGGATTAACTTCACTATAGAGAATTTAGTTCACTATAGAGGGTTCAGTTCACTTTAGGGGAATAACTTCACTATAGAGGATTTAGTTCACTATAGAGGATTTAGTTCATTATAGAGGATTTAGTTCACTATAGAGGATTTACTTCACTATAGAGGATTAACTTCACTATAGAGGATTTAGTTCACTATAGAGGATATAGCTCACTATAGAGGATTTAGTTCACTATAGAGGATTTAGTTCACTATAGAGAATTTAGTTCACTATAGAGGATTTAGTTCACTATGGAGGATTTAGTTCACTATAGAGGATTTAGTTCACTATAGAGGATTTAGTTCACTATAGAGGATTTAGTTCACTATGGAGGATTTAGTTCACTATAGAGTATTTAGTTCACTATAGAGGATTTAGTTCATTATAGAAGATTTATTTCACCATGGAGGATTAACTTCACTATGGAGGATTTTGTTCACTATAGAGGATTTAGTTCACTCTGGAGGATTTAGTTCACTATAGAGGATTTAGTTCACTATAAAGTATTTAGTTTACTATAGAGGATTAACTTCACTATTGGGGATTTACTCCACTATAGAGAATTTAGTTCACTATAGAGGATTTAGTTCACTATAGAGTATTTAGTTCACTATAGAGGATTTAGTTCACTGTAGGAGATTTACTTCACTATAGAGAATTTAGCTTACTATAGAGGATTTAGTTCACTGTAGAGGATTTAGTTCAATATAGAGAATTTAGTTCACTATAGAGGATTTAGTTCACTATAGAGGATTTAGTTCACTATGGAGGATTGAGTTCACTATAGAGGATTTAGTTCACTATAGAGGATTTAGTTCACTATAGAGGATTTAGTTCACTATAGAGGATTGAGTTCACTATAGAGGATTTAGTTCACTATAGAGGATTTAGTTCACTGTAGAGGATTTAGTTAACTGTAGTTGATTTACTTCACTATGGAGAATTTAGCTCACTATAGAGGATTTAGTTCACTATAGAGGATTTAGTTCACTATAGAGGATTTAGTTCACTATAGAGGATTTAGTTCACTATAGAGGATTTAGTTCACCATAGAGGATTTAGTTCACTATAGAGGATTTAGTTCACTATAGAGGATTTAGTTCACTATGGAGGATTTAGTTCACTATGGAGGATTTAGTTCACTATAGAAGATTTAGTTCACTATAGAGGATTTAGTTCACTATAGAGGATTTAGTTCACTATAGAGGATTTAGTTCACTATAGAGGACTTAGTTCACTATAGAGGATTAAGTTCACTATTGAGGATTTAGTTCACTATAGAGGATTTAGTTCACTATAGAGGACTTAGTTCACTATAGAGGATTCAGTTCACTATAGAGGATTTAGTTCAATAAAGAGGATTTAGTTCACTATAGAGGATTCAGTTCACTGTAGAGGATTTAGTTCACTATAGAGGATTTAGTTCACTATAGAGGATTTAGTTCACTATAGAGGATTTAGTTCACTATAGAGGATTTAGTTCACTATAGAGGATTTAGTTCACTGTAGAGGATTTAGTTCACTATAGAGAATTTAGTTCACTATAGAGGATTTAGTTCACTATAGAGGATTTAGTTCACTATGGAGGATTTAGTTCACTATAGAAGATTTAGTTCACTATAGAGGATTTAGTTCACTATAGAGGATTTAGTTCACTATAGAGGATTTAATTCACTGTAGAGGATTTAGTTCACTGTAGAGGATTTAGTTCACTATAGAGGATTTAGTTCACTATAGAGGATTTAGTTCACTGTAGAGGATTTAGTTCACTGTAGAGGATTTAGTTCACTATAGAGGATTTAGTTCACTATAGAGGATTTAATTCACTGTAGAGGATTTAGTTCACTGTAGAGGATTTAGTTCACTATAGAGAATTTAGTTCACTATAGAGAATTTAGTTCACTATAAAGGATTTAGTTCACTATAGAGGATTTAGTTCACTATAGAAGATTTATTTCACCATAAAGGATTAACTTCACTATAGAGGACTTTGTTCACTATAGAGGATTTAGTTCACTATAGAGGATTAACTTCACTATAGAGGATTTATTTCACTATAGAGGGTTCAGTTCACTTTAGGGGAATAACTTCACTATAGAGGATTTAGTTCACTATAGAGGATTTAGTTCATTATGGAGGATTCAGTTCACTATAGAGGATTTAGTTCACTATAGAGGATTAACTTCACTATAGAGGATTTAGTTCACTATAGAGGATTTAGTTCACTGTAGGAGATTTACTTCACCATAGAGAATTTAGCTCACTATAGAGGATTTAGTTCACTATAGAGGATTTAGTTCACTATAGAGAATTTAGTTCACTATAGAGGATTTAGTTCACTATGGAGGATTTAGTTCACTATAGAGGATTTAGTTCACTATAGAGGATTTAGTTCACTATAGAGGATTTAGTTCACTGTAGTGGATTTACTTCACTATGGAGAATTTAGCTCACTATAGAGGATTTAGTTCACTATAGAGGATTTAGTTCACTATGTAGGATTCAGTTCACTATAGAGAATTTAGTTCACTATAGAGGATTTAGTTCACTGTAGGGGATTTACTTCACTATGGAGAATTTAGCTCACTATAGAGGATTTAGTTCACTATAGAGGATTTAGTTCACTGTAAAGGATTTAGTTCACTATAGAGGATTAACTTCACTATAGAGGATTTAGTTCACTATAGAGGATTTAGTGCACTGTAGAGGATTAACTTCTCTATAGAGGATTTAGTTCACTATAGAGGATTCAGTTCACTCTAGGGGAATTACTCCACTATAGAGGATTTTGTTCACTATAGAGGATTTAGTTCACTCTGGAGGATTTAGTTCACTATAGAGGATTTAGTTCACTATAAATGATTTAGTTTACTATAGAGGATTAACTTCACTATTGGGGATTTACTCCACTATAGAGAATTTAGTTCACTATAGAGGATTTAGTTCACTATAGAGGATTTAGTTCACTATAGAAGATTTATTTCACCATAGAGGATTAACTTCACTATAGAGGACTTAGTTCACTATAGAGGATTTAGTTCACTGTAGGGGATTTACTTCACTATAGAGGATTTAGTTCACTATGGAGGATTAAGTTCACTGTAAAGGATTTAGTTCACTATAGAGGATTTAGTTCACTATAGAGGATTTAGTTCACTATAGAGGATTTAGTTCACTGTAGTGGATTTATTTCACTATGGAGAATTTAGCTCACTATAGAGGATTTACTTCACTATAGAGGATTTAGTTCATTATGTAGGATTTAGTTCACTATGGAGAATTAAGCTCACCATTGAGGATTTAGTTCACTATAGAGGATTTAGTTCACTATAGAGAATTTAGTTCACTATAGAGGGTTTAGTTCACTGTGGAGGATTTAGTTCACTATAGAGGATTTAGTTCACTATAGAGGATTTAGTTCACTATAGAGGATTTAGTTCACCGTAGTGGATTTACTTCACTATGGAGAATTTAGCTCACTATAGAGGATTTAGTTCACTATAGAGGATTTAGTTCACTATGTAGGATTTAGTTCACTATAGAGAATTTAGTTCACTATAGAGGATTTAGTTCACTGTAGGGGATTTACTTCACTATGGAAAATTTAGCTCACTATAGAGGATTTAGTTCACTATAGAGGATTTAGTTCACTGTAGAGGATTTAGTTCACTATAGAGGATTAACTTCACTATAGAGGATTTAGTTCACTATAGAGGATTTAGTTCACTATAGAGGATTTAGTTCACTATTGAGTATTTAGTTCACTATAGAGGATTTAGTTCACTATAGAAGATTTATTTCACCATGGAGGATTAACTTCACTATAGAGGATTTTGTTCACTATAGAGGATTTAGTTCACTCTGGAGGATTTAGTTCACTATAGAGGATTTAGTTCACTATAGAGTATTTAGTTCACTATAGAGGATTTAGTTCACTATAGAAGATTTATTTCACCATAGAGGATTAACTTCACTATAGAGGACTTAGTTCACTATAGAGGATTTAGTTCACTGTAGGGGATTTACTTCACTATAGAGGACTTAGTTCACTATGGAGGATTAAGTTCACTGTAAAGGATTTAGTTCACTATAGAGGATTAACTTCACTATAGAGGATTTAGTTCACTATAGAGGATTTAGTTCACTATAGAGGATTCAGTTCACTTTAGGGGAATAACTTCACTATAGAGGATTTAGTTCACTATAGAGGATTTAGTTCATTATCATTATGGAGGATTTAGTTCACTATAGAGGATTTAGTTCACTATTGAGGATTAACTTCACTATAGAGGATTTAGTTCACTATAGAGGATTTAGTTCATTGTAGGAGATTTACTTCACTATAGAGAATTTAGCTCACTATAGAGGATTTAGTTCACTGTAGAGGATTTAGTTCACTATAGAGAATTTAGTTCACTATAGAGGATTTAGTTCACTATAGAGAATTTAGTTCACTATAGAGGATTTATTTCACTATGGAGGATTTAGTTCACTATAGAGGATTTAGTTCACTATAGAGGATTTAGTTCACTATAGAGGATTTAGTTCACTGTAGTGGATTTACTTCACTATGGAGAATTTAGCTGACTATAGAGGATTTACTTCACTATAGAGGATTTAGTTCATTATGTAGGATTTAGTTCACTATAGAGAATTTAGTTCACTATAGAGGATTTTGTTCACTGTAGGGGATTTAGTTCACTATGTAGGATTTAGTTCACTATAGAGAATTTAGCTCACTATAGAGGATTTAGTTCACTATAGAGAATTTAGCTCACTATAGAGGATTTAGTTCACTGTAGAGGATTTAGTTCACTATGTAGGATTTAGTTCACTATAGAGAATTTAGTTCACTATAGAGGATTTAGTTCAATATAGAGGATTTAGTTCACTGTAGGGGATTTACTTCACTATAGAGGATTTAGTTCACTATGGAGGATTATGTTCACTGTAAAGGATTTAGTTCACTATAGAGGATTTAGCTCACTATAGAGGATTTAGTTCACTATAGAGGATTTAGTTCACTATAGAGAATTTAGTTCACTATAGAGGATTTAGTTCACTATGGAGGATTTAGTTCACTATAGAGGATTTAGTTCACTATAGAGGATTTAGTTCACTATAGAGGATTTAGTTCACTGTAGTGGATTTACTTCACTATGGAGAATTTAGCTCACTATAGAGGATTTATTTCACTATAGAGGATTTAGTTCACTATGTAGGATTTAGTTCACTATAGAGAATTTAGTTCACTATAGAGGATTTAGTTCACTGTAGGGGATTTACTTCACTATGGAGAATTTAGCTCACTATAGAGGATTTAGTTCACTATAGAGGATTTAGTTCACTGTAGAGGATTTAGTTCACTATAGAGGATTTAGTTCACTATGGAGGATTAAGTTCACTGTAAAAGATTTAGTTCACAATAGAGGATTAACTTCACTATAGAGGATTTAGTTCACTATAGAGGATTTAGTTCACTATAGAGGATTCAGTTCACTTTAGGGGAATAACTCCACTATAGAGGATTTAGTTCACTATAGAGGATTTAGTTCATTATCATTATGGAAGATTTAGTTCACTATAGAGGATTTAGTTCACTATTGAGGATTAACTTCACTATACAGGATTTAGTTCACTATAGAGGATTTAGTTCATTGTAGGAGATTTACTTCACTATAGAGGATTTAGTTCATTGTAGGAGATTTACTTCACTATAGAGAATTTAGCTCACTATAGAGGATTTAGTTCACTGTAGAGGATTTAGTTTACTATAGAGAATTTAGTTCACTATAGAGGATTTAGTTCACTATAGAGAATTTAGTTCACTATAGAGGATTTATTTCACTATGGAGGATTTAGTTCACTATAGAGGATTTAGTTCACTATAGAGGATTTAGTTCACTATAGAGGATTTAGTTCACTGTAGTGGATTTACTTCACTATGGAGAATTTAGCTGACTATAGAGAATTTACTTCACTATAGAGGATTTAGTTCATTATGTAGGATTTAGTTCACTATAGAGAATTTAGTTCACTATAGAGGATTTTGTTCACTGTAGGGGATTTAGTTCACTATGTAGGATTTAGTTCACTATAGAGAATTTAGCTCACTATAGAGGATATAGTTCACTGTAGAGAATTTAGCTCACTATAGAGGATTTAGTTCACTGTAGAGGATTTAGTTCACTATGGAGGATTTAGTTCACTATAGAGGATTTAGTTCACTATAGAGGATTTAGTTCACTATAGAGGATTTAGTTCACTGTAGTGGATTTACTTGACTATGGAGAATTTAGCTCACTATAGAGGATTTATTTCACTATAGAGAATTTAGTTCACTATGTAGGATTTAGTTCACTATAGAGAATTTAGTTCACTATAGAGGATTTAGTTCACTGTAGGGGATTTACTTCACTATGGAGAATTTAGCTCACTATAGAGGATTTAGTTCACTATAGAGGATTTAGTTCACTGTAGAGGATTTAGTTCACTATAGAGGATTAACTTCACTATAGAGGATTTAGTTCACTATAGAGGATTTAGTGCACTGTAGAGGATTAACTTCACTATAGAGGATTTAGTTCACTATAGAGGATTCAGTTCACTCTAGGGGAATTACTCCACTATAGAGGATTTTGTTCACTATAGAGGATTTAGTTCACTCTGGAGGATTTAGTTCACTATAGAGGATTTAGTTCACTATAAAGGATTTAGTTTACTATAGAGGATTAACTTCTTTATTGGGGATTTACTCCACTATAGAGGATTTAGTTCACTATGGAGTATTTAGTTCACTATAGAGTATTTAGTTCACTATAGAGGATTTAGTTCACTATAGAAGATTTATTTCACCATAGAGGATTAACTTCACTATAGAGGACTTAGTTCACTATAGAGGATTTAGTTCACTGTAGGGGATTTACTTCACTATAGAGGATTTAGTTCACTATGGAGGATTAAGTTCACTGTAAAGGATTTAGTTCACTATAGAGGATTAACTTCACTATAGAGGATTTAGTTCACTATAGAGGATTTAGTTCACTATAGAGGATTCAGTTCACTTTAGGGGAATAACTTCACTATAGAGGATTTAGTTCACTATAGAGGATTTAGTTCATTATCATTATGGAGGATTTAGTTCACTATAGAGGATTTAGTTCACTATTGAGGATTAACTTCACTATAGAGGATTAAGTTCACTATAGAGGATTTAGTTCATTGTAGGAGATTTACTTCACTATAGAGAATTTAGCTCACTATAGAGGATTTAGTTCACTGTAGAGGATTTAGTTCACTATAGAGAATTTAGTTCACTATAGAGGATTTAGTTCACTATAGAGAATTTAGTTCACTATAGAGGATTTATTTCACTATGGAGGATTTAGTTCACTATAGAGGATTTAGTTCACTATAGAGGATTTAGTTCACTATAGAGGATTTAGTTCACTATAGAGGATTTAGTTCACTGTAGTGGATTTACTTCACTATGGAGAATTTAGCTGACTATAGAGGATTTACTTCACTATAGAGGATTTAGTTCATTATGTAGGATTTAGTTCACTATAGAGAATTTAGTTCACTATAGAGGGTTTTGTTCACTGTAGGGGATTTAGTTCACTATGTAGGATTTAGTTCACTATAGAGAATTTAGCTCACTATAGAGGATTTAGTTCACTATAGAGAATTTAGCTCACTATAGAGGATTTAGTTCACTGTAGAAGATTTAGTTCACTATGTAGGATTTAGTTCACTATAGAGAATTTAGTTCACTATAGAGGATTTAGTTCACTATAGAGGATTTAGTTCACTGTAGGGGATTTACTTCACTATAGAGGATTTAGTTCACTATGGAGGATTATGTTCACTGTAAAGTATTTAGTTCACTATAGAGGATTTAGCTCACTATAGAGGATTTAGTTCACTATAGAGGATTTAGTTCACTATAGAGAATTTAGTTCACTATAGAGGATTTAGTTCACTATGGAGGATTTAGCTCACTATAGAGGATTTAGTTCACTATAGAGGATTTAGTTCACTATAGAGGATTTAGTTCACTGTAGTGGATTTACTTCACTATGGAGAATTTAGCTCACTATAGAGGATTTATTTCACTATAGAGGATTTAGTTCACTATGTAGGATTTAGTTCACTATAGAGAATTTAGTTCACTATAGAGGATTTAGTTCACTGTAGGGGATTTACTTCACCATGGAGAATTTAGCTCACTATAGAGGATTTAGTTCACTATAGAGGATTTAGTTCACTGTAGAGGATTTAGTTCACTATAGAGGATTTAGTTCACTATGGAGGATTAAGTTCACTGTAAAGGATTTAGTTCACTATAGAGGATTAACTTCACTATAGAGGATTTAGTTCACTATAGAGGATTCAGTTCACTTTAGGGGAATAACTCCACTATAGAGGATTTAGTTCACTATAGAGGATTTAGTTCATTATCATTATGGAAGATTTAGTTCACTATAGAGGATTTAGTTCACTATTGAGGATTAACTTCACTATACAGGATTTAGTTCACTATAGAGGATTTAGTTCATTGTAGGAGATTTACTTCACTATAGAGGATTTAGTTCATTGTAGGAGATTTACTTCACTATAGAGAATTTAGCTCACTATAGAGGATTTAGTTCACTGTAGAGGATTTAGTTCACTATAGAGAATTTAGTTCACTATAGAGGATTTAGTTCACTATAGAGAATTTAGTTCACTATAGAGGATTTATTTCACTATGGAGGATTTAGTTCACTATAGAGGATTTAGTTCACTATAGAGGATTTAGTTCACTATAGAGGATTTAGTTCACTGTAGTGGATTTACTTCACTATGGAGAATTTAGCTGACTATAGAGGATTTACTTCACTATAGAGGATTTAGTTCATTATGTAGGATTTAGTTCACTATAGAGAATTTAGTTCACTATAGAGGATTTTGTTCACTGTAGGGGATTTAGTTCACTATGTAGGATTTAGTTCACTATAGAGAATTTAGCTCACTATAGAGGATATAGTTCACTATAGAGAATTTAACTCACTATAGAGGATTTAGTTCACTGTAGAGGATTTAGTTCACTATGTAGGATTTTGTTCACTATAGAGAATTTAGTTCACTATAGAGGATTTAGTTC
This sequence comes from Caprella mutica, assembly GCA_947561585.1. Classification (NCBI taxonomy): domain Eukaryota; kingdom Metazoa; phylum Arthropoda; class Malacostraca; order Amphipoda; family Caprellidae; genus Caprella; species Caprella mutica. The sequence goes on from CANNZV010001081.1 coordinate 166,699, forward strand.
ACTATAGAGGATCTAGTTCACTGTAGGGGATTTACTTCACTATAGAGGATTTAGTTCACTATGGAGGATTAAGTTCACTGTAAAGGATTTAGTTCACTATAGAGGATTAACTTCACTATAGAGAATTTAGTTCACTATAGAGGGTTCAGTTCACTTTAGGGGAATAACTTCACTATAGAGGATTTAGTTCACTATAGAGGATTTAGTTCATTATGGAGGATTTAGTTCACTATAGAGGATTTACTTCACTATAGAGGATTAACTTCACTATAGAGGATTTAGTTCACTATAGAGGATATAGCTCACTATAGAGGATTTAGTTCACTATAGAGGATTTAGTTCACTATAGAGAATTTAGTTCACTATAGAGGATTTAGTTCACTATGGAGGATTTAGTTCACTATAGAGGATTTAGTTCACTATAGAGGATTTAGTTCACTATAGAGGATTTAGTTCACTGTAGTGGATTTACTTCACTATGGAGAATTTAGCTCACTATAGAGGATTTATTTCACTATAGAGAATTTAGTTCACTATGTAGGATTTAGTTCACTATAGAGAATTTAGTTCACTATAGAGGATTTAGTTCACTGTAGGGGATTTACTTCACTATGGAGAATTTAGCTCACTATAGAGGATTTAGTTCACTATAGAGGATTTAGTTCACTGTAGAGGATTTAGTTCACTATAGAGGATTAACTTCACTATAGAGGATTTAGTTCACTATAGAGGATTTAGTGCACTGTAGAGGATTAACTTCACTATAGAGGATTTAGTTCACTATAGAGGATTCAGTTCACTCTAGGGGAATTACTCCACTATAGAGGATTTTGTTCACTATAGAGGATTTAGTTCACTCTGGAGGATTTAGTTCACTATAGAGGATTTAGTTCACTATAAAGGATTTAGTTTACTATAGAGGATTAACTTCAATATTGGGGATTTACTCCACTATAGAGGATTTAGTTCACTATAGAGTATTTAGTTCACTATAGAGGATTTAGTTCACTATAGAAGATTTATTTCACCATAGAGGATTAACTTCACTATAGAGGACTTAGTTCACTATAGAGGATTTAGTTCACTGTAGGGGATTTACTTCACTATAGAGGATTTAGTTCACTATGGAGGATTAAGTTCACTGTAAAGGATTTAGTTCACTATAGAGAATTAACTTCACTATAGAGGATTTAGTTCACTATAGAGGATTTAGTTCACTATAGAGGATTCAGTTCACTTTAGGGGAATAACTTCACTATAGAGGATTTAGTTCACTATAGAGGATTTAGTTCATTATGGAGGATTTAGTTCACTATAGAGGATTTAGTTCACTATTGAGGATTAACTTCACTATAGAGGATTTAGTTCACTATAGAGGATTTAGTTCATTGTAGGAGATTTACTTCACTATAGAGAATTTAGCTCACTATAGAGGATTTAGTTCACTGTAGAGGATTTAGTTCACTATAGAGAATTTAGTTCACTATAGAGGATTTAGTTCACTATAGAGAATTTAGTTCACTATAGAGGATTTAGTTCACTATGGAGGATTTAGTTCACTATAGAGGATTTAGTTCACTATAGAGGATTTAGTTCACTATAGAGGATTTAGTTCACTGTAGTGGATTTACTTCACTATGGAGAATTTAGCTAACTATAGAGGATTTAGTTCACTATAGAGGATTTAGTTCACTGTAGAGGATTTAGTTCACTATAGAGAATTTAGTTCACTATAGAGGATTTAGTTCACTGTAGAGGATTTAGTTCACTATAGAGGATTTAGTTCACTGTAGAGGATTTAGTTCACTATAGAGGATTTAGTTCACTATAGAGGATTTAGTTCACTATAGAGGATTTAGTTCACTATAGAGTATTTAGTTCACTATAGAGGATTTAGTTCACTATAGAAGATTTATTTCACCATGGAGGATTAACTTCACTATAGAGGATTTTGTTCACTATAGAGGATTTAGTTCACTCTGGAGGATTTGGTTCACTATAGAGGATTTAGTTCACTCTGGAGGATTTAGTTCACTATAGAGGATTTAGTTCACTATAAAGGATTTAGTTTACTATAGAGGATTTATTTCACCATAGAGGATTAACTTCACTATAGAGGACTTAGTTCACTATAGAGGATTTAGTTCACTGTAGGGGATTTACTTCACTATAGAGGATTTAGTTCACTATGGAGGATTAAGTTCACTGTAAAGGATTTAGTTCACTATAGAGAACTTCACTATAGAGGATTTAGTTCACTATAGAGGATTTAGTTCACTATAGAGGATTCAGTTCACTTTAGGGGAATAACTTCACTATAGAGGATTTAGTTCACTATAGAGGATTTAGTTCATTATCATTATGGAGGATTTAGTTCACTATAGAGGATTTAGTTCACTATTGAGGATTAACTTCACTATAGAGGATTTAGTTCACTATAGAGGATTTAGTTCATTGTAGGAGATTTACTTCACTATAGAGAATTTAGCTCACTATAGAGGATTTAGTTCACTATGGAGGATTTAGTTCACTATAGAGGATTTAGTTCACTATAGAGGATTTAGTTCACTATAGAGGATTTAGTTCACTGTAGTGGATTTACTTCACTATGGAGAATTTAGTTCACTATAGAGGATTTACTTCACTATAGAGGATTTAGTTCATTATGTAAGATTTAGTTCACTATAAATAATTTAGTTCACTATAGAGGATTTTGTTCACTGTAGGGGATTTAGTTCACTATGTAGGATTTAGTTCACTATAGAGAATTTAGCTCACTATAGAGGATTTAGTTCACTATAGAGAATTTAGCTCACTATAGAGGATTTAGTTCACTGTAGAGGATTTAGTTCACTATGTAGGATTTAGATCACTATAGAGAATTTAGTTCACTATAGAGGATTTAGTTCACTATAGAGAATTTAGTTCACTATAGAGGATTTAGTTCACTATGGAAGATTTAGTTCACTATAGAGGATTTAGTTCACTATAGAGGATTTAGTTCACTATAGAGGATTTAGTTCACTATAGAGGATTTAGTTCACTATAAAGGATTTATTTCACCATGGAGGATTAACTTCACTATAGAGGATTTTGTTCACTATAAAGGATTTAGTTCACTCTGGAGGATTTAGTTCACTATAGAGGATTTAGTTCACTATAGAGAATTTAGTTCACTATAGAGGATTTAGTTCACTGTAGGGGATTTACTTCACTATGGAGAATTTAGCTCACTATAGAGGATTTAGTTCACTATAGAGGATTTAGTTCACTGTAGAGGATTTAGTTCACTATAGAGGATTAACTTCACTATAGAGGATTTAGTTCACTATAGAGGATTTAGTGCACTGTAGAGGATTAACTTCACTATAGAGGATTTAGTTCACTATAGAGGATTCAGTTCACTCTAGGGGAATTACTCCACTATAAAGGATTTTGTTCACTATAGAGGATTTAGTTCACTCTGGAGGATTTAGTTCACTATAGAGGATTTAGTTCACTATAAAGGATTTAGTTTACTATAGAGGATTAACTTCACTATTGGGGATTTACTCCACTATAGAGGATTTAGTTCACTATAGAGTATTTAGTTCACTATAGAGGATTTAGTTCACTATAGAAGATTTATTTCACCATAGAGGATTAACTTCACTATAGAGGACTTAGTTCACTATAGAGGATTTAGTTCACTGTAGGGGATTTACTTCACTATAGAGGATTTAGTTCACTATGGAGGATTAAGTTCACTGTAAAGGATTTAGTTCACTATAGAGAATTAACTTCACTATAGAGGATTTAGTTCACTATAGAGGATTTAGTTCACTATAGAGGATTCAGTTCACTTTAGGGGAATAACTTCACTATAGAGGATTTAGTTCACTATAGAGGATTTAGTTCATTATGGAGGATTTAGTTCACTATAGAGGATTTAGTTCACTATTGAGGATTAACTTCACTATAGAGGATTTAGTTCACTATAGAGGATTTAGTTCATTGTAGGAGATTTACTTCACTATAGAGAATTTAGGTCACTATAGAGGATTCAGTTCACTGTAGAGGATTTAGTTCACTATAGAGAATTTAGTTCACTATAGAGGATTTAGTTCACTATAGAGAATTTAGTTCACTATAGAGGATTTAGTTCACTATGCAGGATTTAGTTCACTATAGAGGATTTAGTTCACTATAGAGGATTTAGTTCACTATAGAGGATTTAGTTCACTGTAGTGGATTTACTTCACTATGGAGAATTTAGCTAACTATAGAGGATTTACTTCACTATAGAGGATTTAGTTCATTATGTTGGATTTAATTCACTATAGAGAATTTAGTTCACTATAGAGGATTTGGTTCACTGTAGGGGATTTAGTTCACTATGTAGGATTTAGTTCACTATAGAGAATTTAGTTCACTATAGAGGATTTAGTTCACTATAGAGGATTTAGTTCACTATAGAGGATTTAGTTCACTGTAGTGGATTTACTTCACTATGGAGAATTTAGCTCACTATAGAGGATTTATTTTACTATAGAGGATTTAGTTCACTATGTAGGATTTAGTTCACTATAGAGAATTTAGTTCACTATAGAGGATTTAGTTCACTGTAGGGGATTTACTTCACCATGGAGAATTTAGCTCACTATAGAGGATTTAGTTCACTATAGAGGATTTAGTTCACTGTAGAGGATTTAGTTCACTATAGAGGATTTAGTTCACTATGGAGGATTAAGTTCACTGTAAAGGATTTAGTTCACTATAGAGGATTAACTTCACTATAGAGGATTTAGTTCACTATAGAGGATTTAGTTCACTATAGAGGATTCAGTTCACTTTAGGGGAATAACTCCACTATAGAGGATTTAGTTCACTATAGAGGATTTAGTTCATTATCATTATGGAAGATTTAGTTCACTATAGAGGATTTAGTTCACTATTGAGGATTAACTTCACTATACAGGATTTAGTTCACTATAGAGGATTTAGTTCATTGTAGGAGATTTACTTCACTATAGAGGATTTAGTTCATTGTAGGAGATTTACTTCACTATAGAGAATTTAGCTCACTATAGAGGATTTAGTTCACTGTAGAGGATTTAGTTCACTATAGAGAATTTAGTTCACTATAGAGGATTTATTTCACTATGGAGGATTTAGTTCACTATAGAGGATTTAGTTCACTATAGAGGATTTAGTTCACTATAGAGGATTTAGTTCACTGTAGTGGATTTACTTCACTATGGAGAATTTAGCTGACTATAGAGGATTTACTTCACTATAGAGGATTTAGTTCATTATGTAGGATTTAGTTCACTATAGAGAATTTAGTTCACTATAGAGGATTTTGTTCACTGTAGGGGATTTAGTTCACTATGTAGGATTTAGTTCACTATAGAGAATTTAGCTCACTATAGAGGATATAGTTCACTATAGAGAATTTAACTCACTATAGAGGATTTAGTTCACTCTAGAGGATTTAGTTCACTATGTAGGATTTTGTTCACTATAGAGAATTTAGTTCACTATAGAGGATTTAGTTCACTATAGAGGATCTAGTTCACTGTAGGGGATTTACTTCACTATAGAGGATTTAGTTCACTATGGAGGATTAAGTTCACTGTAAAGGATTTAGTTCACTATAGAGGATTAACTTCACTATAGAGAATTTAGTTCACTATAGAGGGTTCAGTTCACTTTAGGGGAATAACTTCACTATAGAGGATTTAGTTCACTATAGAGGATTTAGTTCATTATGGAGGATTTAGTTCACTATAGAGGATTTACTTCACTATAGAGGATTAACTTCACTATAGAGGATTTAGTTCACTATAGAGGATATAGCTCACTATAGAGGATTTAGTTCACTATAGAGGATTTAGTTCACTATAGAGAATTTAGTTCACTATAGAGGATTTAGTTCACTATGGAGGATTTAGTTCACTATAGAGGATTTAGTTCACTATAGAGGATTTAGTTCACTATAGAGGATTTAGTTCACTGTAGTGGATTTACTTCACTATGGAGAATTTAGCTCACTATAGAGGATTTATTTCACTATAGAGAATTTAGTTCACTATGTAGGATTTAGTTCACTATAGAGAATTTAGTTCACTATAGAGGATTTAGTTCACTGTAGGGGATTTACTTCACTATGGAGAATTTAGCTCACTATAGAGGATTTAGTTCACTATAGAGGATTTAGTTCACTGTAGAGGATTTAGTTCACTATAGAGGATTAACTTCACTATAGAGGATTTAGTTCACTATAGAGGATTTAGTGCACTGTAGAGGATTAACTTCACTATAGAGGATTTAGTTCACTATAGAGGATTCAGTTCACTCTAGGGGAATTACTCCACTATAGAGGATTTTGTTCACTATAGAGGATTTAGTTCACTCTGGAGGATTTAGTTCACTATAGAGGATTTAGTTCACTATAAAGGATTTAGTTTACTATAGAGGATTAACTTCACTATTGGGGATTTACTCCACTATAGAGGATTTAGTTCACTATAGAGTATTTAGTTCACTATAGAGGATTTAGTTCACTATAGAAGATTTATTTCACCATAGAGGATTAACTTCACTATAGAGGACTTAGTTCACTATAGAGGATTTAGTTCACTGTAGGGGATTTACTTCACTATAGAGGATTTAGTTCACTATGGAGGATTAAGTTCACTGTAAAGGATTTAGTTCACTATAGAGAATTAACTTCACTATAGAGGATTTAGTTCACTATAGAGGATTTAGTTCACTATAGAGGATTCAGTTCACTTTAGGGGAATAACTTCACTATAGAGGATTTAGTTCACTATAGAGGATTTAGTTCATTATGGAGGATTTAGTTCACTATAGAGGATTTAGTTCACTATTGAGGATTAACTTCACTATACAGGATTTAGTTCACTATAGAGGATTTAGTTCATTGTAGGAGATTTACTTCACTATAGAGAATTTAGCTCACTATAGAGGATTTAGTTCACTGTAGAGGATTTAGTTCACTATAGAGAATTTAGTTCACTATAGAGGATTTAGTTCACTATAGAGAATTTAGTTCACTATAGAGGATTTAGTTCACTATGGAGGATTTAGTTCACTATAGAGGATTTAGTTCACTATAGAGGATTTAGTTCACTATAGAGGATTTAGTTCACTGTAGTGGATTTACTTCACTATGGAGAATTTAGCTAACTATAGAGGATTTACTTCACTATAGAGGATTTAGTTCATTATGTTGGATTTAGTTCACTATAGAGAATTTAGTTCACTATAGAGGATTTGGTTCACTGTAGGGGATTTAGTTCACTATGTAGGATTTAGTTCACTATAGAGAATTTAGTTCACTATAGAGGATTTAGTTCACTATAGAGAATTTAGCTCACTATTGAGGATTTAGTTCACTGTAGAGGATTTAGTTCACTATGTAGGATTTAGTTCACTATAGAGAATTTAGTTCACTATAGAGGATTTAGTTCACTATAGAGAATTTAGTTCACTATAGAGGATTTAGTTCACTATGGAGGATTTAGTTCACTATAGAGAATTTAGCTCACTATTGAGGATTTAGTTCACTGTAGAGGATTTAGTTCACTATGTAGGATTTAGTTCACTATAGAGAATTTAGTTCACTATAGAGGATTTAGTTCACTATAGAGAATTTAGTTCACTATAGAGGATTTAGTTCACTATGGAGGATTTAGTTCACTATAGAGGATATAGTTCACTATAGAGGATTAAGTTCACTATAGAGGATTTAGTTCACTGTAGTGGATTTACTTCACTATGGAGAATTTAGCTCACTATAGAGGATTTACTTCACTATAGAGGATTTAGTTCATTATGTAGGATTTAGTTCACTATGGAGAATTTAGCTCACTATTGAGGATTTATTTCACTATAGAGGATTTAGTTCACTGTAGAGGATTTAGTTCACTATAGAGGATTTAGTTCACTATAGAGGATTTAGTTCACTGTAGAGAATTTAGCTCACTATAGAGGATTTAGTTCACTATAGAGGATTTAGTTCACTATAGAGAATTTAGTTCACTATAGAGGGTTTAGTTCACTGTGGAGGATTTAGTTCACTATAGAGGATTTAGTTCACTATAGAGGATTTAGTTCACTATAGAGGATTTAGTTCACTGTAGTGGATTTACTTCACTATGGAGAATTTAGCTCACTATAGAGGAATTAGTTCACTATGTAGGATTTAGTTCACTATAGAGAATTTAGGTCACTATAGAGGATTTAGTTCACTGTAGGGGATTTACTTCACTATGGAGAACTTAGCTCACTATAGAGGATTTAGTTCACTATAGAGGATTTAGTTCACTGTAGAGGATTTAGTTCACTATAGAGGATTAACTTCACTATAGAGTATTTAGTTCACTATAGAGGATTTAGTTCACTATAGAGGATTTAGTTCACTATAGAGTATTTAGTTCACTATAGAGGATTTAGTTCACTATAGAAGATTTATTTCACCATGGAGGATTAACTTCACTATAGAGGATTTTGTTCACTATAGAGGATTTAGTTCACTCTGGAGGATTTAGTTCACTATAGAGGATTTAGTTCACTCTGGAGGATTTAGTTCACTATAGAGGATTTAGTTCACTATAAAGGATTTAGTTTACTATAGAGGATTTATTTCACCATAGAGGATTAACTTCACTATAGAGGACTTAGTTCACTATAGAGGATTTGGTTCACTGTAGGGGATTTACTTCACTATAGAGGATTTAGTTCACTATGGAGGATTAAGTTCACTGTAAAGGATTTAGTTCACTATAGAGAACTTCACTATAGAGGATTTAGTTCACTATAGAGGATTTAGTTCACTATAGAGGATTTAGTTCACTATAGAGGATTCAGTTCACTTTAGGGGAATAACTTCACTATAGAGGATTTAGTTCACTATAGAGGATTTAGTTCATTATCATTATGGAGGATTTAGTTCACTATAGAGGATTTAGTTCACTATTGAGGATTAACTTCACTATAGAGGATTTAGTTCACTATAGAGGATTTAGTTCATTGTAGGAGATTTACTTCACTATAGAGAATTTAGCTCACTATAGAGGATTTAGTTCACTATGGAGGATTTAGTTCACTATAGAGGATTTAGTTCACTATAGAGGATTTAGTTCACTATAGAGGATTTAGTTCACTGTAGTGGATTTACTTCACTATGGAGAATTTAGCTGACTATAGAGGATTTACTTCACTATAGAGGATTTAGTTCATTATGTAAGATTTAGTTCACTATAAAGAATTTAGTTCACTATAGAGGATTTTGTTCACTGTAGGGGATTTAGTTCACTATGTAGGATTTAGTTCACTATAGAGAATTTAGCTCACTATAGAGGATTTAGTTCACTATAGAGAATTTAGCTCACTATAGAGGATTTAGTTCACTGTAGAGGATTTAGTTCACTATGTAGGATTTAGATCACTATAGAGAATTTAGTTCACTATAGAGGATTTAGTTCACTATAGAGAATTTAGTTCACTATAGAGGATTTAGTTCACTATGGAAGATTTAGTTCACTATAGAGGATTTAGTTCACTATAGAGGATTTAGTTCACTATAGAGGATTTAGTTCACTATAGAGGATTTAGTTCACTATAAAGGATTTATTTCACCATGGAGGATTAACTTCACTATAGAGGATTTTGTTCACTATAAAGGATTTAGTTCACTCTGGAGGATTTAGTTCACTATAGAGGATTTAGTTCACTATAGAGAATTTAGTTCACTATAGAGGATTTAGTTCACTGTAGGGGATTTACTTCACTATGGAGAATTTAGCTCACTATAGAGGATTTAGTTCACTATAGAGGATTTAGTTCACTGTAGAGGATTTAGTTCACTATAGAGGATTAACTTCACTATAGAGGATTTAGTTCACTATAGAGGATTTAGTGCACTGTAGAGGATTAACTTCACTATAGAGGATTTAGTTCACTATAGAGGATTCAGTTCACTCTAGGGGAATTACTCCACTATAGAGGATTTTGTTCACTATAGAGGATTTAGTTCACTCTGGAGGATTTAGTTCACTATAGAGGATTTAGTTCACTATAAAGGATTTAGTTTACTATAGAGGATTAACTTCACTATTGGGGATTTACTCCACTATAGAGGATTTAGTTCACTATAGAGTATTTAGTTCACTATAGAGGATTTAGTTCACTATAGAAGATTTATTTCACCATAGAGGATTAACTTCACTATAGAGGACTTAGTTCACTATAGAGGATTTAGTTCACTGTAGGGGATTTACTTCACTATAGAGGATTTAGTTCACTATGGAGGATTAAGTTCACTGTAAAGGATTTAGTTCACTATAGAGAATTAACTTCACTATAGAGGATTTAGTTCACTATAGAGGATTTAGTTCACTATAGAGGATTCAGTTCACTTTAGGGGAATAACTTCACTATAGAGGATTTAGTTCACTATAGAGGATTTAGTTCATTATGGAGGATTTAGTTCACTATAGAGGATTTAGTTCACTATTGAGGATTAACTTCACTATAGAGGATTTAGTTCACTATAGAGGATTTAGTTCATTGTAGGAGATTTACTTCACTATAGAGAATTTAGGTCACTATAGAGGATTCAGTTCACTGTAGAGGATTTAGTTCACTATAGAGAATTTAGTTCACTATAGAGGATTTAGTTCACTATAGAGAATTTAGTTCACTATAGAGGATTTAGTTCACTATGGAGGATTTAGTTCACTATAGAGGATTTAGTTCACTATAGAGGATTTAGTTCACTATAGAGGATTTAGTTCACTGTAGTGGATTTACTTCACTATGGAGAATTTAGCTAACTATAGAGGATTTACTTCACTATAGAGGATTTAGTTCATTATGTTGGATTTAATTCACTATAGAGAATTTAGTTCACTATAGAGGATTTGGTTCACTGTAGGGGATTTAGTTCACTATGTAGGATTTAGTTCACTATAGAGAATTTAGTTCACTATAGAGGATTTAGTTCACTATAGAGAATTTAGCTCACTATTGAGGATTTAGTTCACTGTAGAGGATTTAGTTCACTATGTAGGATTTAGTTCACTATAGAGAATTTAGTTCACTATAGAGGATTTAGTTCACTATAGAGAATTTAGTTCACTATAGAGGATTTAGTTCACTATGGAGGATTTAGTTAACTATAGAGGATATAGTTCACTATAGAGGATTAAGTTCACTATAGAGGATTTAGTTCACTGTAGTGGATTTACTTCACTATGGAGAATTTAGCTCACTATAGAGGATTTACTTCACTATAGAGGATTTAGTTCATTATGTAGGATTTAGTTCACTATGGAGAATTTAGCTCACTATTGAGGATTCATTTCACTATAGAGGATTTAGTTCACTGTAGAGGATTTAGTTCACTATAGAGGATTAACTTCACTATAGAGGATTTAGTTCACTGTAGGAGATTTACTTCACTATAGAGAATTTAGCTCACTATAGAGGATTTAGTTCACTATAGAGGATTTAGTTCACTATAGAGAATTTAGTTCACTATAGAGGGTTTAGTTCACTGTGGAGGATTTAGTTCACTATAGAGGATTTAGTTCACTATAGAGGATTTAGTTCACTATAGAGGATTTAGTTCACTGTAGTGGATTTACTTCACTATGGAGAATTTAGCTCACTATAGAGGATTTAGTTCACTATAGAGGATTTAGTTCACTATGTAGGATTTAGTTCACTATAGAGAATTTAGGTCACTATAGAGGATTTAGTTCACTGTAGGGGATTTACTTCACTATGGAGAATTTAGCTCACTATAGAGGATTTTGTTCACTATAGAGGATTTAGTTCACTGTAGAGGATTTAGTTCACTATAGAGGATTAACTTCACTATAGAGTATTTAGTTCACTATAGAGGATTTAGTTCACTATAGAGGATTTAGTTCACTATAGAGTATTTAGTTCACTATAGAGGATTTAGTTCACTATAGAAGATTTATTTCACCATGGAGGATTAACTTCACTATAGAGGATTTTGTTCACTATAGAGGATTTAGTTCGCTCTGGAGGATTTAGTTCACTATAGAGGATTTAGTTCACTATAAAGGATTTAGTTTACTATAGAGGATTAACTTCACTATTGGGGATTTACTCCACTATAGAGAATTTAGTTCACTATAGAGGATTTAGTTCACTATAGAGTATTTAGTTCACTATAGAGGATTTAGTTCACTATAGAAGATTTATTTCACCATAGAGGATTAACTTCACTATAGAGGACTTAGTTCACTATAGAGGATTTAGTTCACTGTAGGGGATTTACTTCACTATAGAGGATTTAGTTCACTATGGAGGATTAAGTTCACTGTAAAGGATTTAGTTCACTATAGAGAACTTCACTATAGAGGATTTAGTTCACTATAGAGGATTTAGTTCACTATAGAGGATTCAGTTCACTTTAGGGGAATAACTTCACTATAGAGGATTTAGTTCACTATAGAGGATTTAGTTCATTATCATTATGGAGGATTTAGTTCACTATAGAGGATTTAGTTCACTATTGAGGATTAACTTCACTATAGAGGATTTAGTTCACTATAGAGGATTTAGTTCATTGTAGGAGATTTACTTCACTATAGAGAATTTAGCTCACTATAGAGGATTTAGTTCACTATGGAGGATTTAGTTCACTATAGAGGATTTAGTTCACTATAGAGGATTTAGTTCACTATAGAGGATTTAGTTCACTGTAGTGGATTTACTTCACTATGGAGAATTTAGCTGACTATAGAGGATTTACTTCACTATAGAGGATTTAGTTCATTATGTAAGATTTAGTTCACTATAAAGAATTTAGTTCACTATAGAGGATTTTGTTCACTGTAGGGGATTTAGTTCACTATGTAGGATTTAGTTCACTATAGAGAATTTAGCTCACTATAGAGGATTTAGTTCACTATAGAGAATTTAGCTCACTATAGAGGATTTAGTTCACTGTAGAGGATTTAGTTCACTATGTAGGATTTAGATCACTATAGAGAATTTAGTTCACTATAGAGGATTTAGTTCACTAAAGAGAATTTAGTTCACTATAGAGGATTTAGTTCACTATGGAAGATTTAGTTCACTATAGAGGATTTAGTTCACTATAGAGGATTTAGTTCACTATAGAGGATTTAGTTCACTATAGAGGATTTAGTTCACTATAAAGGATTTAGTTTACTATAGAGGATTAACTTCACTATTGGGGATTTACTCCACTATAGAGAATTTAGTTCACTATAGAGGATTTAGTTCACTATAGAGTATTTAGTTCACTATAGAGGATTTAGTTCACTATAGAAGATTTATTTCACCATAGAGGATTAACTTCACTATAGTGGACTTAGTTCACTATAGAGGATTTAGTTCACTGTAGGGGATTTACTTCACTATAGAGGATTTAGTTCACTATGGAGGATTAAGTTCACTGTAAAGGATTTAGTTCACTATAGAGGATTAACTTCACTATAGAGGATTTAGTTAACTATAGAGGATTTAGTTCACTATAGAGGATTTAGTTCACTATAGAGGATTCAGTTCACTTTAAGGGAATAACTTCACTATAGAGGATTTAGTTCACTATAGAGGATTTAGTTCATTATGGAGGATTTAGTTCACTATAGAGGATTTATTTCACTATTGAGGATTAACTTCACTATAGAGGATTTAGTTCACTATAGAGGATTTAGTTCATTGTAGGAGATTTACTTCACTATAGAGAATTTAGTTCACTGTAGAGGATTTAGTTCACAATAGAGAATTTAGTTCACTATAGAGGATTAAGTTCACTATAGAGAATTTAGTTCACTATAGAGGATTTAGTTCACTATGGAGGATTTAGTTCACTATAGAGGATTTAGTTCACTATAGAGGATTTAGTTCACTGTAGTGGATTTACTTCACTATGGAGAATTTAGCTCACTATAGAGGATTTACTTCACTATAGAGGATTTAGTTCACTATGTAGGATTTAGTTCACTATAGAGAATTTAGTTCACTATAGAGGATTTAGTTCACTATAGAGAATTTAGCTCACTATAGAGGATTTAGTTCACTGTAGAGGATTTAGTTCACTATGTAGGATTTAGTTCACTATAGAGAATTTAGTTCACTATGGAGGATTTAGTTCACTATAGAGAATTTAGTTCACTATAGAGGATTTAGTTCACTATGGAGGATTTAGTTCACTATAGAGGATTTAGTTCACTATAGAGGATTTAGTTCATTATAGAGGATTTAGTTCACTGTAGTGGATTTACTTCACTATGGAGAATTTAGCTCACTATAGAGGATTTACTTCACTATAGAGAATTTAGTTCATTATGTAGGATTCAGTTCACTATGGAGAATTTAGCTCACTATTGAGGATTTAGTTCACTATAGAGGATTTAGTTCACTGTAGAGGATTTAGTTCACTATAGAGGATTAACTTCACTATAGAGGATTTAGTTCACTGTAGGAGATTTACTTCACTATAGAGAATTTAGCTCACTATAGAGGATTTAGTTCACTATAAAGGATTTAGTTTACTATAGAGAATTTAGTTCACTATAGAGGGTTTAGTTCACTGTGGAGGATTTAGTTCACTATAGAGGATTTAGTTCACTATAGAGGATTTAGTTCACTATAGAGGATTTAGTTCACTGTAGTGGATTTACTTCACTATGGAAAATTTAGCTCACTATAGAGGATTTAGTTCACTATAGAGGATTTAGTTCACTATGTAGGATTTAGTTCACTATAGAGAATTTAGTTCACTATAGAGGATTTAGTTCACTGTAGGGGATTTACTTCACTATGGAGAATTTAGCTCACTATAGAGGATTTAGTTCACTATAGAGGATTTAGTTCACTGTAGAGGATTTAGTTCACTATAGAGGATTAACTTCACTATAGAGGATTTAGTTCACTATAGAGGATTTAGTTCACTATAGAGGATTTAGTTCACTATAGAGTATTTAGTTCACTATAGAGGATTTAGTTCACTATAGAAGATTTATTTCACCATGGAGGATTAACTTCACTATAGAGGATTTTGTTCACTATAGAAGATTTAGTTCACTCTGGAGGATTTAGTTCACTATAGAGGATTTAGTTCACTATAAAGGATTTAGTTTACTATAGAGGATTAACTTCACTATTGGGGATTTACTCCACTATAGAGAATTTAGTTCACTATAGAGGATTTAGTTCACTATAGAGTATTTAGTTCACTATAGAGGATTTAGTTCACTATAGAAGATTTATTTCACCATAGAGGATTTACTTCACTATAGAGGACTTAGTTAACTATAGAGGATTTAGTTCACTGTAGGGGATTTACTTCACTATAGAGGATTTAGTTCACTATGGAGGATTAAGTTCACTGTAAAGGATTTAGTTCACTATAGAGGATTAACTTCACTATAGAAGATTTAGTTTACTATAGAGGATTTAGTTCACTATAGAGGATTCAGTTCACTTTAGGGGAATAACTTCACTATAGAGGATTTAGTTCACTATAGAGGATTTAGTTCATTATCATTATGGAGGAATTAATTCACTATAGAGGATTTAGTTCACTATTGAGGATTAACATCACTATAGAGGATTTAGTTCACTATAGAGGATTTAGTTCATTGTAGGGGATTTACTTCACTATAGAGAATTTAGCTCACTATAGAGGATTTAGTTCACTGTAGAGGATTTAGTTCACTATTAGAGAATTTAGTTCACTATAGAGGATTTAGTTCACTATAGAGAATTTAGTTCACTATAGAGGATTTAGTTCACTATGGAGGATTTAGTTCACTATAGAGGATTTAGTTCACTATAGAGGATTTAGTTCACTATAGAGGATTTAGTTCACTGCAGTGGATTTACTTCACTATGGAGAATTTAGCTGACTATAGAAGATTTACTTCACTATAGAGGATTTAGTTCATTATGTAGGATTTAGTTCACTATTGAGAATTTAGTTCACTATAGAGGATTTTGTTCACTGTAGGGGATTTAGTTCACTATGTAGGATTTAGTTCACTATAGAGAATTTAGTTCACTATAGAGGATTTAGTTCACTATAGAGAATTTAGCTCACTATAGAGGATTTAGTTCACTGTAGAGGATTTAGTTCACTATGTAGGATTTAGTTCACTATAGAGAATTTAGTTCACTATAGAGGATTTAATTCACTATAGAGAATTTAGTTCACTATAGAGGATTTAGTTCACTATGGAGGATTTAGTTCACTATAGAGGATTAAGTTCACTATAGAGGATTTAGTTCACTATAGAGGATTTACTTCACTATAGAGGATTTAGTTCATTATGTAGGATTTAGTTCACTATGGAGAATTTAGCTCACTATTGAGGATTTAGTTCACTATAGAGGATTTAGTTCACTGTAGAGGATTTAGTTCACTATAGAGGATTAACTTCACTATAGAGGATTTAGTTCACTATAGAGGATTTAGTTCACTATAGAGGATTTAGTTCACTGTAGGGGATTTAGTTCACTATAGAGAATTTACTTCACTATAGAGAATTTAGTTCACTATAGATGATTTAGTTCACTATAGAGGATTTAGTTCATTATAGAGGATTTAGTTCACTATAGAGAATTTAGTTCACTATAGATGATTTAGTTCACTATAAAAGATTTAGTTCACTGTTGGGGATTAACTTCACTATAGAGGATTTAGTTCACTATAGAGGATTTAGTTCACTATAGAGGATTTAGTTCACTATAGAGAATTTAGTTCACTATAGAGGATTTAGTTCACTGTAGAGAATTTAGTTCACTATAGAGAATTTAGTTCACTATAGAGGATTTAGTTCACTGTAGGGGTTTTACTTCACTATGGAGAATTTAGCTCACTATAGAGAATTTAGTTCACTATAGATGATTAAGTTCACTATAGAGAATTTAGTTCACTATAGAGAATTTAGTTCACTATAGAGAATTTAGTTCACTATAGATGATTTAGTTCACTATAAAGGATTTAGTTCACTGTTGGGGATTAACTTCACTATAGAGGATTTAGTTCACTATAGAGGATTTAGTTCACTATAGAGAATTTACTTCACTATAGAGGATTTAGTTCACTATAGATGATTTAGTTCACTATAGAGAATTTAGTTCACTATAGAGGATTTAGTTCACTGTAGGGGATTTACTCCACTATAGAGAATTTAGTTCACTATAGAGGATTTAGTTCACTATAGAGGATTTAGTTCACTATAGAAGATTTATTTCACCATAGAGGATTAACTTCACTATAGAGGATTTAGTTCACTGTAGGGGATTTACTTCACTATAGAGGATTTAGTTCACTATAGAGGATTAACTTCACTAAAGAGGATTTAGTTCACTATGGAGGATTTAGTTCACTATAGAGGATTTAGTTCACTATAGAGGATTTAGTTCACTATAGAGGATTAACTTCACTATAGAGGATTAACTTCACTATAGAGGATTTAGTTCACTATAGAGGATTTAGTTCACTATAGAGGATTTAGTTCACTGTAGGGGATTAAGTTCACTATAGAGGATTTAGTTCACTATAGAGAATTTAGTTCACTGTAGAGGATTTAGTTCACTATAGAGGATTTAGTTCACTGTAGAGGATTTAGTTCACTGTAGAGGATTTAGTTCACTATAGAGGATTAACTTCACTATAGAGGATTTAGTTCACTATAGAGGATTTAGTTCACTGTAGGGG